>LR543211.1:0-57650 GCA_900536305.3 Caenorhabditis sp. 40 LS-2015 | reverse complement strand
ACTGCATGTCCCAGGTATGTCTCTGCCGTCTCCTTCATCTTCTGGAGCACCATGGCCGAGATTTCCTCCGGATTGAACTGTCTTTTCTCTCCTTTCATCTCCACCTCGATCACTGGCTTTCCTTGTTTTCCTTTCACTCCGAATGGCCAATGTTTGCAGTCTGATTGAACTGTCGCCTCGTCGAAACGTCGTCCGATCAGTCTCTTCGCATCGAAGACTGTATTCTCTGGATTCCGAGCTGCTTGATCTTTCGCCGCATCTCCGACCAATCGTTCCGTATCAGTGAAGGCAACATATGAAGGCGTCGTCTTGTTTCCTTCTGAGTTCGCAAGTATCTCGACCTGAAAATGAAATGAAATTAGAAATCGAACTAAGTTTTGATTCAAAGTAGACTTACCTTTCCGTTCTGGTAGACTCCAACACACGAATATGTGGTACCGAGGTCGATTCCGATAGCTTTGCACGATGACATAGTTTGTAGTTTGTAGCGAGAGCAGTAGAATTAGATTCTTCTGAGGGTGACATTCTCCGGAATCTGCTCGGCTTATATACTATTTGGATGGACATCTTCTGGAACCTTCCAGAATGTTCTTGAACCGTCAAGCATCCTTCTTTCTCTGCGTTCTCTTGTTCTGACATTGTCTTTTTTCTTCTCTCCTTGTATTTGTTCGAGAACCTTCTAGAACCTTCTAAAAAGAGGAGGAGCAGAGAAAAGAAAGAGTGTGGCCTCCGCAGAGACGCAGAAGAAAAAGAGAGAAGGGTGATTCTTTGTTGAAGAGATGTTAGAGAAAAACAGGGAAGGAGATCTCCCGAACATTCTGGAAGGTTCCAGAAGATGTCCATCCAAATAGTATATAAGGCGAGCAGATTCCGGAGAATGTCACCCTCAGAAGAATCTAATTCTACTGATCTCACTACAAACTACAAACTATGTCATCGTGCAAAGCTATCGGAATCGACCTCGGTACCACATACTCGTGTGTTGGAGTCTACCAGAACGGAAAGGTAAGTCTACTTTGAATCAAAACTTAGTTCGATTTCTAATTTCATTTCATTTTCAGGTCGAGATACTTGCGAACTCAGAAGGAAACAAGACGACGCCTTCATATGTTGCCTTCACTGATACGGAACGATTGGTCGGAGATGCGGCGAAAGATCAAGCAGCTCGGAATCCAGAGAATACAGTCTTCGATGCGAAGAGACTGATCGGACGACGTTTCGACGAGGCGACAGTTCAATCAGACTGCAAACATTGGCCATTCGGAGTGAAAGGAAAACAAGGAAAGCCAGTGATCGAAGTGGAGATGAAAGGAGAGAAAAGACAGTTCAATCCGGAGGAAATCTCGGCCATGGTGCTCCAGAAGATGAAGGAGACGGCAGAGACATACCTGGGACATGCAGTNGGAAAACAAGGAAAGCCAGTGATCGAAGTGGAGATGAAAGGAGAGAAGAGACAGTTCAATCCGGAGGAAATCTCGGCCATGGTGCTCCAGAAGATGAAGGAGACGGCAGAGACATACCTGGGACATGCAGTCAAGGATGCAGTGATTACTGTACCTGCATACTTCAACGACAGTCAGAGACAGGCGACGAAAGACGCAGCTACGGTCGCTGGACTCAACGCCATCCGAATCATCAACGAACCGACTGCAGCTGCTCTCGCTTATGGACTGGACAAGGGGATCAGTGAGGAGAAGAATGTACTGATCTTCGATCTCGGAGGAGGTACTTTTGATGTCTCCATCCTTTCGATTGCTGAAGGATCCATCTTCGAAGTCAGATCAACAGCTGGAGATACTCATCTCGGAGGAGAGGATTTCGATCAAAGAATGCTCCAACACTTCATGAACGAATTCAAGAGGAAGACTGGAAAGGACATCTCCCCGAATCCACGTGCCATCCGACGTCTCCGAACTGCATGTGAACGTGCCAAGAGAACGCTCTCCAGTTCATCTGAAGCCACCGTCGAAGTCGATTCTCTGTTCGAAGGAATCGACTTATGTTCGAAGATCACTCGTGCTCGATTCGAAGAACTGTGTGCTGATCTCTTCCGGAAGACCCTTGAGCCAGTCGAGAAAGCTCTCCGAGATGCAAAACTCGACAAATCCAAGATCGATGAAGTCGTGTTGGTCGGAGGATCGACTCGTGTTCCCAAGGTTCAGAAGATGCTCAAGGACTTTTTCAACGGAAAGGAACTCAACTGCTCAATCAATCCGGACGAAGCAGTTGCATTCGGAGCTGCAGTCCAAGCAGCCGTCCTTTCTGGAGTACAGGACCAGACAATCAAAGATGTCCTACTCGTTGATGTTGCTCCATTGAGTCTTGGAATCGAGACGGCTGGAGGAGTGATGACCAATCTGATCGATCGAAACACTCGTATCCCAACGAAGGCCTCAAAAACATTCACCACATATGCTGACAATCAACCAGGAGTTTCGATTCAAGTCTACGAAGGTGAACGTGCCATGACTCGTGACAACCATCGTCTCGGAACATTCGAATTGAGTGGAATCCCACCTGCTCCTCGTGGAGTTCCTCAGATTGAAGTCACGTTCGATATCGATGCCAACGGAATTCTGAATGTGTCGGCCGAGGATAAGTCAACTGGAAAAGTCAACCGAATCACGATCAAGAACGAAAAGGGACGATTGTCTCAATCAGACATCGATCGGATGGTGAACGAGGCGAAACAATTCGAGAAGGAAGATGGAGAACAACGGGAACGTGTGATGGCTCGTAACCAGTTGGAGGCATATGCATTCCAAGTGAAACAAGCTCTTGATGAGTATGGATCGAAACTGGCTCAAGAAGATGCTTCTCGTGCGAAGGAAGCTGTTGAAGAGACTCTCCGTTGGTTGGATTCCAACTCGTTGGCTGAAAAGGACGAGATTGAATCAAAGGATAAGGAATTGAAGAGTGTCTGTCAGTCGATCCTCTCCAAAATGCATCAGTCTGGACAACAGCCTTCTGGAGGATGTGGACAACCTGGAAACTCTGGATTCAACGCCAGCAACTACCCACAAGGACCAACTGTCGAAGAGGTCGATTAATTCATTATCTTAGTGTTACATGTTCTTTTAGATCTCGGTTTTTTGCAATGACTTGTATTCTTACGAGTTCCTTTTTTTCTGTAATTATTGGTTTTTGATTCAATAAATGTGAAAAATATATAATCCGGTTTTCTTTTTGTATAGTTCCAGCTGAAATACTTCGATAATTCGAACAAAGACACCTCATACTATTGAAATAAATTTTATTGCATTGAGACTTTTGATGATTCGAGAAATTTTCAAGTATGTACAAACATAATTATATTAGAAGAGAACAACAATGAGGAAAAAGTGAAATAGAACAACAAAAAGACAAAATAAAAAGTAGAAAGATCCCTGATTTCAAAGTTTTTGCATCGACACCTACTTCTTCCGGCTCTTAATCGTAATCGTCCGGAATATTCAAGAAAGATCCGATTGTCGGGAAATGCACCGCACTCATTCCAGCAGTTCCTCCGGCTCCAGCAGCCGGCACTGCCCAATGTCCTCCCCACTGAAGTTGTCCATTCAACCAATCGACTCCGACGGACTCCGGATGATACCAATACTTGTTAGCGGGGTCTCTCGAGTGAGGATCGGCCGGATTCGGTTCCCAGAGACCGGGTTTGGTAAAGGGTGATCTACTGCGAGGTGTGTGGACAAGTCCTCGACTGTCGGAGAGTCCATCGAATGCTCGGAATGTGTCATCTCCTCCGCCTCGAGCGGCGAATGCAGCGTCGGAGGGGAGGATCGGAATGTTTCCTTGGTGAGCTCTGAAAACAGTGTTAGAAACAATTTGTTAATTTAGAAAGTTTGATAGCTGTAACAGCAACTGATTTAAATTTCGTCAAAGTGACTTGCCGGTAAAAACATCAAGGATACTCTCAATCCGAAATGCGATTTCTAAGCAAATCAATCTCCTAACTCACTTTGCCCTTCCACTAGACGCCTTCTTTTGTCCTGTAGACTCCACTGGACTCTCATCAACTATTGCCGTGGTTGCAGCAGACGACGAAAATGTTCTCGGCTTGATTTCTGAAACTTTCTATCCTACATCATGCTCTCTTCATCATTCACCATACTGCTGAAATCTGGTTCTTCTTGTTCTTCACTTTTCTTTGACTCAATTCGTTCCTCTTTGGGCTCTTCTCTCTCTGTTGCTACCGCATGCACTATGTTTTCAGTAAGTGTTTTTGGATCCGTTGCTGAAGAAAATTTGCAAATGTTGATAGTTGACAACCTGGTTAGGGAAGTGTTATGAGGTTGAGACGCACAGGTTATTAGGAAGGGTTTATTATTAAGTGACAAGGGTTAGAGACATGGTTATCATGGAAAGTTCGACGATCAATGGTTATCCATAGTACCCACCAACAGCAGCCCACTGTCTTGCAGTTTCATCTCTTTCTCGCTGTGGCTGACTGACAGAAGCGAGAAGTCCATCTAGTCCTCCCTGAGGTTCATTCCCACCCTTTAGAGTTGCCGGCGAGCTCTTGATTCCGAGAGCTCCAGGGCCAGAAGTGAGGCCGTTTAGTTGTCTGAAAAACAGTCAGTGTGAAGAAGTCAAAGTGGAGTGGACAGAACCTGTCAAACTTTGATCTTTAAAAAAACGAATGACTTACTTCAAAACCCTCCACAACTCTCTCGGTGTTGGAGGTTTTGCCGTCGTAGACCTCGGTTCAAAATCCTTGTCAGAATTGTATCTTTGCCTATGACGACGTCTCCTCCTCAGTTTCTTCCTCCTCGATCTTCTTTTCTTCTCCTTACTCTTCATTGATTCCTGATAGTTTTGAAGAATCGCTCTGGACTGTGGTGCTGTCATAGACGCTTCTCTGAATTAGTCTTGCTTTCTCTATTTATAGATCAATCTATGGTACCTATCGGTTTCTTTCTCCACTGGAGAAGACTTTGCAACACGAATAGAAGCGATTGCAGATTCTGGGACCGGAGGTGGAACCACCAAATCTTCATTATTTCTGAAATTGGTCACATACAAATTGAGACTAATCGGGGGTGAAAATGGCAATTACTCTTCATCAGCTGCTCTCTTCTGGCGACGGATCGGAGCCAATGCGAGAGCTCGATTTCTTCGGAGAGGAGCTGGTTGAGGAAGGCCGTATGGGTTGACGGCGTTTTGCTCGGGAGTGCCGGCTGAAAGTTATTACTTAGATTCAGCGACGGGAAATCGGTTCTTACGCAAGACTTTTCCTTTTTCGGCTTTGGAGTAGACGAATTGAGAAGAGTAATGGTAGCGCTCGTATTTCGGACATCCGTGGTACCATAATCTGAAATTCTTGAAAGTCTAATAAAAACTTTTAAAATATCCTGATTACCTGCAAGTGTTCAAGAACAATGGCATTGGTGGTGGATTACAGAATCTCTGGACAACTGGATAAATGTAATCACACTTGCATTCCTCTGTACAATGAGCAAAGATTCGACGATCACAGTCTGGCTTGCATGGGTACCTTTTCTGAAGTTCCCTCTATTTTGAAGAGTTCAACTCTGGTATCAACTCACCCTCAACTCCGCATAATAAATCTCCTCATCCTCCGCCGAATCCGAATCCTCATCACTGTAACGTCTTCTTGGGGTTGGTCTCGCTCTTCCGACGGCAACCGGACGGCTGGTTACAGTGATTTCTTTCTCGAATGGATCAGTTGGCCAAGATGTGAGGGCTACGGAAGATCTGAAAGTCTTTGAATGATGCCTTTACATGTTTAGGTTCCACTCACGTGACTGCCTTATGTTTGCAGGCTGTCTTGTAACTTGGACAGAACTTTTTGATGACGTAGGCATTCTTGTCAGTTTTGTCAGTTTCTCCGACACAGAAGTATTGGAAATGCTGCTCAAATCTATCACAATAGTCATCTTTCTTTCCGTCAAAGTGTTCTATTGTTTTTCCGCCTCCTTCGCTCTGAGAAAAATTGCTTAACAACGCTTTCAATTTATCTCGGTTCCAGCAACAGATATGGAAAAGTGGTCAATTAGCAAAATGTTTATGGCAAAATAAGAACTTTTTTTTCGTTGACCACTTTTCAATAGATCTCAGTGGAACAGAGATGTTTCCATTCAAGTAACGGAAATGGGTTTTCTTATATTTCACTTGGTTCGGGCCAAAAATTTCAAAGAATGTTGGACCATTTACAGCAAAAGATTTATATAATTTTCCAAACTTTCTTACCTCTTCATCTCCAGAAACCGAATCCTCACTATCCTCTTCCTTTTCTCTCAAATCCGAACTCCTCTCTGTGTCGAACGGATTCCTCTTGACCCTCTTCACAGCTCTCGCTATTTCCAAGAGAACTCGTCGATCAGAATCCGTGACTTCATCGTGATTTATAGATAGTTCATAGGAAGAAGCGAGATTCGGGAGAATAGCCAAGTAGAATAGGACACCAAGTGCCCTTGAGCACCGAAATTTCATCGAAAGTTGCTTACCGGAGCAGTTGGGATGGATGTCGTCTGAAACTCGGAAAGTTGAATGTGAAAATTGAGGTTGGAAAATGAAAAAATCGAGGAAATCCCGTCAGACTGTTCGAACCAGATGCATGAAAATGTTGACTCGTAACAATCAAAAAAGTGAAAACAATGAATAATCACTTTCATTTCCATCTCAAAACGGGTTGAGATGAAGTCATTTCTCAAGTAGAAAAACGAGGTATCATCACCCATTTTTGTAATCTTTTTTGCTTTCTTCCTCTCTCAATTTTTGTGGCGATGAGATCAGAACAGGAGAGATTTAGAGAGATTGATATGCTATTGATAGACAGAGGGGAGTAGTTGGGAGTTTGAAAAAATATACATGTCTAGAAGTGATGAATAGGAAAATTGATTGGATTAACGAGGTCAATCAGAGAGGGAACAAGAAGCTGGTAATATTTTTATGACTTCAAACTTTATGGAGAATTCAGAGCCACTTCGTGCTTCATTTTTTACGATGTTTGAGTTTAAGCATTACTGAAAATCGATGGGGGACCAAAACTAAAAATCAGAATTGCTTTAAGAAAGAATATTGAGCAAACGAAGCAAACGAAGTAACGTTACGAACGTTATCCCCTTAGTTCTAGTTTGAACTGTATTTTAATAACATAAAATAGGATACAAAGAATGTTAGTGAAACACCTCTAGAGGGAGAAGTTTAGCGTTGATTTTTCCTAAATTTAAGCACTCAAAAAAATCAAAAGACAGCAACAAAAATTTTCTTATGGAAGTTGCGAGGCGTTCAGAGTAAGCCTCATTTCAGCTATCCTAGATTCTATTCTATTTCAGGCAAAGTCCAAAAATGAAAACGTAAGGAGACAGTTGCGCAATAGAGTGATACAGTGAAAACGACGGCTTCTTCCGTTCTTCTTCTTTTGATAAGAAAAATCGGCAGGTTGAGCGTGTGTGTATGTGTATCACTTAACACACTAAATCAACTGATCCCCCACTACCCAATTTGACGATGAAAAGGAGGCGGAGCCTTTGGCGAAGAAGATGTACCGACGGAAGAGGGTGTGTGTGTGAATAAGTACTGTGTGCTAGTACGTGAATTCACAAAATGATTGATGATTATGATTCTTGGAAAGGTGGCAGATGGCAACTTTTCAGGGATATCTTTGAAGAACACGTTGAGGAGAGAAAGAGGCGGAGGGGAAGAAGATCAAAAGTTTTGACGTCAATGTGGCTATTTTTGGAGATAGGAACGGAGGAGGGGAGAGGGATACGGTATGTCTTGTGATCATCAAGTTCAATTTGAAAACCGACAGAGAAAAGGTAAGTAATCAGAAATCGAAGAAATTGATCCTAGTCGTGATCAGCCGCATTACCCTGTAATGAGATAAACACTTTGACTATTGGTAATTGAAAATGATCCACTTTCAAGACGTGAAAAGTGGATCCTAACTACCCGATGAAGAATATTTGTGGGCGTATGAAGTGACTGAAACTTCATTTTGGCAGTGGACTACTTTTCCTGAAGATCGCAGTCAAGTGAAATAGATCGAGATGAAGAAAATAATGTTCATAGTCGGGTAGTTGGGTACCTCAAAGCGATGGTCCTGAGAGTTTGCAGTTGTTAAACTTAGGAAACTACAAACAAGACTCCGAAGTTCAATTAGACGAGAATACCCTATAAACTTTAATACCTGGATAACTTCTAGTGTATAAAACATGAGATGGCTGAAAACTGAATTCCTCTCCACTCCTTCTGATCTCAGTCTCCCTGAATTCAAATACTCAAGACGCTAGACAATGGTGTATGCCTCCCCCAAAATTTCCATCAGTTTCATTCTCAGTTTCCCAAATCAGTTTGTCTGTGAAATATCCTCTCTGATGACAACCCGTTTTTGCTTCTTTTTGTCTCTTTAAAGAACAAAATTGTTGTACATTACACCGTTTGTGCGTTGATTCCGACTATTCTGCAAATGAAGATGATGAAAAAAGGAGGAGAGGAGATTTATTGGCAAGAATATTTATGACTATTTTTCTGAATTCGACAACAAAATAGAACAAGAAAATGCACGAAATTGGATACAAGATACCCGAGAGCTGAGAAAATAGAAAAAGTTGAAATTGTTTCAGTATAAATCATACATGAACTTCTTGATTTCTTCCAGTTAGCACTGACCATAGAGATTGCCAACTTTCCATCGATGCCAGTGCTCCAAAGTCGATGAATCTGAAAAATGAGGATCTTTGGAGAGCCAAAAATATCCATGTGGCAAGTTTTTTCCGAAGACTGTAAAAAACAGTCGTAAACTAACTAAGATTGAGCTCTATGCTTGCTGGATGAGTAATCAAAATTTCAGACAAATTTTACGAGTGCTAACCGTTTTACCAGGCTTTCCAAGTTAGGCTTAAAGAAAACCGAAAAAATCGAATTTTCAAGTGACTCTGATTGAACGACGAAATTTTCAATTTTATTCAGTTTTCGAAAGTTCAAAATTTTCAGATAAAACAATCAAAGTTATTCCGGAAACGATATAGTATAGTTAGAATACTTTAAAAAACTTCTCACCGAATCTTGCTCAAATCCTTTGGAGCATACGCTCCCTTCACTATAATCGTGTCGTGTGTCTTCTTTTGTCCGTATTTCTGTTGCAAAACACTCGCATATCTCATCAAATCCGGAACATGTACCATTTTACCACCAACATTGACCAAGGCGAATCGGGCGTCCTGAAAGAAGAGGAATTCTTGGAAGAACGTAGCATTAGCTCAAAATTTACATTTACATTGGTTTCCCACTATTAGTCCTATCAGTTTCATACCAGATTCAGATGAATTCATTCGGGTGTCTCGGGCCGTATATTTGGAACATAATTTTTCAAATGCTCAAAGTTGATAATTTTGCTCTGGGAATCGCCAGAGTTCATAGTTTTTGGCCAACTCAACGAAATCAAGATTGAACCGAAAATCGAACCCTTCTCCCTTCCTACCATAAATTGAAACGCAACACCGGAGCCGTATGAAATGTATCCTTCCCACTAGCTTACCTTGATGGCCCTTCCAAAGTAATGCATCTTCCGAATGTATTGAATACCAACCAGATCGATACACATCGTGCTGAAAATTCATAATTTTCTTAGCTTCCAACCCCCAACAACTAACGTGATGGATAGCCCTATAATGATATAACAAAGATCCAGAATATAATATTCTCGTTTCAAAGGCACGATATCTCCGAACCCCACAGTAGTCATTGTGATGAAACTGAAATAGAATCCCGAGAAGAAGTCCCATCCCTCCCACATGCTCAGAACAACTGCTCCGAAAGTGATGTAGCTCAGGAGGATGGCGACGATCAGAAATATCGGAATTGAGATGTAGTTTTCCAAGTGGTCCTGAAAGATTGCAGGTTTTCGACTTCGCAGGAAACAAAAGAACACTCACCAAATTCAAATCTCCCTCTTTATTCTTATCATCTTTGTTCGAAATCACACTGTACTTTTGCTTCGAGCACTTCTCCCTCAACTTTCGATACCTAAATCTCATTTTTGTTGGGAGACAAAAAGTTGAGAATCCGCTCACCATGTATATAACTGGACGATATTCTCCGAAAGGAATTTTCCAATATCAGCGACTGTTATCAAGATGAGAGGAACTCCGAATAGAGCATACAGAATGCACAGGAACTTTCCTCTTCCGGTGACAGGTGTCAGGTTACCGTAACCAATAGTGGTGAGGAGTGTGGTAGTGAAGAACAGGGCGGTCATGTAGGTCCAGTTGTACTGAAAGGACTACACAGTTGCAAATGCGCTCTACGGAATTTCGTTCGGTTTTCGCTAGGGCGAAATTTCAAAACTCACATCCTCATCCTCCCCGCCTGGTCTCAAATGCTTCGCTCCGATGCAATGAGTGTCGAATGCTTCGAACAAGATTCTCGTGACATTATCGACGTACTTTACAGCCATGTCTTCAACCACGTCTGGAGATTTGGAAATTTGGGTGACTACAGTACATTTCTCACATATTTGTCCACCTACACTGTATTTTCAGTGAATTTCCCTAATTTTCACTAACCAAAACCCAATTTTCAGCTATTTTTGTGAGTGCGACAGTCATTTTTCATTCGCTCCGCCCATTGCACACAAATCACAGTGACGCGCGGAACCCGTGAGGTGTCCGTACATTGGCTGAATGACCTCCGCGCCGAGTTCTTGTCAAGTTGGTTTTTACCCAGTAACCAAGGTAAAGATTAATTTCGACCTTTCGAAAGAGAGTGTTGAATCAAATAATTTTTGGAACAGCTTCTTCGGGGTTTCCGTTGAGGCAAAAAAATTATGAGCTAATTAAAATTACTATTGGAAATTACTTTAAAATTTTCCTCAGTTTCCCACCAACACATTTTCTCCCTTCCCACCAAATCAAAAACGACTTACGCTGTCCAATGCCACTGCTCCTCATCTCCCATAAATGATCGATCATTTGTCTCTTGTGTATATTGAATCTCTCTATATTTCTTGCCCTCACTTCCACTTCATTCGGTTGCTCCAGTTGGTAAAATAGAAACGCACCGAATCCCACATAAACAACTGACAGAACTATCAGACTGACATGAGCAAGAATGATTCGTGCATAGCTCTTCCACGTGGCCATCGGTCGCTGGGTGATCTGGAAATGAGATGAGTTATCGAGGGAAAGCTAATCTTTATGAGAGCCTGTACTAGTTACTAGAGTTTGCAGATGTTTTCAAAAGTTTTTGTATTTATGAAACGACAAATATTTCTACACTTTATTTCTCAAAAATACATCATTCTCGTTCTGATCCTGCCGTCCTCGTCGGTGATGATGCTGATGTAACGGCCTGACGAATAATCCAACTCTTCCGGGGGTATACGGTAGATGAGAAGTCACAAAGGGCATCTGAATCGGAACATGGTTTGTGAAGATGGATATTGAAAAGAATAGGAGAAATTGTAGTTTTTGACTGGTCGTTATTTTCAAAACATCGTAGTGGAATCAGTAAGTTTTTTTTCATCCGCCCTAAAAATACGGGAGAACGATAGGTCCTAAAATTCGAGTTTCAAAAGTCAAAGCTTTTCGTACAAATTTTGCGGAAAAACGAAGACATTTGTTCTTCTCAAAAAAGGTCATAAAACTTGAAACATTCATCTCAGGGTGCGAATTGCTCTCCTTTTCTCTGACCAATGAGTTTTGTTTCCTTTTTCTTTTCCCGGGTTTCTCTCTCGAACAATAACAACACCCTGGAGACGTTTTGATGAATTTCATCGTCTTCAGAAGAAAAAGAAGACAGAAGGAAACAGAAGAACATGGAAATGGAGAAGAAGTCGAATATCTCAGGGGAGAATTCGGAGGGGCTCGTTTTTTATGAGAATGAAGTCAGCTTCTGTTCATTTTCTGTTATGTCAGCTCCTGTTTTCCGCCAGGAGAGTTGGGGAAAAGGAACATGAGACGTTTGAAGGGGATGCGGGAAAACTCAAAGAGGTCCAAATGGTCGAAAATTGGGAGTATGATATTTTTAAGAGATCGATAAGCAAGGAGAAAACTTTGACCCAAATTTCGAACGTTTAAGATAAATTTGAAATTTCAGAAGTAGGTTCCTCGGCTCCTCCAGTTCAACTTTTTCTCTTAAATTGGATCAAGGAAAAATCCAGCCAAGAACCAAAATCCGAAAAAGATTATCCAAAAAAGATTGGACTCCAGGAGCGGAGGATTCGAAAGCTCAAAATTCCGGATCTGAAAGAAATATCAGATTTTAAAAACTAGACTTTGACTGAATATACAGAAGTTTATTCAAAATAAATGTTCCTCTAGTTGTTTTAAACATTTTTGAGTCTATCACTTTTTGATATATATTACAGGAACCGAGATTAACTTGCAAAACAAAGAATACTTCTATAACAGTATTTTCGGAACTTCTGAAGTTATCTGATTCCAATTTGAGACCTTCTATACCTATAGTGACCATGAGAAGTTTTCAAAAAGTATACATATTGGTGCAACCACTGACCAGTCAAAAAAACGAAGAAAGAGTTTAGCACAGAGATATCTCTGGGCGGTGCAAATCAAATTTGCACAAACAAAAACAAACAAATCCGTTTGTTTCTTTTTCTCCTTCCTAGCACAATGATTGAATCAGAAACGGTAAAAGTAAAACTTACATGCATTTTTAATTTTTTGTTATTTTCGAAGAAAACAGACGGTAGTGCTAGTAGAATAAGAAGTGGAAAGTCTAGAGCAACATGGCCATCATCATCATTTTAGTTCAAACACACTCCTCTTTCTCGTTTTGTTTCAAAAACGGTCCCCGAGGATGCAGAATGGGCGATATTTCACATGGACTCACTTATTTTGCGGACATTTAAACTTTCAAGAAATAAAACAGCAAAAAAGGGAAAAAGTAAAAAAACTAGAACACTTCGCAGCATTTTCAGTTTTGCAGACCTTCGCAGAGATTCTCAACTTACCTCCTCTTCTCCCCAGTAATCTCCGTTCTCAAAAAATAGTTTTCCAACACAGTATATAGTGATCCTAATCCTCTGAAAACAGCTTCACTCGAAATGAGAGCTGTCACTTTTCACAGTTTCTCTGCGTCTCTTCGTCTCGTGCACTCTCTCGTCGAAAGTTTATTTGATGGGTCCTTTTTCGGTGTCCCTCCCTCTCCGCAGTCAATTTCCAAATTAATCCTTCACTCGGACCGAATGCGGAAAACCGAATTTCGAAAATTGGCTGGGATGATCGAATGAAATGAAGAAAGGGTGGATGCTGTTAGTTGATGATCAGTTGTACTTTTGCAAATTGGTCTGAATTTTCGTTTTCCCAAAACCTCTCGATAAGAACATGTTCATCTAACTCATAATCTTTCATTTCGGTTCGCGTCTGATTTATAGCAAAAATTTTCTACAACTCTCATAATGGAAGAACTTTTGTGTTTTCACCTTTTGCATAGTTTCAAAAATCGTTCTTAACGACCGATTCTCAATTTTTGAATACCAAAACAACAACTTTATCTTAAACGGTCTGGAATGGATGAAATTTTGAACATTCTATTCGAGTTTCTAGTTGTTTTTTTAGAGTTTCACGAGTGATGAAAGTAACACTCAAAAATCACCTGTTCTCCACTGAGCAACTGATCCAAATCCCATGGATCCGCTTCGACCATGGGAGAATAATCATCACTCGATATCCCATCAATTATCATTTTGCTCTGAAGGGAAAACATTTCGGAAAGCACCTTCTTCAGAAGACGTGAAGAAGACGAAGGAGTCGGAAAGAATACGAAGAGAAAGGACAAAACACGTTCTTTGAGAATTTATGATACCTCATTTCTGGTTGAAATGGCATTTTGAAAAAGGAGAAAGATGGGAAGGAGGATTGAAAAAATGACACGATTTTTGGAGGGAGATTAGGAGCTGGTGGGGGACACAATTTGGAGTTCCTTGAATAGTTCGAAAATTTCAGTACTAATATAAGCCAGATTCGAGATTGTAGAGGTCCTAGAAGCTTGAGTAGCTGTCTTCTTGAGGTTTTTTTCAGAGGACAACCACTTTCGAGAAAATCAGAATTTTGAAAACTGAAAGCATTGAGTCTTGTTTGAAATTCTTCAGCAAGAAATGTTTTTGAAGACTTGTCGACATTATCTCATCAGAAGCTGTCAAGTTGTCTATTCAGGACGATTTAAAAAACACGAAGACTTTTGGGATTTCAAGTTTTGCGAGAAGGAATCAGTATTCAAATGAAAGGCAGACTAGTAACCCACTCCTCTCCAAAACCAAAACCGTTTATCTGGCCCAATATATCTGGACTCTTCTCTCATTCCAATTTCCCGCCGAAAAAGAAGAAAAGAAAAAGAGAGTTTATGAGCAATTTGGGTTGGAAGAGAGGAGCCTTTCCACACAGACACATACGGGGCCAGGAAGAGAAAACTCTTTGAATCAAATCGAATCTCGTTGTATTCCGGAGAGAAGGTCTCTTTTCCGATTGGAATACTCTCGAGGGAATTGGTAAAAATGATGATGAAGATGATGATACACCTTGAGGCGAAAAAAGAAATGAAGAAGAAGAAGAAGGCAAACAAAACCAACTTTGGCATTTTTTCTGAGGAAAGAGCAAGGGTGACAAATGTTCTGGTTCGAGAGAGGAAAGGGTGTTTGATTCATGACAGAATACAAAACGAGTTAGAGAACAGCTGGATTTCGATAAAATCTATGGATATGTGTGGTATCTTCTGTGGTTTTCGATCTTCATATGGCCGAAGCTCGTGTTCTGAACTTGTTTCTGGCAGAAAATTATCAAAGGAAGGACGTATTCCTATTTGATCTACCAGGGTCTTGTGGTCGAAACGGTAGATTCTGATGAACTTAACATAATAGTCGAGCTAGCGCATTTGGTAAAATGGAAGAAATGAAAAGCTTTACCTTAAAATTGAGATGGTTATCGATGGCTGCCCTCGAAAGGATCTTCGGCTCTTCAAACGATCACAAAATCATGTCAACTTATTTCGAGATCAACAAGGAAGGTCCATTGAGCACACATGAACTCTCAAACTGTCTTATTCTGATTAGTTTCCAGACGAGTATGTCTAATAGTTTTCAAATGAGAAGTTATTTTCACGACTCAGGCCAGAAGTCGAGAATCAGATGACTATTGATCCCCCAAAAAGACCAAAAACTGTTTCACATCTCCTGATACCTTGAACAGAAGAAGAACAAAGAGACAAGTGGGTAAATTTGAAAAAGAAACAAAAAGATTTGAATCTAAAGGAAATAGAAACCTTCTGCTCGAAGGAAACAGAAGGAAAGAAGAGAGAGAAATTGAAATTAACGAAGTTCTGGTTTAGTGCATCAAATTGAAATGGAGAAACACACACACAAACACAAAAACAAAACACGACTTCCTTTTTTTACGAGAAAAAGAGGTTGAGAAATGAAAAAAAAATTTCAATAGTTAACTTTGAAACAACCGCCTTTCAATGTTCGCCTGTCGAGGGGTCCACAAAATGGAAATCATCATGGTATAAAATCAAATCTTCAATCCCTGGACAAACATTTTATTTTTTTTGAAACAAGCCGAGTTTGCATAAGTGTATTCAAACGACCAGTTGTCTCCTGACATGAACCACTTATAGTTTTGCCTTCCCTCGCCTCACTTTGACGGCATTTATCTCGGTTCGCATTTGGAATTTCAGAAAGATGCCCATTAATGAAATGTTGCTCATAAAAAGAGCTAAATTTTATTTGTTGGCAATTTTGTCAGTTAATCAATACGAACCGAGATAAATATCCATAAAGTGTGGGGACGGAGCAACACTACTACAAATTATAGAATGCAAATAAATTCACCCGTTGAACACGACCCGAATTTCACAGCTACCATTTGGAAAAGAACGCTTTCTAATTAACAACTACAATTTTCCCGTCTTTATCCAATTTGATCGATGTCCATCGAGGTGGGAAGAAATCTTCTGGATTCAGCACTTTTGTCTTCTGAAAGCACAATATTTTCATTCTGGATACAATGCGTTTCGTTAATGTTGATGACAGGTCCATCCCTATCTTCAATTAAGATTCACGCGCTCTTTCCCAGCTCTGATAGATCAAATCGGTCTAAACATTGCAGGGTTGGATCTACCAGCGCCAAAAGAAGATCTGATAGTGAAGGCCCACACTCCGAGGGTACATCGGAAAAGGGTACATCGTGCTCATAGGGTACATTGACTCAAAGGGTACATAGTCTCCAAGGGTACATCCAGAACTTTTCTCAAAGGGTACATCTAAGCGATTCTCAAAGGGTACATCAATTGAATACTCGAAGGGTACATCGTTTTTCTCAAAGGGTACATCGGTTCAGTTTCTGTTGATTGTTGAAAATTCTAGTTTTGATGAACATTTTTTTATCAAATGTGTCGAAATTGATATAATATTGGTAATACATCACGGCTACAAGTGACTTCCATTTCACAGCTCAAAAGAAATAAATGTAGAGCTATCAAGTTTCCTTTTTCTTTCAGGTTGATCGCTCCACGTTCATTTTTTTTGAGCTGTTTTGGTCTATATCTTTTGACTGAGAAGTTACTGAGAGGGGTGCCAGAACATTTCCTTCCTAGTTTTTTGTGCTGCATCTTCTCATATAGAAAACTTGCCAAACATTTTTGGGTTTTTTTAATAGCACTCTGCCCCGTTAATACATCGGCTACTCCGTCTTTGACCAAATTTATTTTGGTTCTTGTCACTGTTATCAAAAGTGGGCAACTAACAAGACACGTGTGATACAAATGTTCATCAAAACTGAAATTTTCAAAAATGAACACAAGCTGAGCTGATGTACCCTTTGAGAAAAACGATGTACCCTTCGAGTATTCAATTGATGTACCCTTTGAGAATCGCTTAGATGTACCCTATGAGAAAAGTTCTGGATGTACCCTTGGAGACTATGTACCCTTTGAGTCAATGTACCCTATGAGCACGATGTACCCTCGATGTACCCTATTCCGATGTACCCTCGGAGTGTGGGCCGATAGTGAATAGTTTTTGCAAGATGTACCGCATCCCCTACACCCATGGAACGCTAATAGAGAAACTTACATAATTCACGTCATTTGTAGACCGAATATCTTGATAATATACACTTTGTCCCTTCGACAGATACCCCAGCCACCATCCAAAAGTCGACGATGGAGCACTTATTAAAACTGAATCACAATGATATCTTGAGTAAGCTAGATCCTCGTGCGGAGAGTTGGTGGAAACGAAGTATTGTGTCTGAAAATGTTTTTAACTTGATAGCAATGCAAAATCTTTACTCACAGAGTTGTTTAATACTGCCTCTTTTCTTGCCCGAACTGCGCCTTCGAAAATTTTCTCCTCGAATTGAACATCGTCTCCCATTATCACTGTCAACATTCTCTTATTCTTTCCGATTTCAGATGCAGTTTCTAAAACATTTGTTAATGGTAAGTTGGGAATTTCATCTGACAAGGAGATCATTCAACTCTCCCAGTTGTACTTTTCTCATATTCTGGGTCAATGTAAAATCGACTCTATATATTCAGATTTACGAATAAAAATCAACAAAGAGCTTGTCAGAGCTGTTCACATGAGACAAGTTATGACCTCGCAAATTGGTCCCTACAGGGATACTTGATAGGAACTTCAATCTTTTCAAAACCTCCAATGTCACTGAAGCGGACATCTTTGCAAGTTTTAGCCTGAATTACATGATCATCAACCCAATTTTCATTTGAATGTGAATATGCAAGGTCGATTTTACCTTTTCCATGAGAAAAAATTCAACTGGAGCAGTCGAAGAGTATCGTTTTGAAAATACCTTTTCCCTGAATAAACTTCAACGCCGATTTCACAAAGTGAACGTCGGAAGAATGATGCTGCCCATCAACGAAGTCAGTTCTTCGAATGTGAATGCAGGTTCTGAATTCGAGAAACAGTTTTGGAAGATCAGTCGAAAACTTATAACTAACATGAGAGTTTTGTCATCTGAAATTGGAAGGGGACTGAAATCTGTAATAGGCTTCACAAAGTTCCGTATTTCATCCGAATTCTCATCAAAATATTTCCAACTCTGAAAAGATGAAGGATTTGAAAATTAAAATTTGGAAAATAGGAACCTGATAAAAGTGACCGGTCAAATGAAGATACTTGCTCGTAATGTTTGCCAATTGATTTGGATCATCAAATACACAACATTTGTCACTGATCGAGACTCTAGCGGCTTCTTGAAAAACCTTGAACATGTTTTAATGATTAAAAGAAAGAACAGAAAAGTCCCCAAACCGGTCGATCGAAAATCTCAAATTTTTCCAACAATCCGGGCATAATTTTCCGAGTACTGCTCACTAAAAGGTGATAATTCGACTCCTCGATGAAAATGGCAGGTTTTCGATGGAGAGTTTTTGAAATTCCATAGATGGAGACCAATTCGAAAATGTGATTTGCTAATCTTGCCGTTGAAGCTAATCTTGATGAGAGGAACTTTTGTGTTGAATTTTCGTCTTTATATTTGGAGAAGGACAGAGAAAGTTTCCTGATAAAAAATGTTCTTAATAGATGAATTGAATCAACCTTACATTGTCCTGAATCTATGGCTCCAAGAATCTCTTTGCTCAAATCGTAGGTTCATTATTATCAGAATGGTAACTTAAAGAAGGGTTTCTGTGTGATTGTAAAGGAGATGAAAACACTTACCAAGTAGTAGAATAATGTAGAAAATGACACATTGAAGTACGTTTCCTATTGTTTTTATCGTCATCTGAGTTCAAATTATACTAAAATTGCGATAACAAGCCAACCAAAAGTATCAAATAATAAGGGAAACATTGGCGTTCGCAATGTTTATTCAACTGTTTTACAATGGAAATGAGGGTGAAAATTCTGGGGAATGTATGGATAAGGAAAGAGATGAAAATCATAAATGAATCCAAAAATAAAGAAATCAATCAGAAAACAAAAAATAATTCTGCATCGGGAATAATTTGAAAAAAATCAGCTCAGACCAAACAATTCTGACAAAAAAGACTGACGGACTGTACTTAATTTAACTAAATTCATTCAAACTTTCCCATTCTGTCTATTTTATTCTCTCAAATGTGTATTTTTTCTGCCAAACTATGTTGAAATGCCGAAAAAGCTGCTCGAATTTGGTCGCTATGGATATCCATCCCTTTTCGACTTTTCTCAGGAAAATATTTATTGTATATTGTTGTTCGTTTTCTTTAAAACTCAACATATTTCCTCTACGGTTTTATATTTTTATATTTTTCTATGCAATGTAATCTTGCTCGTTTACAGTCCTTCTCTGAACCACCAAGCCTCCTAGGAGGAGTTCCCAGGAATATTCCTTTCGTCCTTTCTTCTATTTCTTGAGTATCCGCCAATTGTCTCTGCGTCTCTCATTTCTCATCGAGTTGCAAATACGCTCTCTTGTAACGCGAGTTTTCGCCGATTTTGGTTTTCACATTCGCTCTTTTCCCTATCGTTTTGCTTTTTCTGAGTTTTACAAGGAGATTTTTTGAGGAAAATTCAATTCAAATCTATCGATAATTTTTAAGAGCTGTTTCACCATATTTCTTACGTTATTATAGCTTCACTGAAGTTTTTGTAGGAGCCTAGTAGGACAGTTTCAATTTCTATGAATATTTGATTTTCCTGGCATCAGAAAACACTTTACAATCACTCAATTTTCAGCATAAAAAATGGGCAAGCGTAATCTCGATGAGACAGCAAATGAGTCGGTTGTTTCGGAGAACGCCGGAGACGCTCTCACGACTGAGAAAGACGAGTATCAGGCGCTATGCGAGCTGGTAAGCCGTTAGTTCTTTTTTATTCTGATTACACTGTTATTTTCCAGGTGAACCCGATTGCTCAGCCACTCGCCAACCGGAAATTGGCGAAGAAAGTGTACAAGCTCATCAAGAAGGCTGCCGCTGGAGAGAAGACCCTTCGCGAGGGTATCAAGGATGTCCAAAAAGAGTTGCGCAGAAATGAGAAGGGAATCTGCATTCTCGCAGGAAACGTTTCCCCAATCGACGTCTACTCACACATCCCAGGCATCTGTGAAGAGAAGGAGATCCCATATGTGTACATCCCATCTCGTGAGCAACTCGGACTTGCTGTCGGTCATCGTCGCCCATCGATTCTGATCTTCATCAAGCCAAGCGCAGACTTCCAGGAGCTCTACGACGAGGTTGCCGAGGCTCTCCATCATCTCGCAGTCGAAGCCGCCTAAATCTCATTGTTGTATCGTTCTCGTTGTTGATTTTTCCATACAAATTGTTTTCCTTTTTCATTTTACTATCCAACTTGACCT
Source organism: Caenorhabditis sp. 40 LS-2015 (assembly GCA_900536305.3). Lineage (NCBI taxonomy): Eukaryota > Metazoa > Nematoda > Chromadorea > Rhabditida > Rhabditidae > Caenorhabditis > Caenorhabditis tribulationis. The sequence continues at coordinate 37,356 of LR543211.1, read as the reverse complement.
CATCGTTTTGTTTTCCTCCAATAAAATTGTTGTTTTTTTTCGTAAGCGTTGACATGTTTCAAGTATGTATACTAACTCATTGGCAGTATCGGAAAAGATCGGAGGAGATCTTTCAGAAATAGTCAAAGCTTTTCAGAGCAGGAATGATAAGTGGAACATTGGTTGCTCCAGGAGACAAAGTTCTCGATGGAATTGCCGATTATAAGTTGGGAAACGGACTATACGAAGCGAATCGAAGAATTTTCGCTTCCATCGCAGGATTTGTCAATATTTACGGTATTAGAGATGTAAGAACGGAAAAAGATCTCCATACTAACTTTACGATTTAAACAGAAATCCGACAACCTCGTTCAAGTGATAGAGGTACGAAGGAGTGAAGACCAACTAGACAATGAACTTCTCCCATTCAACGGAGCTGTTGTTACGGCCAAAGTGATGGCTGTTGGACTGAGGTAGGTTAATGAAATCTTATTTTCCAAGTTGGAAAGTTTTCAGATTCGCTAAGTGTGACATTATCAGTATCGGAGATAAGGTCTACAAAAAACGGTTTTCGGCGTTGTTACCAAAGAAAAAGCTGCGCCCATTGGAGCCAGAATTGGTCAGGAAAATTTTTCCTCGTTCAAAGACTTCGCCTTTTTCAATTTTCAGAGCGAACCTTTCAAAAACTTTGTCCGTCCCAACGACTACATCCTCGCCAAAGTTTGTGAAGACGCTGGAATCAAGGATAAATTCGTATTATCAATCGCTGAAGACGAGTTTGGAGTGGTTTTATGTCGTGGAAAGTACGGAGAACCAATGAAAAAAGTCGACTGGAACACAGTTGTCTCCACTAGAACAGGCAAAACGGAACCGAGGAAAATGGCAAAAGTACCACAGAATTGTATGCTGCCAACAGATTTAGCAGAGAAGGAGACGGAGGCATAATTTGAGTAATTAATTTTTGAAAATGTATCTCAAAAATCACTTCTCCGATGTTTGATTCCTTTTTTCACAACTACATTGTGTACTTTTTGCGACCTTTACGATCACACTTCTATTGTTCCGAAAGGGTAATTGTTCTGCTCCAGTCTCAATTGTCTCGATTGCCTCCATTCATTTCGTTTTATTTTTCGCCTGTTTTCATCTCATTTTTTCTGCACATTACTGTTTTTTTTTCTTCAATTTTTCCCTGATCAATAATATTAAAGTTAAACTTTCCACTGTTCAGAGATCTAGATCCCCACACATCTGCAACCGCTTCTCCCCGAAAACGACGATGTTTTGCTGATGTTTCGCCTCACAGATTCCCTGTACGGTGTGAAAGAGCCCACTTTCATGAATTTTGTGTGTTTTGGAACGGCCGAGTCGTAGAAATGGAGCCAAAAACGAGGGGCGGAGACTAATTCGAAATGCATTGAGGATGAGCTCGGTGTGAAAAGAACCATCTGAAAAAGAATAAGAGACTCTTTTTCGTCTCTTTTCAAAAAGCAAAACTAGGTGTCCTATTTTCGTTGGAAAAGGAATCACTTTGTTTTCTTTCAAAGCATTCATTTTTGCAGAGGTTACTGTAACTGAGGCTTTCAGAGAAGTCCCTTAGGTGGCAAAGTTTTCGAATTGAAAATAATCCTAACAAGTTCTTTCCATCTAATCAAATTGGGTCCCTTTAGAATAATCAAATCTAGCTCCGTTTATAATTGAATATTAGAATCGATACATATTTTCCAGTGTCACGACACTCTGATAAACAATTCAAAATCGCGCCGCCGATTCCTCAAAACCGGACAATCATGAGGTGAGGAGCACGTTTCCTAGAGGGGTGTCGATTTTGTCGTTTTTCACATAAACCCGTCTAGAATGTGTGTGGAATACGTCGGGGGGTTTCCATTGGAGACGGAAGACGTTGTCTTTTGGAGCCTACACTACTAGATGTCTAGAAGAAGAGCAATGAGTATTGTGGATTCTGATTATTGTTGTTGCAGTCATCAAGCTACTCATTTTGGGGTCAAGAAGAAATGGAAGGCCAATGGAAATGGAGCAGGAGGAGGTGGTGGAGGACTTTCTGCCTTTGCCAGATTGAAACGTAAGTTTCAGAAATTTTCTATTGCATTTTCTGCAGTGGGAAAAATAATATATTACCGTATTTAGTAACTTTCATTAGTTTTCTGCTCTCTTTCTCTTTTAAAACTTGAAAACCATGAAAACCTAATAACCTCAATCCAAATGCAGCAGAAGCAAGAAGAAGAGAACGGTCGCCCTTTTCCCGTACGGAGCGTAAGTTAAAGTGCTTTCAATGATTTTAACTGATTGAATTTAGATGAAGTATACTCATTTGTTGTTGACCTTGATTACCCTGGATTTTGACCCTCTTAGTATTTCAGTTTTTGTACAAGTTGATAGAATACTAGCGCACAGGCCGTCAGATTCTGTATTTTCAACTATGACGGCATTTATCTTGATTCGCGTAAAGAGTTTCATAAAGTTGTCAACTTATGAAATGTTGTTCATAATAAGAGCTACATTTCATTAGTTGACAGCTCTTCCAAATTCTCAATGCAAACCGAGATGAAAGTCCTTGCAGTGAGGTGAACGGGTTCAAAAATACACGGGTTTTACGGTCACTCGGCTCAAAAAGGGATAGTTTTGAGGATAGTTCGAGTTCTATTTTTTTTTCGACACAAGTCTGCTTCAGTAACATGTTGCTGGCCGAGACGTTCGAAAATGTGCTTTTTCCAATGATCCCCATCACAAACGAAACTGTTATACAGATAACAAATTTTGCAGCTCATCTCTGTTCTCCGACTAAGAGAGGGAGAGGATGTTTTTCCAAACATCTTTGTTTCCGACTTTTGCTCCTTCGTGAAAGTTTGAAAAAAAAATTAAAAACTCGAAATGACTTTTGACCCGGAAGTCCAGAAGTTACTTCGTCTTCTTCCCTTTCCTCACTTTTCCCTTTGTAGCATCATCCATCCTTTTTTCATCGGCCCCATTTTTCGATTCTTCCTTACGTACTATAATATGTATTTGATCGCCCTGGTCACTCCGAAAATGGAAACTATTCATTCGGCACGTCACCAAAACGCTTGCTCCAAAAATGTTTTTTTTTGGGTCGAACGACACACACACTTGTTCTTGCAACATGAATGGTCAACTGTACTATTGAAATTTTACCGGTTTGAAAACTGACTAGTAGGAATACTTTAATTTTAGTAAACCAGAAGGTCTGAGTCAATGTGAAAATGATCTCACACTTTTGAGAAGATCAAAGAGCAATGGAAAAGTATAAGAACGTTCTTTTTATATTCATGAGAACATGATGAAAACGACAAGTGCAGAGTGATTCACAGAAAATGATCCAGAAGGAGAAGGAGAGATGACGTGGAATGTTAGAATTCCCAGAAGATGAGAGAACAGGCAACCTCGGAATTTTGAAGCAAAGCCCTTCTGTGTTCTTATCTAGATCATTCAGGACAGTTGATTCTTTCGCAAAAAAACTATGAATTTATCAATGAAAAACATTCAATTTTACCTTTTCTTTCAGCGGAAAACGGCCTGATATTCTGAAAATTGATGGGTGTATTCAGCAACTCTAGATCTTCAATTTTTGTAGCTGTCCGCATATGTCGTATTTCCTCTAAGACTGACACCTCCTTATCGTTACTTTGACCAACATTATCTCGGTTCTAGTAGCAGTTATGAAATAGTCGTAGACTAATAAAAACCTTCTCACGATGTGTTCAACATTTTGTTAGTTGACAACTTTTTCATAACTGTTACAAGAACCGAGATAAAATTGGTCAAAGTGACGGGAAGGGCTTGCCAGTCTTGCAGAGGAAATACGGTAGTTTAGATTCGTATAATGATCTCGACACAAAAACTGCAGCCATCAAAAATTACTGTATTTGCTTTAGAGGCTAGTGAATCTGTTAACACGAAAACAACAGCAGTCAGCAAATAATCAAACAATAGTTTGTTCAGAGCTCAGGATTACATTCAGTTCTCACGACGGCATTCTGATTTCACCGTTTAGCCTTTCTGTTATATCCCCTTGGTTCTTGCACAACGAAAAAAGTTTTATGAACTTAGTTTGAGTTCGGAAATAGCGCTTCCAGACAACAACCCGTTTTAGACTATCCCTTCAAAATCCCAACCCCCTTATAATTCCATGTCGCCACTTGCTCTTTTTCCAGCAGACCCATCCGCCGATCGAATCTGGACTATCGGTCAGATCATATACCAACGCCATCACGACTTCAACCGAAACTCTCCTCTCAAAAGCCGTAAGTTTCCGTAGAAAGTGCAATCCATTACTCATTTTCACCCCAAATCGACCAAATTCAATTTCAATTCTGAAGCCTGAAAATAATATTCACCTGTTTCGGGGAGTGATGTCGAGGGGAAGCATAAGATTATTGAGTTACGAAACGAATATCAACTTTTTCCAGAGGGAAAAATGAAGATTTCAGAAGACAATGGAAGCTTCGACTACATCGATATGGTATCGCAGAATTCGCTTATTCTGGACAGGTGGGTTCGGTTTTTCCAGTATTTCGAGATGCTTCTGACGTTCAAAATTTGAGATTCGATTTTCCAATTGATTCTCGTTTTGCTATGTTGTTTCTGTTTGATTTTTGTGTTTTGACCATAGGTGTCACAACTAATAAATTAAAATAGTTGACACCATGTGATAAAACTCAATCTATTATCAGATTTCTTTCCTTCACACTTTCTCTCTCTCTTTGACCACCATTATATCACCTACAAATTCACCTTCTCCTTCCCCACCAAAGGCCCCGCCCACTTTATTCAATTATATTTCGGGAGCGGAAAAGAGAAGAAGGGAAAATGAAAAGAGAATAAGCACTCTTTCCCATTTTCGATATATTCCTTTTGTCTGATTTTTCTGTCAAAAAAGTGTTCCAAAATGTGGAAACAGAGAATCATCGAAGCGGCTAGGCGCGAAAAAGAGAGAGAGCAGAAGGATCGATGGAAGGAAATCACAAAAAGACTCGTCAAGTAAGTGATACTTGTAGTTTTCGAATGATTTTTGCTCATTTGAAATTTACACATGATGGAGTTTGTACTCAGATTTGTAGCCAATTTCAACTTTTGGAATCATGCGTTCCTCATCAGCATCTATTGAAGTTGAATGTCCTTTCAATTTGCAAAAATAATTGCAAAAGTTTGAACTTCTGAGGCTTAAAACATGTAACTTCGGTTTGAGAGTTTTCTAGATTGGTCATCGATTCGAAAGTTCAACTCTCAAACTATTCGTCTTTGAGTTTGTATTTTCTTCACTGTAATTTAGGATTTCAAAATTGCAAGTACAGTACTGGCCAATAAATGCATATTGGGTGATTTTAAGTGAAAAATTATCAACGCTGAGCTGTTGAAAAACTGATTTCCAATCACCCGATTTTTGTGAAATTTTGTCAGTTAGATAGCATTTAGTGTCACAACACCCATTTTTGGTTCAGGTCAGTGATAATACCTGACCTTATTGTTGACCAGTTTTGGATATTTTTGGTTCAATACTTCAAATCTCAAAGCTTCTTTTCAAAGTTTTCATTGAATGTCAAAAACCTCAAATTTTATCATCAAGAAGGTCGAACGTCTCCTGACTCCTGGGAACAGTTAATGCTTTCCGTTTGCTCTAATTATAAACTGGTGGGAATGTCTAGACTTTCCGTCTGAACAGTTGATTGCCGTTAGAAAACTGTTTTTTGTACATTGTCGAAAATAGTTTTTATTAGCGGCGAAAAACGTAGTTTTTTCTAATTAGCGGCGAAAAACGTAGTTTGAATCTTTTCCCTCCTCTCTGCTTGTTTTGTGGGGTCTTTTATGCTCATCCATATTCATAATTTCCACTATATTCTCTCTCTTTAAAAATGGAAATGGAGACGAAAACTTTTCTTTCTCTCTCATCGGAAAAGTGTTCTCTTCTCTTCCGTTCCATTTTTCCATCTTCCAACTTTTCGACTTCGAAATTAATCATTATTTGTATTCGTATACCAAGGCGAATGAGTCTATAGAGAAAGAGCAGGTGCTCCGAATTTCATAGAGAATGCACATTGAGCAGTCCGGATTCTCACGAATCTTTCGCTTTGACAAGTCTTCGATTTCACACTAGTTAAGGTGCTCTCCTTCATATCAAACAAATTTCGTTCCTTTCAACGAGTTCTAACGTGAACATGGTTCTCTCTTCCAAAATTGCTAATCTCCCACTTTGACTACCTAGAAAAACAAGAATTCGAATGAGTGTTTTGGCTCTTACTTGTTTTGGATTGTTACTCTCAGATTCTTTCACGGAGATTTCTGGGCCGCGGCAAGGTAAAATCGATCAAGTCTGAAACGAAAATTGGCAAATGCTGAAGTGTTTTTGAATGTCATCTTCCGGAAAAACGTCGAACCTTAATACTCGAGAGGATAACTCAAATTCGTTTCGCAAGTTTTTGATTCAGAGACTGAATCTCTATTATCTGTTTTACCTTGAATCAGATTTTCAGAAAAACTTAGACTTGCCAAGAAACCTTCATCAAAGCTTGTCATATTGTACTTCCCCCCCCCCCTTCATCTCATTTGTCTAGGTACAATTCCCACCTGGAAGTACATTAAGAATATGAATCACTCTTCATACTGTCTCCACTTTTCTTTTTCTGAAACATCATAGTTCGAATGACGCCTACAATCATCCCATCGTCATGACTCTTCAGTCGATGTGCCGATAATTCTGGGGGAAAATCCGCTTTTCCTGCATGGATTGCCATTTGCGCCAAGTATTTAGTATTGCTCATCGAGTTCGTTTTTGGAGAGAGAGATATGTTTTGGAAAGATGTTCAGCTCCGAATTCTCATTTTATCTTTCGGAGAAATTTCTAGTTTAGAATTCTTCATTTTAACCATCCAATGAAAATGTATAGTGAAGCTCAAAAGTGTACAGAAACTTGTGATTTTCACAGCGGAATGGTCAAAAATTGTCATGCCCGTTTCTTTGAAACTTAGAATTCAGAATAACTTCACAAATCCACAAAGTTTCAAAATATTTGGATCGCTGGGAAACATTTTTGAAATCACAAAAAAAAACCTTTTTTTAACTGAAAAGCAAGAATTCTATATGCTTTTGAGCGGTACTGTAGTTCAGTTCAACCTTGAAAATTTCAACGAATTCGTCGTGGGAATGTATCGTTGAGACTGAGATTGTAAACTTCGGAATGAGCAACTATTCTGGAACTAAATTTTTCGAGATCATCTATTCGGTCTTTTCTATCTAAAATCTACATCACGACAGCAAAGCACACTATTAGAATTGAATAATGAACAAAAAGAGATGAGATGGACTAATAAAAAAGAGAAAAGCATTTCGTATCTTGGCAACAAGAAAAAAGAGAAGAATTGTCCTTAGAATCTTGAATGTCCTCCTAAACTCTCCTTTTCTTCTCATTCAATTCTATTATTTCTTTTCATTCGATTATCGGAGAGCACCAACGGGACAAAAGAGGACCAGAACTGATCCGAGGAGAGAGATTTCTTCTCCATCTTTTCTATTCTGATGTATATATTTTTTCTTGTTATGCAGAAACCAAAAACACATATCTTTTGCCCCTTCCTCTTTTCTTCACACAAATCCCCTTTTTCTTTCTTCGTGTGTCTTTTTGTCTGACTTCTTATCACACTCTGGAGTCTCGGCGACTTTCGAATTCTTCCTTCCCCACATTATCACATGTCGCCAAGGAGGCGTGAGAACTCTATGCTAATTTAGACCTTTTTTGCATGCAAACTTTAAGACTTCTCGACCTGTCCTGATGAATACTAGAAAGTTGGATCAGAACTGATAACGCGAAATTAAGATAGTGGTCTCGTTTCATAGACAACCCTGATGTTGAAATTTTCACAAAAGTGAACTAGATGTTGGACCCGGTAGGCGTTGTCTAGAAGGTAGAATTTCGGAATCTGGGAGAATGCTCAGATTCTCCTTTTCAAGTTTCAAGCCGAACTCAAAATCGGAAAGGATTTTGCTGAATTTCATTTCAGTTTCTGAATCCCTAGACTAGATTTGACTTAGATTAAAGTTCCACTAGAGGAGTTGAAGAGTATCTTTTAGGACGATAATGTTTTATGATTTCGCATTGCTGATATAACGAAGAAAAGCCCATATTATCCTCTGATTAACAAGGGCACCCCCAGTGTTCACTTTTCCTCTTAACAAAAGTTCCTAATCCGATAAATCCTACTTTACCTTATGAACAACCTAATCTCGTCTTAGTGCTCTTTAGGGTGATTCAAAATATGGAAAATAGTACATAGGGACATATTCGAAATGATGAAGACTGAATAAAAGGAAGAATAGTTGGAGAGAATTGGTGACTGAATGAGCAGTTGATGACCGGAAGTTTCCGAGAGAAAACAGGAAATGGAGTCGGAAGAGTTTCCATGCACTTTCTCTCCCCTTTTCCTATGCCACTTTTCATGCGACTTTTCGCGGTTTCGACCCTCTATTGTTTTTAAAACGGGTTTCCACCCAGCCTATTTTAAAACAGTTGGGACCTTCTAAAGTGACAAAAAATGCCCGCCCCGAACATTTATCAGTAAAAAAAATACTTGATATTTCTGATTTTGTAGATTGGAACATACACGGAGATTCACCAGCTTCTCCAATTCATTTCTTGCTCAAAATGTAGGTCAAGGTAAAATCGACCTCACATATTCAGAATCAGAATCTGAAAACAACGAAACTTTCTGATTCGAGTTATTACATTGCAAAGTTGGAATATTTGTATTATAAGCCATTGCAAAGAAGTCGAAAAATCTTTTTGATTACAGAAAGTGATGATTGATTCGACAGCCTTTAAAAAATTGTATTTTCTAATCAGACGTTTCTCTCGAAAGTTTTCAGTTTTTGTTTTGGAAAATGGCTACCAAAAGAAAACAGCGGTCACCAGAATCTCGTCTCGAAATTTTTTCGACTTCACTTTTTGTGACGAAACAATAGCCGATTTAATAGCTCTTCACCTTCCGGTCACACTTCTCAAAACTGCTCAATTTTTGTTTCCCACATTTTCGTAATAAATTTGAGCGAATTTGGAGATGGAGACATGAGGGATTAGCAAATTCATGGTTCTGTTCGTCTCCCCCTCTTTTTGCACTTCTTTTATCCCGCCTTCTGATGAATGATGGATTAGAAGAGGACAGTGTTTTTAACCGAGAAAACTCTTTGAGTAAAAAAGATTCATTTGTATTCTCCACTCGATCGGTTCTCCGAATACACATGTCTACTCAATTCCATGTTCTTTGACTCAATTTTCACGTCACTTTTCTCTTGAGTAAAGTGGGTCATTTTCTGGGTGTGGACTGAAACAAAAACTATTGGGTCAAAAGTGGTTTTGCTGGGAAAGTTCATATTCTGACGGAAGTCGGGATGGAGATTGAATAGAATATTTTAGTCTGTGAATTGAAAGTCGCGGGGATTCATGAGAGATTAGACAACGGAGATCAACGTTGATTCGGTTAGGTTCATTTTGCCGTATAAGTGAAAACAATATGAAAAGGTTTAGGAACTCTGATAATAGGCGTTAATAAAATGTTCACCAGAAGTAGCTTGAAGATTCTCATATCGAGATTTTAAGCCCTTTTATGAGAATTTCTATGAAACTTCATTTTCGTTTCTGGTTTCGATACTTTTCCGATTTCTAAAAGTATGATATAAGACAGACTTCAAAGGCCCTTGAAGTTGACCGTTTGTACTGAATATCACCAAACTTAAACCACTTTTGTTAGGATCTCTTCTTTTTGATGCCTTTCCTTCTCCGTACTTGTTCCTTCCTCCGATAAGATTGCCTGTTTTCCCAGTTAGCCATGAATTCGGCAATAATGCAAGGAGCCGCAATGGCGACCTCGCACGGAATCGCCCGTCTGAATCGACACAATGCACAACGGAACCACTTCCATATTCCGACTGCCAACCGACTCTATTATCAACTACAGACGGCATGCACGTCAGTGCGTTTTTTGCAAACAGAAACAACATTAGAACTTGACTATACAACTTGAAGACGTCAACATCTTATCTCTAATATTTTCAGAAGCACCGAAGATGAACGACGCACGATTCAAACAGATGATGCTGCGGAGATGGGAGTGCAGAAACCGGATTATCAGATGTACTGTGGAGAGACGGAAATTAGTGAACAATTTGTGAAGTTGAATGTGGGAGGACAGAGATTCATGCTCAGAAAGGATACGATTCGGAAGAGAGGAGTTGGTAAGTCATGCATATCTCATTTTCTCCTTATCGTCACTTTGACCAAATTTATCTCGGTTCCTGTAACAGAAAGCAAAAAGTGGTTAACTTACACAATGTTGAACACAGTGTGGGAAAGATTTCATTAGTTGGCCACTTTTTGATAGATGTCACAGGAACCAAGATAAATCCTTTTTACAGGACGTCTTCTGGATCTTGTCAACAAATCCGTGACGGATTCCAACGCTGACGCCTACTTCAGCTCGACAGCGGAATTTTACTTCGAGCGACCACCCGCACTGTTTCATATCGTTTATCAATTCTACCTCAACGGAGTCATCCATCAACCAACCAATCTGTGTCCTGTGGATATCATTGAAGAGTTGGAGTACTGGAGAATCATTCCGGACGAGTATCTTGCGTCTTGCTGTTGTGCACAACAATTGGTATCATTAAAACAAAACCAACTTCATCTGAAATACAATTTCAGGACGACGACGATGAGGAACTTGAAGAGCAGGACAAACCGAATCTCTTCAAGACCTTGAGATTTGGAGAGATCCGAAGAACAATCTGGAATATCATTGAAGAGCCGGCAAGTTCTGGGAAAGCCCAGGTGTTCGCAGTTTTCTCCGTCTTTTTCGTCTTGATTTCAATCAGCGGCCTTGTTCTGGGAAGTCTTCCCGAACTACAAGTCGCCACTAGACAAAAGAACAATTTGACGGGAGAGGAGTACGTGGAAATGGAGCCAATGCCAATTCTGGGATACATCGAATACGTTTGTATCGTTTGGTTTTCTGTCGAATATGGTACGTTTATAGTCGAAGTTTGATTGACCATAAAATTGGAAAATTCAGGTCTCAAGATGCTGGTAAGTGCTGAGAGGAGTCGAACATTCCGCCAATTGCTCAATATTATTGATCTGCTTGCAATCTTACCGTTTCTCATCGAAATGTTGCTGTTGATTTTTGGAATCTCTACGGAGCAGTTGAGAGATTTGAAGGCAAGCTTTTACTTTCCAGTTCTCCCATTTTCATCAATTTTATAGGGAGCCTTTTTGGTCATTCGAATTCTTCGAGTTCTCCGAGTCATCCGAGTTTTGAAGTTGGGAAGGTATTCGAGTGGATTGCAAATGTTCGGAAAGACATTGAAGGTGATCCTTTTGAAGTTTGGAATCTTGATTTCATTTCGAGTTGTTCAGGCGTCCTTCCGCCAACTGGGAATGATGGCGATGGTTGTGATGACTGGAGTCATTTTCTTCTCCACACTGGTTTACTTCCTCGAGAAGGTAATATTATGTAGTTTCAGGCTTAAACTGACCTTTGAACTTTAGGACGAGCCTGGATCCAAGTTCCACTCTATTCCTGCAGCTTGTTGGTGGTAAGTTTTTGCATCTCTACCTTAAAAAAGTTTTCTGTTCTTCAAAACTATAATAACCAATTTAGGTGCATTGTCACAATGACGACAGTCGGTAAGATATAAATGTTGTATTGTGAAGGCTGTTTTTTCTCTTTGAAGTGAGTTCGCAAATTAATGGTGAATTTTCAGGATACGGTGATCTGACCCCTATCACAGTCCGTAAGTTCTTCATTTCCATGACTACTTCTCTAATAACGTTTTTCCACTTTCAGCTGGAAAACTCGTGGCAACCGGAGCCATTGCTTGTGGAGTACTCGTTCTTGCCCTTCCCATCACTATTATCGTGAGTTTTACGAAGAACTTCCATCTCGATTTTCAAATTGGCTTTTATCCCGATCTTAAGATTCTCTTCTTTTTCGTTTAGGCTCAAGTCGCATTCTCATTGAAATCTCGAGAACGTGAGAGATTGGCAAAAAAGTGTGTTTTATTGGATTCCTTCACTTTTTCCGTGGTTTCAGCTTATAAAAGTATTAGAAAAAACGAGCAGCAGCTGGCTGTAGAAATCACAGTGAAAAGTGTTTACTTGGAAACTTTGAGTGTATCTTTTAGGCCAGAGCACATTCCTGAACTTTCTGAACGACAGAAACATTGTGTCCTAGCTCCGCCAGTGTGTCATTCTAACCTGAGACCGTGTACATTTTCATTTCATAATTTTCAGGTCGATAACTTTATGAAGGTTGCTGAAACTGAACGCCCTGCTGGCGGAAATCGCTACCGTACCTCTCAATACAAATCCGAACCGAAAGCAACCAAATCGGAGCAGATGGTTCTCAAAGTTGCCTGACTCAATTTTTCCCCTTTCTTTGGATTACTATGCGTATAATTGTTTCTCCGTTATTACTCTTCATACATATTTGTGTACCTCTTATACATGGTGGGATATATTTAACTATACTGTAATAGTGCTGCTTCCCTCTTTCCTCACCTTGAAGCTATTTATCTAGGCTCGCGTTGAGAACTTTAAAAGGTTTCAATGAAAGCCTCTTCATAATAAAAGCCTGATTCCCCTATATGACAGATTTTTTGAAATTCTCAACGCGAACCGAGATAAACGTCCTAGAAGTGAGAAAAAGGAGTACCACACCGTTACAGCTTTCGCGCCGTCTAACTATTCTATGAGATAATCAATTTTTCATAATTTTTATATGTAATTTTATTTCATAAAAATCTGTCACCAACAAGGGATTAATACTGGGTCTTTTCCGGCTTATTTGACCACATTTGAAATGGAAGAAGATAGTTATCGGCTGCCAAATGCTCCAGTTTTCGAATGTCGTCGGTTTTCGGGTCCTTGAGAAAATCGTGGAAGGCTTTGTCGTCGAAGCCAATGTCCGCAGCCTGAAATATAACTTTCAGGGGGTTTCTGATATTTTCTTCTAACAAGGAGATTCCTCGGTTTTTGAAAATTTTCTCATAATCTGGAGAATTTTACCAAGTTAATTTAAATTACGATTTCTTAGGCGGGCACTCCCTTCCAATTACTTTGACTACATTCATCTCGGTTTCTGTAACAGTTATCAAAAAGTTGTCAACTAATAAAATGTTTCTCCCGTTGTATTCAACATTTCGTTAGTTGCCCGTTTTTTGATAGCTGTTACATGAACCGAGATAAATGTTCTCAAAGTGACAACAAAGGGGAGGGGTCGGTCAATCTGAGGAAACACGGTACATTCCCGATTACAAATCCAGAAGGATTTTAATTGTCCAAGATTATGAGAAAAAGTCCAGGTGAAAGATTCTATCTTTGCAAACCGTCAAACTCATGTCTCCCCCCACTGACCTGTTGAGCAGTTGCTCCATAATAAACCGCATCGAATCTAGCCCATAGACTCGCCCCCATGCACATTGGACATGGATAGCAGGATGTGTAGAGAGTCAATCCGGAGAGATCGAATGTTCCTGAGAATTTAGAATTCAAGACGTTAGATACAAAACAGCTACAACCTAAAGCCTTGCATGCATTTCTAATCGCAGTCATTTCGGCGTGCATTGTTGGGTCATTGCTAACCAGAACCATATTGTGTCCCTTTGCAACCACATTTCCCTTCTTGTCCACAATCACAGCTCCAAATGGTCCTCCATCTCCACATTCAACTCCTCGACACGCTTCTGCGACAGCTTCAGCCATGTGCTCTTTGTGGTGTGGGGGAAGAGATTTCTCGTCGATTGATGGTGTCATTTTGGAATGTCTGGGAGGTCTGAAAACATCAAAATAACGCGGTTTATCATTGAAAATAGAGAAGAGGAAAGTCAAAGAAAGGTGAAAACTGTCGTTGAAACAGGGCAACTCTCTGATTAAAATGGTCGATTTTATCAGGTATTGGAGCTATTCAAACACGTGATACTCTTCTCCTCTTTTTTTGTTCTCAAACACCAGATTAAATCTGATTATAGTGATAAGAAGCGAGAAAAGGGAAACTTGGAAACACATTTTGGGGAATTTATGGAGAAGAGAGGGAGAGAGGGGTTATCAGGTGATAGTGAACTTTTTTCACGGAATGAAGGGAAAATTTTAACTTTGTAGAGAAGATCAAACAATCAGGATAGAAGTGATATTTTTCGGAGACCATTAGGAACGAGGCAGGGAAATCTCGAATCAGATGAACGAGATTGTAGATAGACAGCATTGACAATTAAACAAAGATTGTTTAAAAAATAGTGAATATAAGTTACCAAAAAGCTGTCTATAACCTGTCTATAAGCTATCTTTTGATCCTGTCAGTCAAGGTGTTCTAAAGGCAACTGAAGTTTCCAAATAACGAGCAAACCAAGGCCCCACAAGTCCAAATTTGAAATCAGAAAACCTACGATTCCTATCGCCAAAACGACAATAGTATATGACTGCTTTTCACACCTACCTGGCACCTATTTATTGTCGATTTTCGCATGCCATCAAAATCCTTCGGAAAACAACATTTCAACACTATCAACAATTGAAACGTACTGAAGATAATCAAGAAGACAAACATATCTTTGATGCACAAAAAAAAAAAGCAGTATGTATAGGCCGTCTTCATTGAATAGGAAAAATAAGTTGGCCGTAAGATTTGTAATAGAAACGCATCCCAGTTTGACCAAATTTATCTCGATTTCTGTGACAGGTTTCAAAAAGTTATCAACTAACAAAATGTTAATGATATTATGAGCAACGTTTCAGCAGTTGACAGATTTTTGGTACCTGTCACAGAAACTGATACTAATTTAGTCAAAGTGACATTATGTACCCGTCTAGTCTTGGACCATACTTTGCCCAAAAAGTGCTCTGCAAACACGCCTTTTATACAACAACACTCTTTTCTCTTCTTCTTCTTTTTCGCTCATTCGACCTACTTAGCTGATAACTGATAAGACGTCACAAAACCACGTGGTTCACGTGTTCTTCATACACTTGCTTTATGTAGATCTGTTTGCCACCGATGATCCGTGGTGTGTTTAGTTGATCAAGTTTATTTACATGATCTGTTTGATAACAATGATCAAAAATGTACAAAAAATCATAGATGGGAAGGAGAAGAGTTGATGATGAAGAGTTGTTTGATGCTTCGACCTTCCATTGACTTCTGGATTGCTTTCTGGTGATCCGACATACTCACCTTCTCCATTGGGATAGCTGTTAGTTTCCCTTCAACTGCCAGTTTCTGAGAAACAATGGAGAACTATAGAACTACTTTTTAAACTCTCAAACCTGAACTTCTTCTACACAATGATTCCACTCATCTAAATTCTCCTCTTGCCTTGCCCACATTCCCACGGCTACTCCCCTCACTTGAATATCATTGAAAACCAGAGCAGATGTCGTGAATTCGTGTGCTTTCTTGGACATGCCACCTGGAATCCAGGGGGATTAGTGAGCGTAGGATTAGCGTGCGCCTTTTCCATTGAGCCGATTTATCGGTTGTAGGAGAAAAGTGATCAACGAACGGAATGTTCATGACAAGGTGAGGAAGTTTTTCTATTGACCACTTTTTGATGGATTTTCAAAAAATTTGTCGGTGTTTTGAGCGGCTTTAGAAATTCATATTTGTAGTGTACAACTTTTTCCGAAAATCAGAATCAAGTCAGTTTTGTTGCGCTATAGATCATGGGTCTCAAAAATTCAAAATTTGCACTGAAATGAACCGAATTTTGAAGTTTCGTGACTATAAGGGGAATAAGTGAGCTGATTGTGGTTTTCGAGAAAATTTGTCAACTACAAAAAGAAGACCTAGAGCTGCTCGACAAGCTCAAAAACTTTCAGAATACTCTGGTAGGTGGAAAATATTTTGTCAACTGTTCAAAGTTGACAATTTTTCCCCTTACCATAAGTAACACAAGTTCCTCCTCTTTCCAAAACTGAACTAATTTGCAGGGCACTCCTCCCTCCGACACCATTCAATGCCAGCTTTGGACGGACTCTGGTCGATTTGAAAAACTGTAAACTTCAAATTTGAGTTAAGGTTTCTCTTTGAGTTAAGTTCACTTCTCGCGAGGTCTCCTTGAACTCTTCTTCTGTGAAAACATGATCTGCTCCGATTCGCCACAACTCAGTCTTCAACGCCTCAATATGCTTTCGACTCCTCACAATGTTGATGCTCTTGTATCCGAAAGCCCTACACAATTCGATCACACTTCTGCCGACTCCCGAATTCGCGGAATTTTGAATCACGTAATCCCCGACGGCCAGCTTAACGTACTTTTGGAGCATTATCCACGCAGTGGGGGGATTAATCATGAGGGTTGCGGCGAGATCCTGTGATCAAGTCAAATTATTGTTTTGAATAGATCATGTTTTTTACCAAGGGAATTCTGCTATCCAACTTGATAAGCTCATCGTCATTCACAATCCCATACTCTGTCCAGAAAGGAGTTTCAGATGAGAAAATGGTCACGTGATCTCCTGCTTTGAATCGAGATCCTGAGCCGGCCTGAACAAAAACGAAGCTTAACTAAAGGGGATAGTCACAATACCTTCAGAACTCTTCCAACACCTTCGCTACCTCCTATGACAGGTGGTTCAGTTTTGAGAGCATAGTTGCCTTGAACTCTGAAAAAAAACAACATCGTGTTCAATACTGATCTTCAAAGATCGTAATAAATATACTTTTTTTTACTTCCAAAATACTTATCTAGACTCTAATCGCGAATTTAAAAATGCTGTCAACTAAAAAACAGTTATTTATAATAAAAGCTATAATACATGTTATAAATTCACATATTTTTGAAGTTCTTAATGCAAACGAAGATAAGTTTTCTCAAAGTGCGACAAAGGGGAGCAACACTGTTGCAGGCTTTACGGTATAAATTGTTTTTCATCTATTTCCTAACCTGTTTATATCGAGAGGATTGATAGGAGAAGCAAGCCACTCCACAAGACATGCTCTATTTGGTGGATCAGCAGGAACGTGGACAGTATCTAATTCCAGAACCTGCCTTGGATCTCCAAACTGTTTATAGACGAGAGCACGGGACAGTATTGTTTTCTGCATTTGGAGTCAGATAGTCAGAAGACCTTCGAAACTGAAGGTTTTGAATGAAGTTGGGAGAAAATCGGAATGTTCCGTGTGTTTCTCATCTTGTTTTCTATTGATAAGACGACTACAAGGTAGCCTACATTTTTGGATCGGATGCATTCGGCTGCACGAGAGGATGTATGAAGTTGTACAACTTGATCTTTGCTCATTGTGAAGTCTGAAAATGATCTCCCGAGTGCCAATGTTTTGTGATGTACTCTCAGTTTCATGGCTATCAAGTTGTTGGTTTCAGAAGATATGACAATTTAAACCAGGAATCTTGTTATCCGTCTCCATTTCCATCTTAAATCGATACCACTGTTTTTTGTTCCTAAGAATTAGTTCTTTCAAATCACGAGTATCGTCTCTACTTCTAAACATGCTTCTAACGGTGAAAAGTGGTTTTTTTGGGCGGTACGGTTTCCGACTCCGCAACTTGTCGTGAGATATGTTGCTTGCGAAGCCAAAAAACAACACATAAAAATTAGAGACGCAGAGTTTTCGATGCCATTTTTCTTTTCTTTTCAGATGTTTCATACTTATTTTTTGTCATCTTTGCATCATGCCACATATATCTATTCCGAGAAACAATTATTAAGCTTATTTAAAACCCCAGAAAACCATTTTATTCAACGTTCTTCACACTTTTCATTGTTCTGAAGAGTAGGATTTTATCCGTTTTTGGTACTGTAGACTTTGTAGCTGTTACGGTATTCTCATCATTGAGTCTCCAAAAAGTAAGCATTTTTCGTAAAAATACCAACAGTTTTTGGAGACGTTTTACGTCTTTCTGCGCTTTGGCGTTCCGCGATGTTCGAGCTGTGGAAAACAACGGATGTTTGAATATCGTTCGGACTCTCCCTCGTGTTATGCAGTAAACAACAAGTGGAAGAAGGATTTCGCAATATTCCTCTTGTTTTTGGTTTCGAAGTTGTCCAACTATAGAGCTGAATTTTGAAAGAGAACGCAGAGAATAAATATCGACTGTAATGAAGTGTAAGCCGGGCGCGTAACGATTAGTTTGTTCACTTACACAAAAGTACGAGTGTCTCCAAAAGCAAATGATCTCTCACGTTGTCCTCATCTTTCTCACGACCACTCGGCTTCTATGCAACGCCTACCTCATAATCAGTGCCTGCCCGTGTCCTTTCCCCACATGCCGTCCAGCTTCTTCTATTAATCTACGCTATATATGTGCTTCTTGGCTCCATGCGAGCTCTCTCTCTCTCTCTCTCTCTCTCTCTCTCTCTCTCTCGTCCTCCCTGTCCTAGTAGCACCCCGGCGTCGTCTTTTTCACTTGCGTCTCCATCTCTTTCGCGTTTCTCTTCTCGCTTCTAAAGAAGGAGTCTCATTTATTCGAGCCCCATTCGAATTCTATCTCCCAATTTTCGTCTGCTCTGAAGAAAACAATCGCAAAAGAAAGATTCTTGTGGCATTCTGTTGAGGAGAGCTCAGTAAGAGATTGAGCTATGAAGGTTCGCACTGTAAGCATTCATCTTTCTTCATTCTGTGCGCTGT
This sequence comes from Caenorhabditis sp. 40 LS-2015, assembly GCA_900536305.3. Lineage (NCBI taxonomy): Eukaryota > Metazoa > Nematoda > Chromadorea > Rhabditida > Rhabditidae > Caenorhabditis > Caenorhabditis tribulationis. The sequence goes on along the minus strand of LR543211.1, from coordinate 18,718 downwards.
ACTGTTTTTTTTTAATATGTTGTATCTTCTTTCAGAAGAATTCTTCAAAAAACTTGGGCGATTCTATGAGAAGAGGTTTAACGAAATCGACTCAGCAAAATTCGAACCTTGAAAAAGGAAAGGACGACACGGCTTCAACAGCTAATTGCAAAGAGGTTATTTTCATCTAAATATCTACATACATTATCGATTTTCCTCTGTTTGGCAATTATTTAGCACAAAGAAACGTATGGTAACACCTGCCTACATATTGGTGTCGACGAGCTCTGATTTCCTGCTCTCTGTTTCCTAGACAACCACATCCAAGCACCCTCTTGATGAAAAGCTCTTCGTGCACACTGGGGATGAAAGAAGTAGAATATCAAAAGCGCAAATCTGTTTTTCAGACTCGTATTGGAGAGGAATTAACAGAGTTGGACACTGCGAGTTTCGAGTCAATTCTCAAAGACGCGATCGACCATCCAGTTTGGAATAAAGTTAGTTGTTAGAGTTCCTTGAGGCAATAAGTCCTGGTGTCCCCCTGTCTCATGTAAAAGTATCAGACAGTCTCTGTTATTTTCAAGACGAAATGAGAAATGCTTCGAATACCCCGCTAGATTCCACAGCTCTTTCAAAATTCGAATGAGAACCGAAATTTTATGTCGAAATCTTTTTCGAGCAAAGTTTGACCTCCGATCTCTAATGCGTCGCTCTTCGTCTGTCTAATTCGCACAGAATCAATGCCATTGAGCCAGTTGAACATGATGCAGTACTTGCGCTCCGTTGAGAATGCCGTGATTTTCATATACGCATCTGGTGCCTGACGCATCTGTCGGCCCCGCCGCAGGTGTTAGGTTTTTGTCCATTTCGTTGCTTTGGATCATTCACACTCTCTAGTTGAACTATTAACTTTTTTAAAGACTCCGTTCATGTTTTAAATGTAGAGCTCTGAGTTTTTGAAGAACTGTGTTTTTTACAGACTAAATTCTAGAAAGCCATGTTCGTTTCCGAATATCGATCTTTATCATGATCTATCACACCAGTCATAGTTTACCACACACTGATAATCTCTGTGATTCCCTGTATTGCTTCTTATTTCGTTCTCTATTCGTTTTTTTACACCGCCTGTTGACACAACCCCCTCGTTTCTCCCGTTTGCGTCCCCACGTGTAGCCATTCAGTAGGCATAAACATGAAAAGAATGGGAGGCTTTTTCTGTTTCGAAGTAGATGTGCACCCTACTTTCTTGCATAGAAAATTCAAAATTATGGAATTTTTTGACAAAATATTTCGCTGGTAAATTAATCGTAAAATTATGATCTCAAATTGCAAGTATGGCGATTCGCGGCAAGATAACCTTTTGAATAATTTTCTGGGCCTTTCAAATGTTTCAACAGGTTGCGAATATGATGAATAAATAATTGAAGTTCTGTCTTATTTTCTTACAAAATGATTTTTAGTTATAATTATTATATTCAGAAGGACGCAAAAGCATTGGATCACAGCAAAGTCAATCCAGTTATCATGGGTCTCATCGACGGTGCCAAACAACGTCAAACCACTGAAAAGGGTCCCAATGAATCTGTCAACACCAAAGCACCGTTAGTCTTGATTTTTCGATTTCTTTTCTGGGCGCTTTGAATGTTGTACATTTGTCATATCCCTTTGTTCAAGTTTCATTCAAAACGTCCATTTTTTCAGTGTCAAGTTCGACGATGTTATCGATTTCATCGATGATGGGTACTAACCAGACTAACTATCGGAAGTTTCGCTGAATTGTCTAAAATTTTCATTACAGAGTCGAGGAGATTGTCGTTGGGAAACCACCTGCCCTCACCGCCAACATACTCTCTCGGTCTCCGAATATCAAATCTCCAATTCGAGGAAATCCAGTAACTGACTTTGACAAAATGCACGAAATGAATGGGTTAGTGTAATAGTCGATCGTAAGAGATTACACAACATTGTTTACAGTAACAACGGCGAGAACGCGGCTGCTTTCAATCAGGACACAGTTTCTCTCATGGAAATGGGACATCACAAAATGGTTTCGTCGGATGAGCCTAAATTGAAAGGCTGCCAGAAAAACGTCAAGTGTGACGAAGTTTGTAGTCTTTTTTCTTCTCTCGAATAGTTCTAAAGTTTTGCAGAAAGAACAACTGGATTATATGAGAGAGAAAGGATTAAACGATTACGCGAAGTTCGATACTGTTCTTGGACCAGGTTAGCTCTTTTGAATTTGGTTTCCTCTCTGATTGACTGTGATGTAATGAATACGATTTCAGCTTCACAAGGCGAGTTCGCTTCGTTTGCTCAGAATTTGACTCCAGTCATTGCCTCCGAATTGGGTGTTCTCAATCCAGTTAACACGAATACCTACAATATTTTCCAAACCTGCACAACGAACGGACGTCTACTCCCGGCGATACCACGCAAATATTTCTGTACTACCGAAAACCATCCGCGTCCCACACATCGCCCATCTCCATCAAAACCGCCGGTCACCATAATGCTCCAGACTGCCGCCCCATCTTTCCTCAATACCAGTGCTTTGACAGATACGACAATGTCAGGTCTTTACTCGTCATCTCTCTCCGCACCATCTGCGCTCGATATCCAGGGCGCCGGTGAATCTGCTAATGCTAAAAAACGGAAGCAGAAAGCTGCGAAGAAAGCTGCTGCCAAGGCTGCTGACGAGAAGAACAGCGTGGAGAGTGATCTTGAAGATGAGGAAGAGAAGGAGAACGAAGAAGGACTGACTGAAAAGGAGCGCGACGCACGTCGCAGAAGGAATATGAAGAATAAAGAAAGGAAGAAGGCCAAGAAGATGGAGGAGAAGAAAGAGATGTTAGATAAAACTGTTGAAGTTCCAGAAGAAACAGTCAACAGTGCGCGTGCCGCTGAAAATCAGGACCAGGAAACGACTCCTGATGTGGTGGGGTTTCAGAATAGTTCGGGGAAAATCGTGTTGTTCTTTCCAATACCGTTTCGAGAACTCGTTATCAATATGAGCACTATCGAGCGCTCATGTTATTGCTGCATTAATTCATCTGTCGAAAGTATGGTATTCCTGCCCTCGCGCCGTATTTGCTTCTTGTTTGCAGTGTCACAACTTTTAAGCATTAGTGACTTCGTTATTGCGAAACTATACGTTTGGATATCCCAAATCTTGAAACGTCGGCGGTAATGTCAATTGTTGCCACAGTTTTACGACGCAGATATGAAAACGATGGATCGCCGCGAAATAATCTCCTTTCGTTCAAAAAGAGGCACCGCGATATGTTTCGAAAAACGTTATGCGTCTTTAAAGTGTGCTCGCAGACTGTAAATATACGAAACATGCCGTTTTTGAATTTCGATCGATTTCGTCAGTGTGTAGATCGAATAATTTTTTTAAAGTTTGACTAACCGCGCTTTTTTTTCGCGCGAGTTTTTTCGGGAACGATTGTTTTTTCATTCAAGTGGAAAGCAATCGCTTGCATCGAAAGTTGTCAGTTCCTCCACTTCCAAGCGTATTTTTTTCTCATTTTTCGTTGACTAATTCATCGCTTCGAAGCATCGAACTGATTTGTAGCCGCATCCTAAATCTGCGTAATATCTTGTCAGCTGCTAACAACAAGTAGAGAAAAATTGAGAGAAACGATAACTAATTGTTCGATTCAATTTTTCTCTTCTCAGTAACCTCTTTTTCTGACTCCGTTATTCACTGTTTGATTTATTACCCGTTCCTTGAATCGCTTACTTCTCTTGTGTCAGTTGATTTTTATTTGTTCTTCACAGTTGGCACACTACTCGTCTTGGAAAACCTCATCTAATCACCAACCTGAAATGGAACTGCTCTGCACGTCTGCAACACCAAAACAGCACTATGCGCTTGACCAACTTACTGAATCGGATCCACCTCCAAGACCACCCGCTCGACTTCGTAACAGAATGAGTGAAGAGTCGTCACCACCACAGCAAACTATCTCGAACCGTCGCCAACTTGAGCGTTTCTTGAGTGCCGATCAACTCGGAATCGCGGAAAAAATGAACTTTTGCAAAATTCTTGGTCTTCCGCCGTGGAGTCTTTTCACAGTAAGTGCAGTAGGTGTTTGAAAATGCTCCTGTGCGAGGGGTGCATATTCACATTGCATATTTTTCGATGTTTTCTCGCTAGTTTTCGGCACTGATAAGAAACCGCACGCTTCAGTATATGCTTTTTGTAGAATCATATGATGCAAATTGTATGTTTCGAATGGATACTACTAACTCAATCTTCCTATTAGAAACGATATTTTTGCATCCTGTTGCAGGACAAGCTTTGAAATCACGGCGAACTGGTGGCAGAGAAATTTCACCGCGCTCCATCGGGAAAGTTATTAGCCTGGCGAACATTTTGAATTTGTTTTTTTCTCATTTTCCAGTTTTTTCGACAATCTGTGAAGGTGAAAAATCTTTCGATGTCGAAAAATCTTTTAAAAACAAGTTTCGCCAAAAACATTGAATAGTTTGAAGGCGGTGGTGCCTCCCGGTGGAGCGTGATTGCATTTCTGTAGTGTCAGTTCTTCGTACGAAATCCCATAGTGTTTAGCTGACGTAGAATGTTAGTCTAGTCTGTCATACAATATTCCACTGACGTCTGATATCTCTGTTTTGTGGCATAGTTCTGATTTATTTATCATGTTTGAATACAACTCATAAGTCTATGTCTATTGAAGAATGATGCCAGTGTTTTGAGGCTACTCGTGGTCGTAGTTCATTTACAAAATATGAACCGTGCGAACCAACTCAAACAATAAACAAACGATGCTGCTATTAGTCATCGTTTCTCTTCCTGTTCTCTATGTTGTTCCCTCAGTGGGAAACGGGGTAGTTCTCTTTTCTCTCTGCTATTCATTTTTGAATGTCTTCACTGAGATTTATGTGACCAGCATCAGGACACGACGGCGCAAGTTTTTTGCAGCATTGCGTTGACTAACTTACCGTCCTTTCAACCTATATAACGATCGGCATTCCTTCTCCCAAATGGTTGAAGACGAGAATCGGCTGTACTCTATATCTTTTCATCTCGGCGTCTCCATTCCGTTTTGGTATTGCACTCTCTCATTCTCGACGCCGACAACACCCGGCCACCGCGCTCGCTCGTTGTCCACATTTTCGAATCGACTCCGCTAGTGAGACGGACACACGAGAGAGGAGCTCTAGAGACTTGTCTGGAGGTGTCCCTTTCGCCTCCTCTTCTCTGCGTCTCTGCTAAGCCTTCTCGATTTCCATAGAAGGCGGGGTAGCATATAGTAGACTTCCTCTCCAACGCGTAGTGCACTATATCCGAATACAGATGAACAGATGTTCGCGCGTTCGGGCAATGGCGTGTTTTCCGCATAATCCTGTGAGAACAGAAGATGCTCTATGATTAGTTCTTTTTTCAATGACATTTTCGTAGGTCTCAACAATTTGATAGCTGATATTAGTATTGTTGATCAAGATTAGAAAAAAATATATCTTTAGCTTTAATAAAAGTTTTCCTTATCATGCAGTCAGCTAAAACATTTTTCCCGCTTAAAATGTGTTATCACTCCATTTTCTCAAGCCTCCTTTGTATATTTTCCATGTGGCAATCTCTACAGAAATTCTGCGTCTCACTGGTTGGTGGCTGTGTTTCTTCAATCGTCCGGCGGTTCGATGAACCTGCGGGTCATCCTGTTCCCTCAGAGCCCCGCAGATTATTTGGTTCCTGTGCTATTAGTGGCCATGATTGGATACAAAGTTCTGTATTTAATTTATACAAAGGTTGGTTTGCAGGAAATGCGATCATCAGGCGGAATGGGTTAAATTTATGGTTGAAACGGGCTGGAAGGAGCAACACTATTTCTTTATTTTTTCGTACTTTGACATAATTTATTCGAAGTTTTTTCAGGTTGGCACTGGATCTCCAGAAGAATCTCCCAAGAACCAGCAAAACAACAGTCGTCGTGCCATCGTTGCTGGCGGAGGTGGTAAGAACAAGAAGAACGACAAAGGAGTCAGCTCGGAGTACACCGTCGGGTCTAATGGTAATCAGATACTTTTCAAAGCACGGCCTCAACATTTTAACGTTTTTTCGGTTCCTTTTGTTTGAGAAGTTTTAGTTTTAAGTGTTTAATATCAACTAACCTAATCATTAGGTGAGGATGCTCCTCTTGCAGCTTTTAGAATTGTACCTGCATATTTCTAGTTGGATGGGTAACTTGAGTATTTTGCCTAGTAGTTTCTTTTAATCGGTCAGGACACGAGAAGCGAACAATTCCTTCATCCTCAGCACAAAAGTCAAGGAATCGCTCATCATTAAGATTTTCAGCTAAAGCGAGTAAGAAAGCGAAGGATCCTTCTGCTGACCGTGAAGATATCGGTTGGATAGACGAGAGTGAGTAGATAATATATTGACTGCCGTGATTCCCGCATGTTCGTTTCACTGATTCCTTCCTGCTTGACTTTGGCTAAATTCGCATGCGCACCACTGAGTGGATTTTCATTCTCAGGTGTCTTGGGACCCAGTCTGCAGAACTCGATAGAACGCCGTGAAAACAGTTCATCTGATAGTCGCCAACTTGAATGGAAACGATGTGGACGGAAGATGTTTGAAAAATGAACGTGAAGGCGACATAATTTCAAAGCATTGGAAGTGATTACTATCAATAATTTCTAAAACCAGCCAAAGACGCCTGCGTCTCATAACTGAGGCTAACCCCTATTTGTTTACTTTTTCGTCGGCGACTCTGTTCATCCGCATCCAGTCGTTTCATTCCGACTAGCGGTCTCCCTGTTTGTCCCTGTTTCCACGAAAACGCCGTGCGCCACGCAGTGTGGAGGCGACGCTCCCTTCGACGTCTTCTTATATTCTCTGCGCTTCTGTGTTCTACTCTCTCCCCGTGACCTTGCTTGCTCCATCTCCGTTTCCCGTTGTGCCTGCGTCTCTAGGATTCGTACACTCGTTTTACCATTTTTTGGGAACGAATGGCCCCACACGACTTATTTTCGATTCGTCCATTTGTTTTCTATCGCTTCGGTACGTAGAGCCGTTATAGCATCTCAATTCCTCTTCTTCCATAATTGCTATTTTCCGCGCGGTCGGCGCCCGGATCTTTTCTCCTTGAACAGCCTACGTCTCTCACAGCCGACTGCGAGGTTTTTTTTTGATGAGCGAGGCGCGCATCGCCCCAAAAAACCTTCGGCGTTAGTTTCCTCGTATCGGCGATCACTAGATCAACTGTTTCTTTGGTTTAATATAAAGAGAACATTTGCAATCTGCCGACTTTTTTCTCGGGGAAGCCTTTCCAATCAGAATAGTTACATTTTTCCTCTGTATAACACCTCAGTGTTTCACTCGTCCCTGTCAATAGGCTCACTTTTAAGATGCTCTTCACAAAAATTCACCAAGTTCACTGACATTATTTTACTTCCTACATGCTTCTTAGATATTGTCTTGTCCGTTTGTGATTTGCATGGCCGTAATTTGCAGGCGTCGGATCTCAGTCATTGGAGGAAATCTTGAAAGACCTTGGAATCGACGTTTCAGAATCCACCGAAAAGCCGAAGAAGAACAAGAAGGGGGCCAACAACAACACCTCCAAGAAGGCTTCGAAGCAGCAGAAGAAGGAACACGCTGCTAAAGAAACTGCACGGTCGCCTCCATCGGACAACGAGCTCTCATTGGACGACGAGGCAGAAAAGAGCAAGAAGCAGAGCAAGAAGAAGATGGATGAGGTCGCGGTAGCAGCTTCGATTACGTAAGTTTCATTATTTTTAAATGTAACTTTTTCTTGAAAATAAAAAAATTTTCAGAAAGCGTAGCTCATCTGGAGTGGGACAGTCCGAGGAAGACGATGACCAGTCCTACGTTTCCGCTCAAGAGAACCTTGGAGGATCGACTAGCCGTTTGTCAACTCCACCTGTAAGTTTTCGAAAGTTTTTTCGAATTTTTTTTCTTGGTCATGATGTTGGTGTGAAAGTTGAGACATGTTTAGTCGTATTAACTCTTGTATCAGCTTCAGGCGGAATTCGTGGACGCCCGTCAATCTCGCGACGAAATTTCTGAAAACGTCATGCTTGATCCAAATAACTACCGCGATGATGAGGACGTTGAATCGCTTGCCATACAACTCCAACAGCAGGAGGATGAATTCATAACAGTTGGAAAGAACAAGAAGAAGAACAAGAAGCAGGCGTTTGTTCAAGATAATGCTCCCGCATCTTCCACCGCTTCTTCCTCCTCCCCACCGAACCGTCGCAACTCTACAACAGGTCAAGCTGCTTCTGCTGTGTCTCCGTCGGGTAATAACCAATTCCAACAACATCATCAACACCAGCGTAACAACAACCGGCCAGTTGCACATCCAACAACACTTGGCGATTTTATGGAGTCCACCAAGAAGGATACGCACAAGAACATAAAACATAAGAAGGTTGTCAGTCCCATCAATACATCGGTTCAGAAGAAACAGATTTCATTGGAAGAGCCTACTCCGAGCTCTCCGGCCTTCGTCGATGCACTGGAAACCCCGATTTCGGTTAATACGGTTAGTTTCAACTCGATCTAATAACTTAACAATAACATATCCGGCGTTCCTTTATGAAACTTAGGCAACACACTAAGAAAACGTATTGACCACGAACTTCACATTAGAAAAACATATGCCTTTCTTGGAATATAGTGAAAATATGTAATGAGAAGTATACATTCAGGCTCCCACCTTCTCCTATGCCGACGCGGCTAAAAAGTCATCTGGTGAGAACACTCCGGCTCATGAAATGTCTCCAGTGCCACAATCTGCAAAGTCTCCGCTTAATCATCCTGCTGAGACTTCAACTGAAACTAAGAAGATCCAGGAAGCACCGACCTCCCATGTTTCACCCAAATTCGTGTCTACCACAAAATCCAGCGCAGTACAATTACCGGCATCATCTGCTGCAGTGGCAGACTCGGACATTTCCTTCGGTTATGAGGAAACTCTGGGTAAGTTTTGCTATTGTGTGCTTCATTAAGCTGATATATGTTTCAGATGACAAGCGTAGACGTGAGCAAAAAGAGGCTCAGGATGTAGAATTACCCGGAGGAAGAACGAGTGCTTCCGCTTTGCTCAAGCATTTCGCCCAAAATGCTAAAGAACCATTGAACAAAATGCCAAAGAATGGATCTTCTGAATCGAACGTTCTTGCAAACGAAATCGTATTGCAATGGCATTCTCGCTGGAACTCCTTCAATTCCGGACCAAGTAAGTTATATTAAATACCGCCATATGCTGGTGACGGAAGATCATTTTTCAGAGCCTGTCTTGTTCAAGTCGCTGCAAAAGAAGTAACAACAAGGATATCAACGAAGATTTCCCACCACATTCCTTTTCGACTTTGCCTTTTTGTTGTTGTTCCAGTGACTATGTTCCATGGTTTTTCTTTGAGTTGCATACTACCAATTTTCGTTCTTTCATATACAATCTTTTTATATGTGAATTTCGCAATTTTTTTGTTTCTGTCGATACAAATCCAAAGTTCAATCATTTTTCTCTCCTCCCCGTCCAAATTCCCCCTTCCTCCCCTATTCCCCCTTGAAAAATCTCTCCAATCTGGTATAATTTCTTCTATTTGTATGTGTTTCCTTTCGAAATGTTGCGAGTTTCAGTCCCAGTTTCTAAATTTCTAGCGTTCCACTTTTGCTTTCCACCCTGCCCCACCATCCCCATGCATCCCTTGTTTTTCACCACTAATGATGATTGTCATTCAGCTACAATCCCATATCTCAAATCAGTGTTCCTCCGGCCTATTCCTCCACTCCCAAATAGTTTCTTTGTGATTTTTGAACAGGTGCCCTTCTTAATTCACTGGAGTCGTACCAGAGTTCAGTAGTAGTAAAAGTATTGAAATAATTGCTCCTTTTCCACAATCCACCCCCATCCCCCCATCCATTTCTAGGAATATAAAATCTTGCGGGACTTCTTCATTTTTTTATTAGCTCCCAATCCCAATGACCCTTTGATGACCACATACCCGTTTGAATGTTTGCCTGTTGTTTCTTCCCCTATTTGGCTCTAGTTTTCTGTCAAGATCTTGCCAATTATTTGGTGAACAGCATCTGAACAGTTCCAGCGTTAAATTGATAAAGTGGATACACAAAAAATTTATCTTCCATCGTAGTTTATACAGCAAAGACATGCTCAAACATAAAGGCATCCTTAAAACAGTTTTTCAGTGAAACACTCACTGTCGGAGAAACATTACGATTCAGAGATTCAGGATCTCACAAAGATCGAAACACTGAAATATCATCAAGTTGAACTTCGTGTAGCGCGAAACTGAAAATTTCCGTTCCTTTGGCAACATCTTTCAGAGTTTTTAAACATTCTATTCGAACGCGTTGTAAAACTGCGAGGTACTTTAAGTCTTTCTGTTGTTGTGGTGGTTTCGAAGCGAAGAAGCAAAAACTTAGAGAAAAAAAATCAATTTTAAAATGGTCCCGACACGAAAGTCAGGTTATGGAAAACAAAAATATTTTTAAATCTTTTTTGCCTGTTTTTTTCTGTTCTGAAAAAGTTTGATTGAGAGTTATTCACATGTCCATGGACAAAGGACATGTCCACATGTCCTTTGTCCTCGAAGAATCTCTCAGTCAATTCATTTTCTCTCTAGTCTGCGGCTTCGCGTGCTTGTGTTTGCAGACAACCCTCCCGCCGCGGATGGCTTTTTTTTTGAACGAAGCTCAGCGGTGAGGAGATTTCCCCCTTTTTAACTTATATTGCGTGCGTAATTATTCACTAGAATCTCAGAAATGTCCAAAATTCCTGTTGCTAAAAAAGGATTCAGATCGTGGCTCTCCGCAAACGAAGGGAAACAATCAAAAAGCGTTCTCTACGAGCAAAAGTATCGAAATCATCACGATCGAATAAGGTAACATTTCTCCATAGCAACAGGCTCATCTAACAAAATCGATGCTTAAGAAACAAGGAGAACATGTTAGAAAACGACGGCCCATCTCCGTCAAGCTTTGTTTCCATGGGTAATAACGATTTTTCCGGTTCAGAACATGGTTGTTTTTTTTTCATTTAGTTAATCCACAGCCCACGGCGGAAGACTTTGATAAATACGACGCGGACAGGAGGATCAGAGAAAAAGCGAGAAACATGCGTGTTGCACAGCGTTCAGCGTCTTCTTCTGCTCGAAATTCGATTTCGTTGACTCCAGAACCGAAAGACACGTCACCAAGCAATGATCAATACTTCACTCCGAAACGAGGAAGTGGCGATGGAATGGATGAAGAGTTTGTTACACCTTCCACCTCAAAAAAGGAGAAACGAAAAGAGTTTCGATCCGGGAGTCAAGATGCCACTCCAGTTTCTTCAAAGCCTTCAAAACAACGTATGGAATAACTTTGAGGATAATATCCAGCAAGAATAACATTTCAGGGTCTACCGAAGAACAGCGGTATTATACAAGCTGTCTCAGCCGGAAGATGGAAGAAAATTTCTCTAGAATGGAAGACTTGGTATTCAGTGGTCACTCTGTGAAAGAGGCTCGTGAAAAAGCTCTCGCGGAAACGAGGGGAGAAACTTCCCCATCTCATAGAAGTCCCCGGACATCATCACGAAAATCCATCGATGAAACTACAGTCATAACCAATCGGAGCTCATCTCAACCGCCTCCAATTGAGACACTAAACTCGTTGCCAAGAGTTGTGCGTGCAGAGTCACCAGGACCGTATCGTCTCAAAGAATCCACCGTTATTCGAACATCCTATGTGGACACGTTGGTAGCAACGCATCAAATGCATATGCAGTATGCCGACCGTGTCGTTTTTTCGGTCGAGAAACAGATGACAAAGCTGGAAAGTATGAAGGTATTGTTGCACTGTACAGGAACGAAATTATATTTCACGTGAATTTTTTAGTGTTCGACCCTTTTTTTTATAGTTTGCTGCTACGTATTTCGTAGTTAGTGTACATTAAAAGTTCACTTTTTTATAACGATCAACCCAGCTAATCCCGTTTCAAAGTTGTTGCAGAACCTGGCCGCACTGAGTCCGGTCGCGAAGGAGGCCCAAAGAAGAAGAATGGCTGCCGAGGCTCTACGAAAACTGGTGGAAACCAAAGAGCAAACAGATAAGAAGCTAGAAGTGATTCGCGATTTGAAAGATCGAATCGCAAAAATCACAAACGTCCAGTTAGCGACTCATAAATTGGTTTCAAGGTTTCTCTCAAATTAATTTTCTCACTTTACCTTTATCATTTCAGTCGTCCATTCCAAGGTGATCCGTACAACGAGAGACTTCTGAAATCTCTAGACGGCTGGGTTTCCCTCCCCTTCGATGAGTTCGATGTTCAAACTGCCCGGGAGTTGCAAGCCTTACATAAAAAAATGATTGTGACTATTGAAAAGTTCAAGAATGTGGCTTCACTTCATCGAAACAGCAGTAATCGCTCCTTTAACATGGGCCGCAGAAGTATCGCCATGAGAGTAAGCCAATGTGGAACTTTGCATCAAACAACAATGAAGTTTTGCAGATTCTTCCCTCTGAACTTTCCAACGCTGGCTCTTCCTCTGATTCACCACGTCGTCTATTGAACGAGGAGCAAACGCGCGAAGCTGCAACACAAGTCACTGCTAGATTGGCAGATGTTGCAATGACGCAAACGAGTCCGAGGCGGATTGGAGTAGAACGACTGGATCTATCGTCCCTGGAAAAACGACATTCTTCTTCCCAAACTACACCACCTCGAGCACCGGAGACAGTCTTGACTGAAGATGCATCACAACAGACTGCTCCCGTGAAAGATCCACCAAAAACTATGACCCTCTCGATGACAGCACCGACTATGGTTGATATAGACGAGATGCTTAACAACATTCAACTTCATAACGAAAGTTTAGAAACTATCGATCCACTGTCTCACTTCAAGTCCGACATCAGTTATCCGTCAATTTCTCCAGCACCATCAGCAGAGAGTACTCCAAGAAGTGGACGTGTGTCGTTGGATTCTGAATCAGCTCGTCGTCTTTCTGCTGGAGTATCGCACTTTTTGGAGAAAATCAAGAAGGAGAATGAGTCTTTCGAGAAAAGTGAAATATCGGAAACCGATACCAAGCAGGAGGAACCGATGAATGTTTTTCCTCCCGCGATACAAATGGACTCGCCGCCATCGACAGTAAATCCCTCAGAAGTCAGTTCGGGAGATCAGTCGCCGCCTGTCAACGACGAATCCGAAGTAGAGCTGAATATCGACGAACATGATGCGACCCAATTCGAACATGAAATGGAAGAACAGGAAGAGCAGAGAATGCTTCGTGAGAGCGCTGTCACTCCAACACCACCCAAAAAACTTGAGCGAGATTCTGTTGTTGATGAGTACCAGAGTTACATTGATCCAGAAGACGATGAGGACGAGACGAAGAAGTTCACGAATAGCGATGAATTTGAGAGAAGTCTGGAAGAGGAGGCGTCCGATCCACGGGACTCTCTAGCACTCGATGGTAGTGCGGATGATTCGGGATTCTTACTGGATAACAGGGTATATTCTGTTTCCGCCTCTAATCGCATTCGCCTCGCTTTTTTTCAGCCTGCTCCACCCTTGAAGTCCATTTTTGATAATCAGCAGCGATCTCCAAGTTCTGATCTACGATCCGACACTCCACGTGTTTCTGATGCAGCCAACGAAACAACATTTGGAAATTTGGATATGGAGGAGTACTGTCAGAATGATTTTCTAAAAGAAATTGTAATCGAATAACGCTTTGAGCATGCCTTTATGCTAATGATTTTTTCAGTCCCCTGTTATGATTCGCAAAGCGATCGAACTCCAAAACGAGCTTCGTGGTCTGAATTGGATAACCGCTCAAGATGTCTGGAAGCCTCCATCATTTGAAGAGATCCATATGGATTTTTACGATCACTTTGACTATTTCGATTCATATTCTCTCCTCATTTGGGGCGCAGTGGTTGATTTGATCAACGTCAAATATCTGAAGTTTGCTCGAAAACTGACCGAAATGGAAGAGAAGATATTCGAAAACGAAGCTTCTGAAATGCTACAAAGAGAATATGGTCCGGAATCAAAGAAAACTGAGTGGAACAAGGAAGTGAAAATCAGCAAGAAATTAGCTGGAATGATGCCATATGATCTCGATTATCGTTATGATGTTCGACGAGGAATACCTGATAGCGACAAACAGAAGTATCAGTGGCAACAAGTTCAAATGACCGTCATTGCGGATAGATATCCAAGAAAACAACTGGTATGTTTTCAGTAGTTCGGAATCGACACTGTTCAAATGAATTTTCAGAGAGAGGAACTCGACAAAGTGTACAACACAGAGAAGGAAAATCTTGGCCAAGTTGTCATGGCTTCCGAGCTGGAACAAATACTAAACCCAACCATTGAAGATCAGGATCCTACTGAGAAAATCCCTGGGACTTCCGATGTCTAGCTTCACTGAAAATTTCAATCTATAAAAGTGGAGAGTATTTTCACTTAAATAAATATATATTGTCAATTCAGGGAAATCTCGAAAAAAAAAACAATTTTCAGAGCTTTGGCGGGAAATTGGTGAGGCTCCTCCCATTATCGCAATTTTTTCGTAGAGGTTTCACCAATTGCAATGGTTTCGCGATTTGTTCAAAAAAGTTCAAGTTCAAAAAAGCAGCGCCACTTGAAATTTGAAAGCCTGAGGAGCCTCGCCAATTTCCCGTCAAAGCTCTGGACACAATTTTTTTTTCGAGATTTTTCCTTAATGGACAATATGATTTCATTCTTTTCGTGTTATTTTGCCCGTATTCTTTCATTCCTTGCATTCGTTACGACATTACGATGATTATGAAAACATTTCAATTAGTTCTGCTTGTTGAAACTTCGAAGCTTTAAGTGAAATCCACTGCAACCCTCAATATATCTTTGAATTCAGTGAAAAAAAAAACTTGTATTCTTCAGAATGCGAATTTCATTCGGGCCCAATTTTAAAATCTTGGATGCCAGTACTAACAGAGAAATCAGTGCAGACGAGATAAGGGAGAAAGTTAACTGCATAATGAAAAAGATCGAAAAATGTGGGATTCGAAATTGTGATGTGATGTTTGTGGATATGGAACGAAGCATTGATGCAGTTTTGGCTGTTATTGCGTATGATCAAATTTAGGATTATGGATTTTCAGTTTATTGATTTCCAGATGTCTCCAACTCGAACTTGCCTTCACCTGCATGTCTGATCAAATGAATCAACCCAGTATGTTCAGGCCTACTCTCACATTTGATGGGGAAAAGGTGTGATTTCCTTGAAATCCGACTGGAAAGGCTTTATTTTTAGGTGTCCCGAATAGCTGATCCGGAAGACAATGAGTATTTGGAGATTTGTTATGTCATCAATACAAGTGGTACATCTGGAAGTGTCAAGAAACGAGTAGCAGTTCCAGTCACCTGTATTTGGACGAATATTGGTCATTTTTGGTGAGAAATACACAACTTGACTTCTGGAGGCGACTGAAGTTTTTGAAAACACCATAACACGTTTAAATCCTGATCTTACTGATTGTGTTCAACACATTCTGAAAATCCGAATCCCTGTTCACAAAATTATCTAGTTATATGATTTCCAGCTCTCTGTTCAACGTGGTACCTTCTGACTCCATTCTCTTCTCAACATCTCTTCTCTTCGATCCGTCCATCGTTGAACTGTTCATGGCATTTCACACAGGATGCCGATTGATTTTAACACCTGATTCTTTCCGAAGCGAGCCTCATCGAATGCAAAAAGTTATCGAAGAGTTCCGGCCAACGATTGCTCAATTCACTCCTACCGTCTTCGAAATGCTCCCTTCTCCGGATTCCCTTCTTTCTGCCACCTCATCTCTCCGAATTCTCCTTCTCGGAGGCTCTCATTTCCCACTGGATTTCATCAACTCGATCAGAAGCTCTGATAATAACACAAGGATCTTCAATGTGTATGGGGTAACTGAAGTTTCGTGTTGGGCAAGTGCTTATGAGGTGGAAACGGGATGTGCTGAAGTGCAGATTGGAACGGCAATCGTTGGAACGACACTTGAAGTTGATTCGAATCAAGAGTTGATTTTGGGTATGCAAGAGAGAGGGATTTTCAAAATGAACTCATATAATTTTCAGGCGGCATTCGACAATGTTATGTGAACGGAGAGAAGGGGGAAAGGTATAAAACAGGAGATGTGGTTGAAAGAAGGAAAAATGGAGGATTGCGGATAGTTGGAAGAGTGGATCGAATGGTGAAGCATCAAGGAATACAAATTTGTTTGGATACCTTAAACGATCTTATACTTCGAGAGACACCTTCAGTCCAGACTTCTCATTTGATCCATTATAAGAATCGAAATCTCATTCAATTTATCACTAGCACCTCAAAGGATAAAGAGAACTCAAGACTAATAAACATAAATGAGACCACATCTGTCATGGTGACCACAATTCAAGTTGACAAATTACCAATCAATTCGAGTGGAAAAGTGGCGGAGGACGAGTTGAGAAGGATCTGTGACAAACGTTTTAACAAAACACAAGATATTCGAAATCGAATCAGAAAAATTCTGGAGGAAAGACTTAAAGTCAACTTAGATGAAGCACTGGATCAAAGTTTCGTGGCGATTGGTGTTCAATCTCTGATGGCTGCAGAGATGTCGTTGTATTTCGGGGACAACCAGGAAAACGCACTGCGGAATATTTTAGATGATAGAAAAACGATTCGATGTGTGCTAGAAACAATCCAGGCTGGAACATCGAGAGCTTTGAACTCGGAGGAAACTGAAATCGTAGAAGTCAATGTTACGAAGAAAAGACAACCACGAATGAAGTGGGCGATGGATTTGAAGAAGTGTATAGATGGAAACGTTCTAGTGATCAGGTAAGTTGGAGCATCAGAGTGGTGCGGAAATTTTTTTTTGACGTTTCTCCTTTTTAGTTATTTCCGATTAAATTTAGCTCAAAATGGTACATTTCAAAAGTCGGAAGTGAGAAATAGGATGAAAGGCGGAATTCCTTTTTTATTCAAAATTTTCAGCACTGACCAACATCCATCACTGTAATGCTTGTCTTTCAGAAACGATCTTGTTGTCTGTGCTTCCCATTCTGGAATGGTGGTGGCTGTCAATCCGGTGAACGGTACATGTTTGTGGAAAACGAAATGTAATGTTCGCTATGAATGCTCACCGACTTTAGTGAACAAGGAGATCGTGATTGGTGAGATAATATTTTAATTCCTAATTTCGAAATCGTTTCCCAGGATCAAAAATTGGTGGATTGCTTTTTCTGTGTGTTGAAACTGGCGAAGCCATATATATTCATCTTGGCCATCCTTACCTTGGTGCTCGCTCGAAATGTGCATTCGATGGAAGATTCATTTACTGTAGTATGGAGAATGGATGTTTTGAGGCTATCAATCCAGAGGTGTAAAAAAATACAAGACAAACATGATTATCTAGTTACAGACTCGATGGCCAGATTTCCATGATTTCATTGAACCCAATCGTGGTGGATCGTCGGTTGGACCTGTTGTTTCTCCTGATGGCTCCGTTTTCGCAACAACAACTTCTGGATATGTAACAAAAATTCTGGTTAGTTGCTATTTGAATTCTCTCACTACTGAAATCTTAAAATTACAGGTGACTCCAAACTTCAGAGTACAATTTTCTAAACGTTTTGGTCCTATATTCGCCGAGCCACTATTCCTTGATGACAATGTGTTGATTACTTCTGTAACCGGAACTCTGAAACTTATAGACTCCGAAACTGGAGATGAAATGGTTTGGCGAATCTTTTTGTGATCTATAAAGACTTGCATTCTTGCAGGATTCAATTACACTGAACAATGAAAACTGCTTCTGTGCTCCATTGTGTCTTGGAAACAAGCTTCTCGTAGCGACTCAAGCTGGACATATAATTCTCTTGAATTTGAAACCAAGACTCGAAATTTTGAAAGTTTTCAAGTTTGATCTTCCTGGAATATCATTTGTGAAGACTCCACAAGTTCTCAATGCCTCTGAAACCTCTGCCGAATTGATGATGATGTCCAAGAATGGATGGTTAACATATGGACGTTTTTCGTATTCAGAAGGGTTTGAGGAAGTCACGGCGGTTCCGGTTTCAAACAAAGAAGTGTTCACATCTCCGGAAATTATTGATGCGGGATCGGAGAAGTTGATACTAATTGCTGGTCGAGATGATTACTTGAAATGTTTCTACTCTGATTATACTCACCAACGTAAATAAATTTTACTATCTCGAACTGAATGCAAAACGGTTCTAATAGAAAAAAACCCAACTCTTCAAGGCAACAAAGTTAATTAAAGCAATGGCCAAAAAAGTGTGCTTGCTTTTTCGAAGATAATTTTATTTTAGCTATCCCTCGAATCAAAGATGACATAGGGAAGCGACCTCGAAATCGTGCTAACCGAAAATTTTCGGACCTCTTCTCTTAAAAGCGTCATAACTTCCTCAGCAGCGGTTTTCCAGAAAAGTTTTCAACTACAAAGATGAAGATCTAGAATTTATCGAAACAATCACCAAGTTTCAGAATAGTGGAATCATTCGTGATCAATTTTTCAAATCATCAATGGTGACCTTTAAGTACTGTACTCAACGAAGCTCATACACATCATAGTTGCTTGAGCTGTTAGAGGGGATATTCCATTATACCCCCCCACCCACTTAGACCCCCCCACGCACTGTTATACACCCCCACCACGTTGAAAATTTTAAGTGGGGGTGTATATTGAAATGAT
>LR543208.1:0-19070 GCA_900536305.3 Caenorhabditis sp. 40 LS-2015 | reverse complement strand
CTTCTCTTTCGCCGACTACCTCGTCAAGGACTTCTAGACCACTAGAGGTTCTTATATTTTACAGCAATTATGAATGACATTTTTGAAGGATTTTCTGAAAGTTTCAGAAAAATTGGTGCGGTTTGGTTGATTTTTGATCTGATCCTGACTCGCGACCTTCTTCTCTTTCGCCGACTACCTCGTCAAGGACTTCTAGACCACTAGAGGTTCTTATATTTTACAGCAATTATGAATGACATTTTTGTCATCTTTCGGAAATGGAATTTTCGTCATTTTTTGTCACAATAATAAGAAAATTCTCAGCTTCATTTGAAGCCCGGGCTGATCTCGAACAGCCTCCTGAAACTCGAGTTATCGAAAAAAGAAAGTAGAACAAGGGGGAAGGGGTGGAGGGGAGAGGCGAGAAGACAGTGATGGTTACTTATTGCCGTCTAGCTCATCTCTCGGAAATGGAATTTTTGTCATTTTTTGTCACGATAATAAGGAAATCGTCAGTTCTTCAACTCCCCTCCACCCCCTCCCCGCTGTCCTGTTTCATATCTTTTTCAGTGATAAAACTCACTGAAACCTCATTTTTCTGTTCTCGAAGTACAAAAATCTGAATTCGCTTTCGAATTTTTCTCATATTCGCTCTTCTGATGCTTTCACACAGCTGAAACTTTTGATCACGGTCTGCTGTATTTCGTGCTTTTTCTCAGTTTTTTCAATTTCAGCGGGTTCGTTTTGAAATTTCTTGTATACAAGTGGAATTCCGTCAAGTTCAAGCTATGGAAACCGTTTGAACGCGAGAACAGCAAAAACGCACTGCAGAAGGCTCAAATGTTTTTTCGACTTTGGCGGATTATTGACCTCCTAATGTCAGCACAGATTGTCGCAAAAACTGCAAAAGTGTACAAAACGGGGGAAAAAGTTCAAAATGTTCGCCTCTCGAGGTACCCTGTGCTTTTTGTTAATCTGAAACTTGTCCCAGATTCTGTCATTCGAATGACTATTATTCACGTGACCTCGTCACCTACTTTCATCTGACCCATTTCTTCGCACCGCCCGTTTTGCTATGTGATTTGATAATCGAAACTTGATTCAACAAAGATTTCTTTTTTTAGTGAAAAAAATTCACTGAAACCCCTTTTTTCTGCCTTCGAAATTCGAAATCTGAACTCTCTTTTTCGAATTTTTCTCATCCCGCTCTCTTCAAATGCTCTTGCGCCGATTCTGAATCTTTTGATCTCGATCTACTGTGTTTCGTACTTTTTCTCGCTTTTTTTTTCGATTCTCCGTGTTTGTTTTGTTGTTTTTCATGTCAAAATCCAGCTGGAACGGCTTTTATCGCTCCATTTGGCCGGTTTTTAGATTTGAAAATTCAAAAAAGCGCTGAAAAATCAACCCGCGATAAAGCTACAGTATGCCGAAAATCAATCTCCCGCGCCGGGTCTCGCAACGCCTTCGGGGTTCTAGAAGCTTTTTTGAATTTCGAAAACAATTTTCGCCGAATTTTTCCCTTTTTTCCTCGATTTTTCTTCGATTTCGATGCGAATTTTTCGCGTTTTTCTGCAAAAACGATCGATGCACGATCTGCGCGAACGAATTTTGCAGTCGAAACACTAAAATTTACATGGATTCTGCTAGTTCGAGACGAATTTATCTTCAAATTTTAGGCCAGAATTTTTCAATTTTTTTTTCGCTCGAAAATTTGAATGCAGGAATATTCAAAAAGAAAGTCATAGAAATGCAATTTTCGGCTGATAATGTTCGCTGTAGTTTTCCTTCGAGTCTTCGTTTCGGCCAAATCTAATAGAACAATTTTGAAGTTGTGCAAAGTGCAAATTTCATTTTCGAAAGCTTTCTTTTGTTGTCTTCCAAAGCAGCCATGTTTGTAGCGCCAGTCATCGCACTGCATTAGTCACTTCTCTCTTTGTCATTTTCTTTTCTTGTTTGATTGTTCTTCATCTCAATAATTGGTGCATTCATGCTGTTATACTCGATATGAAAAACGGCCAGAGACAGCGTATCGAGACAAGTGTGAGCTTCTAGGGTCTTTTGCCGCATTCGTTTGTCAAAACTTTTCTATGCACCTTACTCGCCGTTATCCGCATTTTCGTCTTCTCTTCATAGTTTTCGACCAATTCAATGGAGTTTTTGTTTTGCAGGTAATAATGTCGACCAGACCGCTCGTGACTGTGAACGATGAAGAGTACGTGACCACTCAATCTCGAATTCGGCTCCCAGTCGTTTTCCGTACTCCAATCCGTCCGGATTTGGTGAGCTTCATCGCCGACCAGGTCCGCAGAAACGACTTTTCGACCAATTCAATGGAGTTTTTTTTTGCAGGTAATAATGTCGACCAGACCGCTCGTGACGGTGAACGATCAAATGTACGAAGCCACTCCATCTCAAATTCGGCTCCCAGCCGTTTTCCGTACCCCAATCCGTCCGGATTTGGTGAGCTTCATCGCCGATCAGGTCCGCAGAAACGAGAGGCACAGTCACACAGTCAACACCAAGGCCGGTGAGTGTGTTTTTTAGTTCTGATGGGCAACCAACAAAAATTAATTTTTTCAGGAAAGCAATACTCTGCCGAGTCCTGGGGAACTGAACGTGCCGTCGCCTGTATTCCACGTGTTCGTGGTGTAGGTACCCTCCGTTCCGGACAGGGAGCTTCCGGAAACATGTGCCGTGGAGGACACATGTTCGCCCCACTCGAAGTGTTCCGCCGCTGGCACCGCAACGTCAACTTCGCCTAGAAGCGATACGCTGTCTCGTCGGTCATTGTTGTTTCCGGAATCCCAGCTCTTCTCAAGTCCAGCACGAACAAGTATGTTTCGATTTGTATCATTTTTCGCCTAATATTCTGTTTTTTAGGTAGCTGACGTTCCATTCGTCGTCTCCGGCTGGGTCGAGAGCTTCTCGGATGGAATCGAATCGAGAGGGATGAGAAGGAGGCGAAGGAGGAGGAAAGGAACCGAAGTGATCGAACGTGGCGAACGAGTAGGACAGGACAAGGAACGGGGAGCGAGAATGCAGGTGTTCCCACTGTGGGAATACGGTCAAGGTGGGTTTATATTTTAATTATTGAAAAATTGAAAAATCAAAAATTGTCCCAATAACTCATTCGAGAATTGTGACAAGTTGTCAAAAGCCTTCTCACTGCGAGTTGGTCCGCTGTCCGTTCGAAAAAAGAGCAAACGCTCGTAATCACATCAAAACTTGTTCTTGAACGGACAGCGGACCAGCTCGTGGTGTCAATGTGCTTCTGGCGATTTGACATCAATTCGAGAATACGCTAGCTTTACTCCCATCCCTCGTTAGCCTAGGTTTCTGTTAGGGTTACTGTATAGATTTAGAGCGCGTGGGGTTTTGGATACTCACTGGACTACTATCCCCTCTAAGGGTATTCGATTATCTACACTTGCTAATTTGAAAGAATACAAATTCTTAGCAACGTTGTACTAGTTATCGCGTCTTCCTAAAACAGTACAAGTACCTGCCAAATCGGACAATGGTGTCCGAGGCGAGTCAGATCTGTTGGAAGTTGCTTCTTCCTGGACTTCTCTTTCCCAATTCTGGACTATTCGTGCATTCGCTATCATTTTTCGTCGTCTTCTTAGCATCCGAAACGAATTCAGTTATTGGCTTCGAAAATCCAGTGAAGCTAGAATTCATTGTTTTTGTTCTTCTGAACAGACATTATAGGCAGTTTCGTGTTTCTCTCCTAGCCTCCTACTTTCCTTTTCTCCTTGTAATCGAAACTTACATCCTCTAGGACTTCTGAAATCGTTGAACGATTGTTTGATGGACAATAATTTTGTAATATGCTATGATCTAGAGAACATTATCTGTTCATTAAAAAGCATCCGAAGACAATATAGAATTTTAGAGGTATTTATATTCAGACCTCAAAGAGGTGAATGACAAACAACATAACTATTTTAGATAACAAAATGGGTGAGCGAAACAAGATCATAGAGAGGAATACGTAATCTAGAAATCAGGAAAAGTTGAAATTAGAGAAACACGGTAGAGTTTAGTGGAGACAAATTTTACAGAGAAGAACCGGGGCAATGAGAAATGGAGAGGGGGGAAAATTTTTGACCAGAAACAAAACATCAAGGAAAGCAACCTAGTAACAACATTAACAAACCCTAGAAATTAAAAAAAACAGAAGCAAAATGTATGAATGAGTAGAAACAACATCTAGAAAACAAAAACAATAGAAGCAAAACCAAGAAAATTTAGACACATTATAAGCAACATATGTAATCAAAATCTAGAAACAAAAACAGAAAAACTAGTGAAAAATATAGAAAATTTAGAAAAAAAAGAAATTCAATCCTGATCCAGCTTCGATAGAATTTCGACGAACAGTCTGTCCTCGGAAACGTCCACTCCTCTTAGAGACATCACTGAATCGTAAAGTGAACCTGAAAAAATTTCAGTGAAAATAAATGAATTATGAGTCAACGCTTAAGAAACGCTGCTTTCAGCCGAACCATTTCGCATCAGACAATCACAAATCTCTAATTACTCCGTAGGCACTAACATGGCAAATACTGAGGATCAAATTTTTGTTGCCTTCACTTTCCAGCATACGTGATATCTGGAAAATACCTTACCGAGGTTCACATTACGATTATTCAATTCCTTCAAGAAGTCGGCGCATTCCGTCTGCCACGCGGAGTCTCCGCTCGCGCTGTAGATGAGCGGCCGCTGTGAGTAGATCGCCGCGACCAGTAGAAGCACAACTGAAAACATCTTCACATTTAACAATCTCTGAATTGTTGGAATTTGAGTCTCAACGAAGCCTGCCTTTCTCAAATTAAGATTCGTCATAATACTATCTCCTGGTGTAATTTTGTAGTTGACAACTACTTTTTGAACTATCGATCACTCGATAATAACATTTAGCACTAATACTTACAATGAAGGTAATGGTTTGTGTTCCCATCGGACGGAGGGGCGGCGATCACTGGCAGCTCGAGGTGTTCTTGGCTTGACATCGACAAACAAAGTTTGACGATAAGCGAATCGCACGCCAACTGAGGCTGGATCGCTCGCGTAGGGTGCTTGGCCAGGTCGACCAACACGTGCTCGTGTCCGATTCTCTGCCACCCGTCGAGCGTCTGGTTCATCGGCCTGGTTCCCAGGTCCCCACAAAGTTTCTTGCGGATAATTCGGCCGTCCGGCCCTCTGGTGCATCGGCAGTGCCGCACTGCTCCAATGACAGCGACGACCTCGTGCTCCTCTATAGTGGGATGCAGTTCACGAGCGATGATGAGCTCCGGGTGTTCAAGGAACACTATATCATCCTGAAACGGTAGAAAGTGAAAGATTTAGGATTCAGGATCTCAAAAATAGCACCTAGATATTCAGGCTACAAATTTTAAAGTTGTGTTCCCCAACTTGGATGTGAACTTTCAAGTTCTTGAGTCGAAATCAGATTATTCCGAACCTTTTTTTTCCAAAGTTTTGAGTTCACAAGGATATAATCTCAATTCAACCCAAGAACTCATTCATTCTCGTGGAAGTTTTTCACGTCTCACTACTCAATTTTGTATGAGCATGTTGTCAATATCTAATGCAGATTTTGAGCTAAAGAGTCAATTTCACCTTGACAGAATAGTTCAACCCAAAAACTGATTAACCTCCTTGTTTGATAGTATAAAACTCTAGACATTGTGTAGTAATGGATTTGAAGATTTCCCCATGTTTCATATTGGTAAATCGAAAGTTTCTGAAGTGTAGACTGCACTTGGGGAGTTCAAAGACTTGACTAAATGTTTGTCTTCAAAGTTCAAAAACTAGTATCTGAGAAGTGGAGACATTTTTTTCAATCCTCATCTCGATAATCTCATACCTCGTACACTTGTGTTTTCTGGAACAGCCTTTGCCCCAGTCTGCTCTCAGCCCACACCAGTTTTGACGCTGCTCCAGCTTCACTGAAGTCCACAGTCTCTTCGACTTCAACTCTTGGAAGGTTCCGATTCCTTCGAGAAGAGAATTTTTGGGCGTGGTCCCTCTCCCGAGAAACAACTCGGTAGGACACGCAGCCTTCCAAACGGCATCTCACAGAATCGACAGCGAACTCCAGAAACGCTCGGACCTTGTGTATGGCGATCTTGTTTGGACTGTCAAGTAGGCTGAAAATGTCTTATTGTTTCTTTGCCATGCCCTTTTTTCTTTTATGGGCACTTTTTTCTCTGGAGAGACTATCTGAAAGGCGTAGATAAATTTTATATTCTATACTCGGTCAAGTGTTTTTTTTTTTCCGCTCGTCGTCGTCCTTAGATGTTACGTCTATCTTGAATGCCATCTCTGATCGAGGCGCGTCGACTTCTCGACCGCGGTGTCTCTGGTCGAGAAAAACTACAGTACTTCAAAGGAACATTCTTGAATCTTAAGTCTCTTTCCTGCTTTATATTTACATCGATCTCCAAAAAGTTATATCACAAGAAGGCTTCAAATAGTGAATAACAATTTTCCAAAATCAGCTTTAAAATCTTGGAAATCGGTTGAAATCAGTAGGGTGACGAGACATTTGCGTATGTTCTTCTTAAGTACGGTAGTTATTGTAGGGCGAGATATCACTGAAAAAAATCGTGTGCATCTGCCAGAGATGGTGACATTCGCTGGGATCCCCATAATACCATATGTTTCCTATATGACATGTTTGAAGTTCTCTTCCATAGAAGCTTTTGTATTACATTCTCAGATCTTCCATGTATTACACTCTCAGATCTTCCAATTTGGAAACATACTTAAAAAACCCATCGGCATCACGCTTCACAAACACGGAAGCCAGCAAATGTGCCAGCTGCCGATGTGAAAGCGTGGCCGACTCGACTTCAAAGCGAATCATGGGGAGAACCAATGGAAACTCGTCCATGTTCTTCGACAGCCAGAAAATCGCGCGGAATGTGGCAAGGAAGGCTTCGTCGGACTCATACTCCTTTCGAAGTAGTCCTAGTCCACGATAACCTAGCGTTCCTTTCTGCTGCACTACTCGAAGTGTCATCTGAAAAGCAAAAATACACAAATATCGTCACTTATAGCTCACCATGACTAGCTTGACACATCCTTGTCTTGGATTTCTCCAATTTTCGGTCTTATCGATGTCATCGATGGCATCTTGCAGAGCCTTCGTCCGTGACTCGAAGTCTGGATTGGGCTCTCCTTCGGCATCCTCCTCTCTCCACTGGTCTTGGTCATAGAGAAATAGACCATCCGGAATCTCCGAAACTTCTGTGCCATCGATACGACAAAAGACGAAGTCTTCGTCGCGGCTTCCGAGTTCTGGCCTGAAGTTTCGGTTTTTCTGGATTAACTCCTTTCTCAACGTTTCTATCTTTCTCGCGGTGACCATCTCTTTCAGTGCCAAACGAGTAGGCGGTGATGTATCGTTGACATCCAAGTCAAGCGACATCAGCCGCATCCTCCCTTCTAGATCGATCGATGCTGGTTGGTGGACTGGTGCAGGATGGGGTGGCGATCTTGGTGGCATCGTGGCATGTGTCTGGGCGCTGGTCTCTCGACAGTGATTCTGTAATGATATTTGAAATTTACCACTGATAGTTATCTCTCATAACTTAATAGTCATAGATCTGTAGTACCGCTCAAAACTAAATCAAGAGGAATTCTTTTGAACTGGAAATTGTAAATTTTGAGCAGTCGGAAAGATGTTCACAACCACCCGATTTTTCTGAAAATGTGCTAGAATATTTTGCTTTTGAAGCGATTCTATACCTCTATTTTGTGGTTGACAATTTATTCTGATGATCATTCTCAAGTTAGAAAACTTAAACTCTTAAATTTGGCCGTGTGAGAACCAGGAAACTTGCCATGATTTTGTATGTGGAGAGAAATCACTCATTTGATCCTTATTTCAATCAATCAAAGTTTCACTCATCTTCTCTCTCCCAATACTCTTACTCTTCTGTCTCGGTGTTCTTCTCATTTGCTTTCTGCTGTTATCTCTGATATCACATCGACTGTAGTATCTCACATTCATACTCCCTGTACAATAAAACGTCGGCGCGCCGCACTTTGCGCAACGACACGCCTCTTTTTGCAATGCGTTCACATTCTACTTTTTCCACACGTTTCATTAGGGGCGTGTCGTTGAAACTCAATTTCCAGCCTGCGGCGAGCCGACATTTTATTGTATAGTCAGTAAGACTTTTTCACAATGGAGTGCACCATTTTGACCAGGTCGAGGGCAGTCCTGGTCGAAATCAAAATATTGTTTCTCTCGTTTTCTCAATTCCCGACTGATGTATCTTTTCCTTCTATACTATCCTCTGCTTCACATTCAGCAAGACAATTTCCCCTCCACCGATCTGTTTTCGATCGAAGATTTGGACAGATCAATATCATTTGTAATTGCTATTATGAATGAATATAGAGTTTAATTGGGCCACTCTTTCGAAATTTTCGATATCGAAAATCACGTCATAAACTATCCTCTGACGGCCAATAGTGGGAGTGAAACAATGGATTGACTTGAGATAATTCACGAGAACATTCCGGAGATTCGTATGACACCTATGAAACTCGTTGCTCCAATGCTCCCATATCGAAAAAATAAACGAAAATTCATTAAGAGTCTTTATGCCACATCTCGTGTATTTCAATATTTTGACATTGTTCTTCTCTCAGTCCAAAGTTTGGAAATCATGAGCGGAGTCTTTTGACAGCATAACGATGGTAGCTCTTTCTTCTAATCTCGAAACATTGACGATTCACCCAAAAGGTACTTTATTCTCGTTTTCTCATAACCCTTCATATCATGGCCTCTGTGAACTTTTCCCTTTGTCAGGCGAAGTTTGTCTTGGCTTCCCCGTCGTCTGCCTTTTTTCGTCAAAAATAAAGTACAGATCATGAATTCTTTGTGGAGAATACTGTTTCCGGTAGCGATTCTCAATCCAGACGGTATGTTTCGAGTAAAATTTCCCAAGTCCATATCATGGGGAGATCCTGGATTTTCTACAAACAAAGGGCTTCACTGAAAGTAGATGATGATAAATCCATAAATTGAAAGTTTTTTGAAATGAGGCCAGCGGATTCTTCAATTCAGTGCCTAATTGGAATGATTAAGCCGTAACAATTAACTGTGGAATCCTTAAATATCTCCTGTTTTTTTTTTTGTGGCTACCTACATATTTCTCCTTTCCTCTTTCTCTCTCTCTCTCTCTCTCTCTCTCTCTCTCTCTCTCTATCTCTCTCTTTCTTTCTGAAATTCAGCGGGTTTTTTTTTTTGAATAAATGTACCTACCAGATACTTGTGCATCTTTTCCCCTTCCATTGCCGCCGGAAAGGGAACTTTGAGAGCTCCGAGTGCACCCCTCGCCGCGACTGCTACAACATCCACAATTGTCTTGCGAGCCTCGTCCATCTGGAACATATGACGCTATGAATCTTGTATTGAATCAATTTTGAAACTGTAATTTTTGAGTTTACACACCTCTTCTTCTTCTCTTCTTCTCGTCTCTATCCACCTGATTCTTCTAGTGAGCTCGTTCTCAACCGGGGGTAAGATCTTGCTCCTTGTCAGGTGTCCCGGCCTGAGTGAAATCAAATTGTAGTTGGCCACGTACTCGAACAGATCATCGTAATCCATCCGTTTCCGTGACGTCAAACTTCTTACGAACGCTGTGGCTTGTTTGACGGCGGTAACACCGCTTTGTTCGATGTCGCATGCGTCGAACATTCTTCGCTGGGTTTCAGACAAAGAGCCTATGAATCCCTCCGCCTTCGCAAAATTGACGAATATTTCGTCTTCGGGGAAGACAAAAGAGTCGTCGTCTAGCGTGTGGTTGAGGTAGTCTTCGTACTCTATTTCCTCACGAAGCTCTCGGATCTGTAATGAAAGTTGAAATATTATTTTTCATTTAAAATGAACATTTTTCAGTTGTTACTATGGCATAGACACAGAGCTCACTTTCTATTAAATCATCTTATTTCGAAACATGTTTTATTGCTAAAATATTTAGTCTGAGTCGGTCAACCAGGAAATATCGAAATATCAGACGAGCTTTCATTTCTTACCTGCTCCCGGGTCAGTGACGCCGCCGCAGATGTTCGCTTCGAGCTCGGCGAAGAAATCGAGTTGACCACATGAACTCGAGGTCGTTTCGAAACCGTCGGCTCCTCGAGTGCCAGAGTGGAGTTCGATCGACCTCGGGCGATTTCGAAGACCTCATCTTCTTCTGGCTCCTCCTGGAATGCAGTATTTTGATCTATATTTTGCTACCTTCTTCATGGACTAGAATTTCAACCTTTCCGGCAAAATATTACATTTGTGGTGTGAATTGTCTCTTTCAAAAATTCTCTCAGAAATCCAGCTCTTCAGAACACCATCTTTGTGAAATTTCAAAACATGTGATTGGGAGGAATAACATACCATCCCATCTGCACCGGGCCCAATCCCCCCTTCTCCTTGTTCTCCCATCTCTTGCTTCATCTCCGCTCTGGGGTTGGGCACCGGCACATTCGATGGACTTCTGGGATGGTCCATGACATCATCCTGGGACGACTCGTGACGTGGCTCATCGACTACGTTGTCACTGTTTGCGCTCATATTGATTCTGAAAAAGTGAATTATTAGGAAGGTTTTCAGATATCACTCTTACTGTAGCTGTTTCGAAAATTCGAAAAATCCCCAGAAACCTGAAAATTGGGCGGGGTTGAGCTGAAATCTTCAAGGACCGTTTGAAAATATTTAGTGGACCATATGGCACCGAGGAAAATGAAGAGTCAGATTGCACATTTAGCGGTATAGATAGTAAAATGTATAGAAGAATAATGAATACACTAAAACGAAACAGAAGGCAATGAGACTATCAGAATTTGGAAATTTAATTATGTTTTTCTTTCAGGATTGGTATCGACATCTTCAGCAGTTCCGACGGAGATCAATCGAATGGAGTGCTATCGTCGAATCGGCAGCTGAAATGGAAGACAGGTCAGTTTAAAGTTACATCTTGTTACTCAGGAAATGGTTATCTTCTTCAAAAAATGATCCAGAATCAGCTGGTTTGCTTGTTTGGGGAAAAATCAGGTCGTTTTAAGAAAGTGTCAGGGGCTGATAATATGTATCAAGTAGTTCTTGAGATAGCAGCATTTCTTTCAAAACTCATTGTTCATCGTGAGATTTTCATTTTAGCTACGATCCAGCGTCACTTAATCTTTTCTCATACTCGTATCCTTTCCAGTCTCTGCTTTCATGGGTTTTATCTGATAACGGGCATAATTATGCGAACTCTTCAAGTACCTCTATCACAAATCTCTTACACTTGAAGTTGTGATATTAGAGTTTTCACGAACACTATTATCCGATCATCTTGATGATTCGTCTGTTTCATTTCTCTCCATAAGTGAAATAACCCCGGTTGTTACTACTGATGAGGCCACGCAACCGGGAGATCTCTTATTGAATTATCGTCGTAACACACTCTTTCTCAAAGTCTAGTAAAAGTGGCCGAAACTTTGAGAAGGCTTTATCCTGAAAAAAAATCATTCCGGAAACTTGGAGTTTTCGGAATTGCGTTTCGCACATCCTCAATGTTTCGAACTTGTTTTTTTTCCAGAGCTTGCCAATAATAAATGTTTCTGTTTTCATGTCCTCAGACTAACAACAACTCAGCAAGAAAACTGCAGATAACTTGCCGTCAAACGAAGACATTCAGGTCTCCACGCGATCTTCAATTCGTACCTCACCTTTACTGAATGTTTTCATTTGACACCGAGTTATCTACCGTTAGACACCAGCCCTGGGATGCCGATTTGCAGAATCGAAAAGTTACAGTACATCGACTTGTAGTATCGAAATCAGAACGAAATACGGAAAGACATACACACACATTCAGAGATGAAGATTTTCGATGCCTAACTTCATTTCGATGCGAACCGATTTGTCTTTTATTACAGGGGGAGGAGGACTACTAGCAGGGCTTTTCGAGCTATCGCCGACGTTATTCAGTTACATATTGATGCAAGGAACAGAGTGCTCTGTTTTGCGATCAGCTCCGAGCATCGGATTCTCATCAACTTCGAGCTTTGAGAGAACTTCTCTAGAACTATAGCCTACGACTTCCAGTAGATTGGCACGAAAATATTTTCTATTCCAGGAATCCAAAATGATTGACTGGACCGAAAGAATCTGTCGTCATCTGCGAACTTTTCAGGGCTGCTCACATCTGTGATAATGCGTGTCCTCTCTACTTCAGCAGCATCTATGATGCGACTGGCTTCAATCGTCTGGGAAGCATACACATATCTTTATGAATCACATTTATCGACTACTGACTGTTGTTATTGGATAGTGAATAGGCTGTTTAGTTGTCTACTGAGATCAGAAGCATTTTCAGATTCACTATTTCCACTTTGATTTCGCAGATGATGCGACCCGATGAGAAAAGTGTGTCTGACCAAAATTACAGGACATTACGATCGTTCTCGCGATAGCTTGGGATATTGTAATTATTGATAGATCGATTTCTCTCTATAAATGAAATTATCCCGGTTGTTACTACTGACGAGGCCACGCAACCGGGAGGTCTATCATTGAATTGTCATTGTAACTCACGCTTTCTCAAAGTCTAGTAAAAGTGGCCGAAACTTTGAGAAGGCTTTGTATGGCTTTATATGTTGTCAAAAGTGCCTACAGGAAAAGTTTGACAGTTTTTCATTATCAATCAATATCTAACAACTCATAATTGTTGGCGAGTGAAAGACGAATCGGCTCCGCCCACTTCGTCTATCTGATTAGCCAATTTTTTGAAACACGACAAAGCGCAAACTATCGAACCGAAAGTTTTGTAATTCATTGAGACATCCCTCAGTTTCATGGTCTTGGCTTCTGAATTCTAAATTTTCAGGATCGTCGGCGAGAGGAGAAGGAACAAGGGCTTGATGCACGAGAAGAGGTTTGAATAGATGGTTAGTGAGGTAGTAGCTTAGGCAGTAGTATAGGAATTGCTGCCTGACGTCCCCATGAGTTTCGTACATGTTTCAGTTAACTTGAGGAATAGGAGCCTAGTTGACGAGTGTAGGAGACAGGGTTGTGCGGAATGAGCTGTTCGGAATTTCGGAACGTTCCGAAATTCCGAGTTTCTGGATTTCGGAATTTCGAAATTTTCGAATTGGCCTTTTTTTCGGTTTAACAAAATCTTGCATGAACTATTTTCCGATGATAAAATGAACACCACTAACTGAAATTATTTTTCGGAAACATTCCGATCAGAATTTCGTTCCGAAAATTCTCGGAATTCCGTTTTCAATGATTCTCTGAAGACAAAACTAGATTTCTTTTCGTGTTCTTTTTTATAATCATTAAATAGTTCTATTGAGGAAAAATGCAACTTTATTAGGAAACGAGAGCTGAATCAGTGTGACCTCCTCGTCGTGAAGGTTTCTTCCAACACGATATTCATTAGGTTTCTTCCGAGTTTCAGTGGTTTTTCGAGGTTTTTTAATGATTCCCAAGGTGTCGTTGATGATTCTGTAACTGATTGATTCTTCATGGGATCAGGGTTGTGCGGAATGAGCTTTTCGGAATTTCGGAACGTTCCGAATTTTCGAGTTTCTGGATTTCGGAATATTCCGGATTTTTGATTTTCTGAATTTTGGAATTTTCTAATTGACCTTGTTCTTCGGTATAAAATCTTGCATGAGCTGTTTTTTTTTGATAATTGGAGCAATTATTTTTTTGGAATCACAGTGATCGGAATTTCATTCCGAAAATTTTCGGTTCCGTTCCGCACATCTCTGGTCTGACAGACTTTCTATGCATCTTTTCACTCTTTAATCTCACGAACTACAACGCGCTGGGACAGAGAAGACGTCTGTGTCTCTGATCAACGTACTGTCTTGCTAGAATAATTAACACCGATGGTGCAAGTTTTAATGTTCCTGCAGGTTACTGTAGCGAGATAGCGGTCTGATTAGAAGCGTAGGTATGCTCTCTCGAGTCGTCATTTCTTCTCTCGATAGAGCGCATTTAGGAAATGCATCGGTTATGTTCACTAGAGAATAAAATTTTCAGAGGAGCCCGGAGAGCCAAGTTATTTGTGTCAGAAAAATGTGCATAAGCAGAAACCAAAAAAAAAATTCGATTTCTCAGAGACAAGTAACTTGGCACTTCGGACTCCTCAGCGAAAATGCGAAAAACGTATTCGGTAGCTTTTATTATGTTACTTCAGATTCTGAAGTTCAGAATATTTAGGTTTCACTTCGGTCGGTCAAAACCAGTGTATCGTTTCAGCACGGTTTCGACGAATTTTTCGGGAAAAATTTTTCGTCGAACTTTTTTCGGAAAGACACACTGGTCATAACCACAGTGAACTGGAATCAGGGGAATGCAAGCGCGCTCCACTGAGAAGGTTTTTAGGCTGGGGAACAAAACGAATTTTTTCCTCGCTTTTGAACGTTTTTTTTTTGGTATTTTCTACATTCTGTGAGCATAATAGAAGAGTTAACAACTCTTTTGTGTCAAAAAAAAAAAACCGAAAAAAAATTCGTCCAGAGCGAGAAAAAAAATTGAAATATTGAAGGCGGAAAGGGCGGATTGATGGAGCGCGATTACATTCCTCTAGAGCCAGGTCACTGTGGTTGCCGTCGTTTTCATCAGAGAAAGTCTTGTTTCGAGAAATCGTCGAAAAAATCGTCCAGAAATAGCGAACATTTTTTCAACTAATTGTTCGAAAATTTCTCGACGAATTTCTCGAAACCGTATCTGGTTATTACCCCTTCGGAACATTCGCTAGTAAGCTCTTGACACCCGTTTGCTTTCTGATCTCAAAGCATGAAGAACATGTGAGAAAATAAACGTTTCGATGATCGTTTAGTGTGGGGTTATTCTGGGGTAGCAAAAAATGAGATTCACAATCGATGGAAAGAAAGAAAATACTCAGGAGCGCGAGAAGCTTTCTTTTCAAGTTTTTATGATTACGTTGTGCCTATTAACGAGTCTTGCAGAGGATATGCAGATGCGCTCCAACTCAATCTTCTTCTCTTTTCTCTGTTCTCTCTTTTTTTTTTATCCTCCGAGAAAATGAGATGGTGCACATCTGAACATCCACTGCAAATCTAGTAACCTTCTGTGATTAGACAAACGGCGCAGAACGCAACCGCGCCCCACCGCACTACCACGTTAAAGATCTTGCGCCTTTAAGGTTTTTCCACTATATTTGGAACATTTTAAGCATTAAATTGCTCCGAATAAATGCAAAAGGCACAAGCGAAGAAACTTTCGAAAATGGTGGTAAAACCTCAAAGGCGCATAGTCTCTAATGTGTTAGTGCGGCGGGGCGCGATTGCGTCTTGCGCCGTTTGCTTAATATCCTTGGAAGAAGCACAGTATGAGACGTGTAATCCTGTTTTCAGCAACTGCTGTCGACCTCCAGAAAAGAAGTTCGCTTTTTTTCACGTTTCACTTTCAGAGCTCGTAGTTCAACTTCTGGAGGTCGGAAGCAATTTTGGAGGAAAAAAGGTTCGCTCAAGAACAGGATTTTTAAGTCGAAGTGTCATCGTCCCGCTCACTCGATTTTGAATATTTTCGGTGTTTTCGGAGGGTTTTCAAATAATTTTTCTCCGATCAAATTCTCTGCTGAAGATTTTTTTTATCACAAAGCAATCAAAAACTTTCTTCCGTCAAGAATTTATAAACATAAACTCCGAAAAAACAAGTTTAAAATTTCGAAGTTACATTTCGCATATTATGCCTATCTGAGCCGAAGTCATCTCTGGCCGAGGCGCGGCGACTTTACCACGGTGATACTTCGCCACGAAAACAGCTACCGTACTTTAAAGGAACATGCGCGAATTTCACATAATTTTTCCGATTTCAGCGGATTTCGAAGATTTTTTCAGCGAAATTTCAGACATTATTGGCAAACGGCGGTAAACGCTACCGCGCCCGGCCGTACTAGGCCCCCCGCGAAGTTTGAAACGCCCGCGAAATTTGAATTCAAAAGTTATTTTCAGACAATTTTCNAAACGCCCGCGAAATTTGAATTCAAAAGTTATTTTCAGACAATTTTCGATTTATTTTCCAGCGTTTTTCTTAATAAGTCATCAAAATAGTTTCTTTTTCGTTTTAAAAATGTATCGAAGAAATTAACCGAAATTTGCCTGAAAATAACTTTTGAATTCAAATTTCGCGGGCGTTTCAAACTTCGCGGGGGGCCTAGTACGGCCGAGCGCGGTAGCGTTTACCGCCGTTTGCCTAATAATAGTATCTAGGCCTTTTTGTAACATTTTTTAAAAACAAAATGCTGAAAATTGCCAGAAACTCGGAAAAATGGATTTTAATTCGAGCATGTTCCTTTAAAGTGAGGTAGCTTTTTCGTGCCGAGACGCCGCTGCGGGAACATCGCGGCGCTTCGGCCAGAGGTGACATCCGTTGAGATTGGCATAATAGCCCTGTTCTGTAATGCTTCTTGTTTCTTCCGATTCGAAACTGTAACATCCGCGAATATTTGGTTGCCGTTAAGAACGACACTCCGCCATGACACAGTGCGCGTTGTGTAGCGTAAATCAACACATGGGTTGCAATCTCGTTTTTTCAGCCAAATTTCATGGATTTTCTGACGACTTTTTTCCGAGTTTTCAAAAATTTATTAAAATCAAAATCCTCGATCAAAACCACTGAGCACTCTTCAAGAAAACCATCGGAAACTCGTGTAGACTTGTAAGCGAAAAGAAGTTGTGTCGATTGAGAAGCGTCGTTGGCAATTGAGAATATCCGTATTTCCCACCAGGGGGCATGCGGTAGATAGATGTACATTAATCTCCCACGAGGGGCATGCGATATAGAAGACTCTTCTCTTATATACATATAGGTCCCCCGGAGGGCAGGCAATATAGTTCTCTGGATTCCCTCAAAGGGCATGCGATATAGTTCTCTCACGTAAAAATCTGGGACCCCCGGAGGGCAGGCAATATAGTGGACTCTTTTATATACAACATGTACAGCTAGGTTCCTCGAAGGACATGCAATATACTTCTCTTATATACATCTAGATCCCCCGAATGGCAGGCAATATAGTTCTCTGGAGTCACTCAAAGGGCATGCGATATAGGATTTTCCACGAGGAGCAAGCAATATATTCTTCTGTATACAAATAGGTTCCCCGAAGGGCAGGCAATAAAGTTCTCTGGAATCCCTCAAATGGCATGCGACAAGGGGCAGGCAATATCCCACAAGGGGCAGGCAATATACTCTTCTATTATATACAGATTGGTCCCCCGAAGGGCAGGCAATATAGTTCTCTCTTATATACATTTGGATTCCCACAAGGGGCAGGCAATATAGATATTTTGTACATGCATTATACATAGCTCTTATTTACATACAGTTCCCACGAGGGGCATGCAATACAGGTTCTCTATTTATATACATTTTCCCCCATTCAACTCACATCTGCTCACAGTTCCAGTTCCCCATTCGTAGACTCGCTGTGCTCCATAATCCATTTGTAAATGACGTCGTTCCCCAACGAATCCTCTCTATAAATCTAACTGAGTGATTCTATTCTCAACTTGAGCTCACCATGAAAATTTCGAAAATCGATAATGGAGGGCACGGAGATTCTTCGCAATCTCTGCTTCCACCTAAAAATCGGAATTCTTGCAGTTCGAATCAAATGAGGAAAAATCTTCAGATTTAAGATTCTACACTCAAAATTTCTTCAACTAACTGTTTCGAAGCTTTTCCTCGTCGAAATCCCAAATCGAGAATGTTGAAGAGCGGATTCTGAAAAACCAGTTTATCTCCATTTTTCATGACGAGAATTCGATTCAAACCGAGAAAATCAGGTGGAAAACAGGAAAACACAGTACTTGTAGTAAAGACACCTCAAAAATTCGATCTGAAAATTTTTCAATTTTTTCAATTTTTTTCGAAAAATTCTTGATTTTTTTCTTTTCGCATCATCAGGACTTGCCAGTAGATTGTAAAAGTGCAAAAAACCGTATCCTTTTTTTTAAATACAGTAAAATTTAAAGGTTTAGGTCAAAAAAAAAGTTATCAAATAATCAGCGCGAAAATTAATTTTTCAAATTGGTCCAGTCCGGTGGGGCGCACTTGCACTTTTGAAGTTTTTCGGATTTTTTTCAGCTGAAAGGAAAGTGATTTCAAACCTCGTTTCTGTTGTTTTTCAGGAGTTTGCAGCGTTTTTTCGTACATTCGAATTGTAAAGAATGTTTTTAGCTTCAATTTGATGTTTAAAAAACATCTGAAATCACTTAATTTCAGTGACAAACTCAAATTTCCGCTATACGATGCTTCAAGGATTTCGCTGTTTGTTCTCGTCTCTGCTAGTGTATTTTTGTTGTGTACATTCTCAGACTTTTCTTATTCTACGAATTTGAAGTGACTTTAAACCTTGACTCTGAAATTTTGAAATTTTTTCGAAATCGCAAATTTTCGTTCAAAGTCGCCAAAATTGACAAATGATCTTCGTTTTCTATATTTTGCCTAAAAATGTTTGCTCTTTTCAGTCCATGTCCACACCAAAGGGTCGGTGAGCCCCGGTGTGAGAGCTGAATGCAAGGAGAGGGGAACAACAGTTTATTAACACATTCTAGAGAGTTATCTCGTGATCCGGTTGAGACGACCATGGCAGGGTTGGGCACTGGAGCTTCTGGAGTCTTCGTCGGCAAGTAGTTGGAGCAGCGGCGGTGCGATTGATGGAGTAATGAGAGTCAGCGGGAGGCAATGAGAACATCAGCACAAGGGCGTTGAGATGTTTAGAGAGTGCTCCTTTTATGACAGTGAGGCTCCATCCGGCGGTGCCTTCGAGTCCATGCGACAGCAGTTGAAGACGTCCAGGCGATCCAGGGAGAATCCAGGGAGAATCCGAAGAACTACATCTATCCTGGCGAATCTTCCTCCTTATATAGCGAAGTTGTGGGGCTGTTCCAGAGGTCAGGGTCGATGCCAGGGCGATGGAAGATAGGATTGGTCACGGAGAATATTGTCGACGTAATCCGGATGTGACTTTGGTGTTTGCGGACAAAACGCGCGCGAATTCAAATCGGTCGACGCGCACGAAACGAAATAAAATTTTCAGGGGAAT
>LR546258.1:0-14568 GCA_900536305.3 Caenorhabditis sp. 40 LS-2015 | reverse complement strand
AAAAATGATCAGAATCAGACAAAAATGGGCCTGAAATCTGCATCGGGCTCGAAATTTTACGATTTTTACCCAGAAAAAGCAGAAAAAGACAAGAAGAATCTGGAAGCTTCGAAGAAAACAGTGACACGAACTTCATGGTTCTGGCAGGAAAATTGGTCCAAATTTGAAAAAGGATGAAATTTCAATATTTTGGGGATGCTTCGGACTTTCGATTCTCCATCATTAGAGCCTTCTGAATCCTTCAAATTCTAGAATCTGTCAACCCTGGGAAGTGAAAAAAATTTTTCCGAAGTCAAATTTGAACCAAAAAATCAAAAATAGATGTTGTTTAGCTAAGAAGCTTGATTTTCAGCTTTAAAAATTAGATTTTAAACTAAAAATTAAGTATTTTAACCATTAGTCGATCAAGAGCGAGAAAATCTGATATTTCACTTCAGATTTGTTATTTATCAGGTCTTTTTTTCCGCTGAATATCGGTTTTTAAGTAACTTGGTTAGCAAATTTTAACTTGAAATCTTTCATGAAGAAGAACTTTGAATATTTTTGACCTAAAAAATAGTCAATTTTTCCAGACCCTCCTCCGCCACCCACCACCAGCCGGGAGCGGCGCGGCGGCGAATCCTGGACAATGGTGTTCAACTCGAAGGAAGTGAAACAAGCTCAACGAGATAAGGACACGAGAAGCCAGAGGAGTGACGGAGGCCGAAGTGATGCCACCAATAGGACAAATTGTGAGTGGAAGCGAAAGTTGTGAATTTCGAAAGATTCTGGTGCTTTTAGACTCGAAATTATGTAAAATTTGAACTGAAAATGATGGAAAAAATCAAATTGCACCCCCAAATGTGCCAGAAAATTGAAACATTCATCTTGAGCATGCCAACTTCGAATTGACGTTTTTGAGTCTTCAATCGGCAAAAAAGGAAAAGAACTCCGCGAAAACTCGGAGAGTGAACCAATCTGGCTGAAACTGCGGGGAAAACTGGAGAAAACTATAAGAAACATATTGCCAAAATTTGGAATCAAAACATCGACTTTGAAAATTTGGCTAGAATTTCAGACAAATTTTCAAAGTTGATATTTTGTTTTTTTGTTTCAGCCGGATCGGTTCTGACTCCGAGTTTTTTTTCCTCTTTTGCCAAATGGTGCAGAAACCGTGAGGTCACAAGGTGTTTAACGTGCTAGTGCGATGGGGCGCGGTTGCGCTTTTTCCCGTTTGGGTGATCACTAAAACTGGCTATTTACTCCAAAGTTACAAGGTCACGACTTTCAATATTTCAAGGCGATTCGAGTTTTTTCTGAGAAGTAAAAGCACTTTGAATGTATTCAAAGTGCTGTAACTTCCCAAATACTTCTCGAAATCCATAAAATTGCGAAATTGGAAATTTCAGAATTCTGGAATCCTAGGTGTTCAGAATCTTCGAAATCCAACATTCTAAGGTTCTCAATGAATCAAAATATTATTGATTCCGTAAGTTTTTATGAAAAATCAAGTTTTCAACACATCTGAATTTTCTGAATCCTAGAATCTTCAGAATATGGAATTTCGAGAATTCTCACTTGTTCCCATCACCTTCCTCCTCCATTCGAAAGGAGTTCAGTGGGAACGGCTACACCTTTTTCTGCTACCTCATAATGGATCCTCGAATTCTTGGCAAGGACATTGGATCAGTGACGTTTGAAAGATTCGTCCGGTCCATTTTCTACGTTGGGAAGGGTACGGGGAATCGTCCGCTCGACCACTTCAAGCAAGTCCGGAAAGAAAGGAGGGAGAATCCGAAAATTGAAGAAGCTTGCGAGAAGCTCAAGACCATCGATGATCTCTGGCTTAAAGGTTATGCAATTCCAAAGCACGAGATTGGTGAGTTAAGCTTGAAGTAGTCAGAGTCTTGAATATCGAATTTGAGCCCACGGAACATCGAATGAAGAGGCATTAGCCCGAGAAGCATGCATCATCGACGCTTTGAAGCTTTCGAATCTCACGAACGTGGCTTCTGGCCGATACTATGGGACCACCAAGACCTGGAAGATATCGCAGAAAGAAGAGCTCGGAATTTTCCTTCTGGAACGAGATTGGGCCACTCAAATTGGAGGGAATCCACAAGATAAAGAAAGAAAATCTCCCTAATCGTTGAGCAGTGGCCGGACACCAAAAACACCGGAATGAATTGTAACTATTTTTAATATATAAAAATATAAACCCATTTGCAACCCCGTGAACATATCGATTTGAAAAGGAATATCGAGGAAACAAAAGAACAAGAATAATGAAAAGAAAAACAAAACAGAAAACAGTTACAAAAACTAGTACAAACAAATACATTCATTTGAATCGCTCCAAAAACTGCGTCTCCGTCCAATACCAAACTACCATGAAGATCCGCTGCGGCATCAGCATGACAGATGACACAAGGCCATCCGATTCTCGAACCATATACAAATTGCTTTTGAAATCCCACGCTTGAGTTGTAGACCATGAGAGATCGCGTTTTTGGAGTCTGAAAAATTGTGATTATGAGAACTCATCCACACTCAGAGGGCAGTTTTGCGCAACAATGCACAATAGCTCATATTTATCTTCACTCACCTTCTAATGAACGGATGTTCAACTTCCGTGTCAACTTCTTTGAATTCTACGGAATTGCAAATCAACGAAATATCGAAATGATCATCCTGTTCCATACTCATGACCTCCAGATTTTGAAACTTTTTTCCCAACTTCCATGAATTCAGAAAATTAATAACATTGTACGAAGAGATATCACATCCCTTGAAAAACGCATTTCGTCCGTTGAAATGCTTCAAGATATCCGTGTTCAACGGACTAGGTGTCCCCGCATATACATGCTCTGAATTGAAGAATTTTGAGCTTTTCTTAAATCTGGTGCTTCCATAACGCGACGCCGTCATGAGGGCCTTCAAACACGAAGTTTTAGAGAGTACTTCGTCGATTCGTTTCGAATCTATTTTGCCTCCAAATAGTGTCAACATTCGGATGTTTTTAATCATCGGGATGAAATGGGTTGTTTCAGAAGTGCTGGAAATACAAGACTTGGTGTGTTGTCCGAGAACATCGCACAAGGAGTTGTGAATGGTTTCCATTGTCGATTCCAGACTGTCGGAACAATACTTCAATTGGAGATCAACTTGATTTGTACGAGAACGGCTGGAATATGAGGAATTTTTTCTAAAGGAGAAATAAAATGAAAACTTACAAAAAAACGATCGTTGTTCCGAACACATTCACTCGGAGCTCTTCTGTCGTGTCTTCGGGCTCAGACAGTACCTTTGCGAATTCAGCTTGGCTTTTATAGCAACTCATGAAGAGATCTTCTGATTCACGAGACACCATTTGAACACTGATCCTCGACACTATTTCAGAGTTGATCCAGT
This sequence comes from Caenorhabditis sp. 40 LS-2015, assembly GCA_900536305.3. NCBI lineage: Eukaryota > Metazoa > Nematoda > Chromadorea > Rhabditida > Rhabditidae > Caenorhabditis > Caenorhabditis tribulationis. The sequence continues at coordinate 11,178 of LR546258.1, read as the reverse complement.
AGGTAACGTGCTCGACTTTTTGGAACTGGTACTTTTGAAGTTGTGTGATGAAGTTCTTAGTCCTTTCGGAGCATAGTGAGAGGAAGAAAATGTTATTGATGGACAGGTGATCGAGAATCTCCTTTTGAACCAGATAGGGGAAACTAGTCAGTTGCATGGTTGTCTGAAAGTAGAACTGAATCAAGGGAGATGACGGATAACATAGAATATAAGGAGAACTGGGAGAAAGATCATCGTGGAGTAATATCGGAAAAAGGACAAAGAAAGTCCGGAAGGGTTTGGAGGCGAACGGATAGGAAATGAATAGGGAGAGTGAGAGTCCACAGTGAGTTCATCAATCGATTTCTGATGTTGGATAACCGCGCGCGCGCACACAGTGCATCCGACCTCTCCTGGGAATAGTGATTGCCAAGGAGCACGTTTGCGCCGATTTTTGGCGCGCAGTTCAAATGATGAAGATTTTGGATTTATGGACACAGTTGGGAGAAATCACTCCAAACTACTTATTTTCACTGTGCGAAAACTAGACCTACGGTGGCGAGAAATGATGAGTGTCACTTTGTTCAGCAATTCATAACTTTTTAAAAACATGTCCAAAACTCATAAACTCTTTTGTAAAATACAGAAAAACTCTTCAGTAACACAAACATGAATTTTTTGAACGTCGAACATTTTCAGAATTTTTAGAATACTTTCAGATGTAGACGTCACCCGGAAATTTAAAAAGTTTTCAAAGTTGGTCCATTCAAGCTGTTCTTTGGATGTGATGTGTCTAACCGTCTCAATAGTCACTATGGAAAGTTTGGCGCACTTTGAACGACGAGCTCTCAAGTTATGATGCTCGGAACAAAAAAGGTATGGTTTGAGTCATCGGCTATAACTCGGCTGAAAATAGTTCAAATGAGCTCAGATTTTCATAAAAGATGCGTTTCAAGTTGATCTACAATAACCTGTAAAAATTTCCAGTTTTGAAGAAAGAACATGTTTTTTGCCCGGTTCAACTTTTTCCTTAAATTTTTTTTAGCCAATGAGAAACACCATACCTTTTTTGTTCCGAGCATCATAACTTGAGAGCTCGTCGTTCAAAGTGCGCCAAACTTTCCATAGTGACTATTGAGACGGTTAGACACATCACATCCAAAGAACAGCTTGAAGGGACCAACTTTGAAAACTTTTTTCAAATTTCCAGGTGACGTCTACATCTGAAAGTATTCTAAAAATTCTGAAAATGTTCGACGTTCAAAAAATTCATGTTTGTGTTACTGAAGAGTTTTTCTGTATTTTACAAAAAGTTACTGCAGACTTTTTCTATATTTCACAAAAAAAATATGAGTTTTGGACAAGTTTAAAAAAAATTTTGAACCGCTGAACAAAGTGACCCTCACCATTTCTCGCCACTGTAACTACCTGAAATCTATTGTTTGAAAATGGTAAGACCATTAACGGAAATGACGGATACCAGAGAAAAGAGTCAAAAATCGAGTGGAGGAGTTGTATCATAAATCGATAATGAAATGAAGGGGAACTATTAAGGGATTATTCAGGAGAGTAAAATACCCGGCAAATAATTCCAAAAACTATTGAAAAACCCATAAATACATAGTTTTTCGAGTTTTTTGCCTGGTTTTCCTCTCCTACATAACCCCATTAATAGCATTATTAACAGAGAAAAGAAGAAGAACTGAACCAAAGAAACAAAAAAAAACCAATAAAGTACTGGGGGGTCCGACTGATCCCAAACAGACCGGTATGCTCCGTCCTCAATGTTGGAGGAGAGCCAGAGACAATCCGATGGAAAATACATTGGGAGAGAGAGGGTCCAGTATGGATAACATTAATCGATTTTGACGTTGGGTGTCTGTTCGCGCGTACAGTACGAATGGCACCACACACTTGGCTCTTCCCCGCGGGAATAATGCAAACCTATGAGAGTCTTCGGGGTTAACTCTCTCAGTTTTGAAAATAGAGTTTTGAAGACAACATTCGGTCGAATGCACTGTACGCGCGCGCAGTTATCCAACGTCAGAAATCGATTAATGCACTTACTGAAGACTCTCACTCTCCCTATTCACCTCCTATCCGTTCGCCTCCAAACCCTTCCGGACTTTCTTTGTCCTTTTTCCGATATTACTCTACTTGATCTTTTTCCCAGTTCTCGTTCTTTTCTCTGTTATCCATCATTTCCCTCAAGTTAGTTATACTTTCAGACAACCATGAAACTGGCTTGCTTCCCCTACCTGGTTCAAAAGGAGATTCTCGACCATCTCTCCATCAATAACATCTTCTTCCTCTCGTTATGCTCCAAAAGGACTAAGAACTTCATCACACAACTTCAAAAGTACCAGTTCCAAAAAGTCGACCACGTTACCTACTGGACCAACCCGGAAGGAGTGTTGATCAGTGTCAGAATGATGTCTCGTGGATATGACGATATCTTCATGTGCTGCTATAAAAGCCTAGATGAATTCGCAAAGATACTGTCTGACCCCGAAGACACCGCAGAAGAGCTCGGGGTGAATGTGTCCGGAACACCGATCGTTTTTTTGTAAGTTTGTCATTTTATTCCTTCATAAGAAAGAAGTAACGCCTCATAGAATATATGTGTGTAATAGAGGGAAAAACTTATTTTAAACTTCAAATGCATGTACCCTTTTGCAACCCTGTGTTTTTCAGTTTCTTCGACAATCAGGGATCCTTTAAAGTCGAAAAATTTGAAAAAAAAACTTTCCCCCAAAACATGAAAAGTTTTGAGCATTTGAAGGCAGACCTTCCAGTAGAATGCTTTTGCATTTCTCTAGCGTCAGGCCTACGTGACGAAATTTTCTTTCATAAGCTTTTTACCCGTTTGATCAATGTCGTGTAGAACATTAATATTTGTTTCTAAACCTGTCATTCCAGCCGTTCTAATCGATCCGATCTTCATGCAAAATACTGCTGTAATAATCTGGAATCAGCGACCGAAACGATTCACAATTATTTGTGCGACATTCTCGGACACCACACCAAGTCTTGGTTAAAGAGCACTGTCCTGAATGGAACCCATGTTCTGCCCAATCTTCAAAATATCGAAGCGTTGGAAATTCAAGGAGGTATGATCGACTCGAGACGGATCGAAGAACTTCTGTGTACAAGTTGTGGGATGCTCTCGATGTCAGAGTTAAACGTACTAAAACGACACAAACTGAGGGAAAACTCGAAGTTCTATGACCGAGATACTGTATATGTCGACGGAGAGCCGTTCACATATAGAGCGATAGCGGATTTCTTGAAACATTTCAATGGACGGCATGCATTCTTATCGAAAACTTTTTTCTTCACTGAGTACATTGTTCATTTTCTGAATTCATGGAAATCGGGGAAAAAGTTTCGAAAATTGGAGGTCATCAGTATGGATTGTTTCATAGTTGTTTCGTCGGTTCGCAGGTCGGTAGAATTTAAAGAAGTAAACGCTGAAGTTGAATATTCGTTCATTAGAAGGTGAGTGAAGAGAGACTGTTGTCCAAAACTGCGCTCTCAGTGTGGAGGAATTCTTCTCGTGATGTCGTTTTTTCAGATTCCAGAAAGGCTATCCAGCATGGTTTTCAATTCAACCGTGCGAGTTCAAGAGTCGCCTGTATATGGTTCGAGAATCGGATGGCCTTGTGGCATCTGTCATGCTGTCACATTGGCTGATCTTCATGGGAGTTTGGGATTTGACGGAGACGCAGTTTTTGGAACGATTCAAATGACTGCTCTTGTCTTTGTTTCCGTCCTTGTATTTGTTGTTGTTTTGTTTGTTACTGTTTTTTTCTTCTTGTTTTGTTTCGTCTGTTCTTGTTCTTCTTTTTGTTTTTGATAAGAATCGATAGCCTAGAAAAGTGCCGCACTCTCAAAACCGTCAAACCTTATTACAGGCTGCTCGCTTCCGATCATCGAACGAGGTCTCGAAGCGTTCAACCGTCTCTACCACATCGATTGCTTCCGTTGTGCAAACTCACATTGAACTGAAACTGTTTCAAGTTGAATTAATCATTTCTTTCATTTTTCGGAAAGTCGGCAGTAATGTTTTTGTTTACAGATGAACCAAAGCTAGGGAAAGTTGCGAACAGGGATACGACACTTCAATGTGTGAGTGGCACCAATCGAAAGAGGAGGTTGGGAAACTGGAGCTCAAATTTTCAAAAACTGCGTTTATTTCACCGTGACTTACTATTAGATGCTCGATGTTTGAAAATAATTCACCTACCAGTCGGTTTACGCCCCGTTGACGCCGGGCTCCTGGCATTCGCTTACATCCCTGTTCCGGAGCCTGGCGCTCCTTTTTCAGGGTCTCCGACCTTTTCAATTGAAGCCTGGAGCCTATAGATATTCTGCCAGGCCCTTCCCTCTGATCCTGAAAGCCTGTGAGTATTTTGTGAGGGCCTCCGGCCCTTCCCCTTGAGCCCTGGAGCCAGCGGCTGAAATCTCAGGTCCTCCGGCCCTTTCCCCTGGCCTCCGGCCCTTTGAACGGAAGTATAAACGAAAAACAAATTGACGCATTCCTTATGGCCAGTCCTGTACATACATATATCCATGTTTACACTTATTCTGACTGGCTTAACACGCGGAGTTTGAAAATGTTGTTTTCAAAACTCTATTATCAAAACTGAGACAGTCAATACTGAAGACTCGTAGGTTTTCACTATTCCCGCGGGGAAGAGCCAAGTGTGTTCATACTGTACGCGCGAACAGACACCCAACATCAAAATCGATTAATGTACTCCATTGTGGACCCTCTCTCCCATTGTATATTCCATCGGTTTGGATCTGGCTCTCTTCCAACAATGTTTCTTTGATTTGGTTCTCCTTCTTTTCCAGGGATGTTCGGAACGGAATTCGGAATTCCGATAATTCGGAAAATTCAGAGCATTTTCGGAATGAAATTCCGATCGGAATATTTCCGAAGAAACTTTTCGGAACAAAATTCCGACGGATTTTTTCGGAACGAACTTTCGAAATTTTAAGACACAGTATTTGTAAGTGTCTCAGAAAACAGAACATTTCGAAATTTCGAACATCCCGAAAATTCCGAAATTCCGACATTTTAGAATCGGAATTTTCAGGCATTCCGAAAAATTCCGAAAAGGCCATTCCGAACTTCCCTGTTCTTTTCTCTGTTATTAATGTTATTAATGTGGGGTTTCTATTTCTGATCCAAAATAATCTTCATTTGAACTGCGCGCCGAAAATCGGCGCAAATGTGCTGGTGGATTGGAAGATTGGGAGACCGTCTATGCATATGCATAGCATCGCACTACTCAATGCATAGATTTGCACTATTTCCACGAGGAGAAGGGGGAAGGGGTGTCTTTGAGAAGAGGTCGGATGCACTGTGTGCGCGGTTATAAAACGTCAAAAACCGATTAATACATTTACTGTTGACTCTCACCCTCCCAATTCATATTCTATCCGTTCGCCTCCAAACCCGTCCGGACTTTCTTTCTTACTCCTGTGCTTGCTCTTTCTCCGAGTTCGCCTTCTTTTCTCTGTTATCCGTCCCTTAAATTAGTTCTACTTTCAGACAATCATGAAACTGTCTAGCTTTCCCCACATTGTCCAAAAGGAAGTTCTCAATCATCTGTCCATCAATAACATCTTCTTCCTCTCACTATGCTCTAAAAGGACAAAAAACGCCATCACACAGATTCAAAAGTGCCAGTTCCAAAAAGTCGAGCGCGTGATATACTGGCTCAATTCTGAAACGGTGTCGATCAGTCTAAAAATGGTGTTTCGGGAGGATTACAATCTCTTCATAAGCTGCTATAGAAGCCTAGCTGAATTCACAGAAGTACTGTCTGAGACCGAAGACACGACAGAAGAGCTTCGAGTGAATGTGTTAGGAACACCGATCGATTTTTTGTAAGTTTTCATTTCATTCCTTTGTTAGAAAAAAAGCCTGAATTTTCCAGCCGTTCTCGTACAAATCGATTCGATCTTCAATTGAAGTATTGTTCCAACAGTCTGGAATCGATATTGGAAACCATTCACAATTGCTTGTGCGACGTTCTCGGACATCACCCCAAGTCTTGGTTTTGCAGCTCTTCTGAAACAACTCATTGTCTCCCGATGATTGAAAACATCCAAATGTTGACACTTCATGGAGGCAAAATAGATTCGAAACGAATCGACGAACTACTATCTAAAACTTCGGATTTTCAGTTCCTGTCGATGGCGGCGCATTATGGAAGCACTAGATTCAAAAACAGCTCGAAATTCTTTAATTCAGAAAATGTATTTGCAGCGACACCTAGTCCGTTGAACACGGATATCTTGAAGCATTTCAACGGACGAAATGCCTTTTTAAAGACATGCAATATCTCTTCGTATCATGTTATTCATTTTCTGAATTCATGGAAATCGGGAAACAAGTTTCAAAATCTGGAGGTCATGAGTATGGATCAGCATGATCATTTCGATATTCCGTCGATTCGCGGTTCTGTAGAATTCAAAGAAGTCAACACGGAAGTTGACCATCCGTTCATTAGAAGGTGAGTGAAGATTAATATGAGCTATTGTGCATTGTTGCGCAAAACTACCCTCTCCGTGTGTATGAACCCTCGTCATGACTATATTTTCAGCCTCCAAGAACGCGATCCATCATGGCCATTTATTCAACCGTGGGATTTCAAAAGCAATCTGTATATGGTTCGAGAATCGGATGGCCACGTGGCTTCTGTCATGCTGACGCCTACGCGGATCTTCATGGGAGTTTGGAATTTGACGGAGACGCAGTTTTTGGAGCGATTCCAATGACTGTATTTGTTTGTATTTGTTTTTATTGTGTTTGTTACTGTTTGTTGTCTTGTTCCTGTTTTGTATTCGCTTGTTCTTTTTCTTGTCTTGTTTCCCCAACAAACCAAATAGATTTATTCTGAATTTCAAAAAACGAAATAGGTTGAAAACGCCAAAACAGAATATATCCTTGCACACAAGCCCTCTCATCTCCATGGCCCCGCCCCCTTTGGAACAGGGACAACGCGATGTTTTCTGAGAGTTGAAGCGGGAGCCAATAGCCGAGAGGGAAACCTCTCTGAATCATAATATCCAAGAATTAGGTTCACCATGGACTCTCAGACTATCCGTTATTAACACCTTTACTCAGACTCTTAATAAAAACCCATTCATCCTGATCCATGAAGTAGCCACCCCACGTTGAGTATCAGAAGAGCACCCTTTCACAGGTGCTTTTCTATTTTCTCGTACTGGCAAATATCTTGTGTAGGTTAAAAAGTTCGCAAGAGTTCCCGTCAGGGGAACTCGGACAGACAAAAACAGGAAAAAAATACATCTTCTTTGCATATTCTGAGCAACGAGAGCACGCCGTGTTACAAAAGGTTTATCGACAAAGCAACAAAAAGAACAAAAACAAAAACAAAGACAGGGACAAGAGCAAGAGCAGTCATTGGAATCGCTCCAAAAACTGCGTCTCCGTCGAATTCCAAACTCCCATGAAGATCTTCTCATTCGTCAACATGACAGATGCCACGTGGCCATCTGATTCTCGAACCATGTACAAGTTGCTTTTGAACGCCCACGGATGAATTGAAGAGCAAGATATATTGCGTTCTTGGAGTCTGAAAAACTGTCATTACGAGAATTCGTCCACACTGAGAGGGTAGTTTTTCGCAACAATGCACAATAGCTCATATTTGTCTTCACTCACTTTCTAATGAACGAATGTTCAACTTCAGCGTTTACTTCTTTGAATTCTACCGAATTGCGAATCGACGGTATATCGAAAAAACCATCCATACTGATGACCTACAATTTTCGATACTTCTTTCCAGATTTCCATGCATTCAGAAAACGAACAACGCTCTTTTTGAGCATCAAACATCCCGATAAGAATGCATGCCGTCCATTGAAATGTTTCAAGAAATCCGCTGACAACTGCTCTCCGTTCACATATACAGTATCTTGGTCATAGAGTTTCGAGTTTCCCCTCTGTCTTTGTCGTTTTCGGACTTTTAACTCCGACATCGAGCAAACCTCACAACTAGTAGTTCTGGACAAAAGTTCCTCGATCCGTCTCGATTCGATCGTGCTTCCATATATACCCAACGCTTCGATATTACGAAGATTGGGCAGGACATGGGTTCCGGATATCGGAGCCACGCTCTGTAACCAAGACTTGGTGTGATGTCCGAGAATGTCGCACAAATAATTGTGAATGGTTTCAATTGTTGATTCCACATTGTTACAGCAGTATTTCGCATGAAGATCGGATCGATTAGAACGGCTGGAAAAAGTCGAGAGGATTCGAAACAAATAGCATTGTTTTACAATAAACTGATAAGACGGGTTCGTTTATGAAAGAAAACTTAGTACCTTTTTGGCCTTCAGTCCATTTCATAGTGAAGCGGACTTCTTCTATTCATTTATTTTTCTTTGATTTTACTTTGAACACAGTGAACTGGGCCGGGAATATGCAAACGCGCTCCACTGATATTTCCGATTAAAAAATTCAACTTTTTCTTGTCTTGGATAATTTTTTTCTCAGTTTTTAAGAGGAAAACTATTATTTTCGCCAGCCTAAAAATCTTCTCAATGAAGCGCGACTGCTTGCTATTGACGCCGGATCACTGAGTTCAGAGTTCACAAAAAATATATAAATTTTCCGCGGGGAAAAAAAAACAATTTCGGCAGCCTATAGATCTGCACAGTAGAACGATTGCAAAACACCTCTATTCTATGAGGCGTTTCTTCTTTCTAACGGAGGAATAAAATGAAAACTTACAAAAAAACGATCGGTGTTCCTAACACATCCACTCGGAGCTCTTCTGTCGTCTCTTCGGTCTCAGACAATACCTCTGCGAATTCAGCTAGGCTTCTATAGCAGCACATGAAGAGACTGTAATCTACACGAGGCAACGTTTTAACACTGATCGACACTGTTTCAGAGTCGATCCAGTAGCCAACACGCTCGACTTTTTGGAACTGGTACTTTTGAAGTTGTGTGATGAAGTTCTTAGTCCTTTTGGAGCATAGTGAGAGGAAGAAGATGTTATTGATGGACAGATGGTCGAGAATCTCCTTTTGCACTACGTAGGGGAAGCTAGACAGTTTCATGGTTGCCTGAAAGTAGCACTGAATTAAGGGAAATGACGGACAACAGAGAAAAGAAGGCGAACTGGGAGAAAGATCGAATGGAGTAATATCGGAAAAAGGACAAAGAAAGTCCGGAAGGGTTTGGAGGCGAACGGATAGAAAGTGAATAGGGAGAGTAAAATCAAAGAAACGTTGTTGGAGGTGAGCCAGAGAGACAATCCAATGAAAATACATTGGGAGAGAGAGGGTCCACAATGGATAACACTAATCGATTTTGATGTTGGGTGTCTGTTCGCGCGTACAATATGAAAGACACCACACACTTGGCTCTTCCCCGCGGGAATAATGCAAACCTGTGAGAGTCTTCGGGGTTAACTCTCTCAGTTTTGCTAATAAAGTTTTGAAGACAATGTTTTTGAACTTCGCGTGTTAAGCCAGTCAGAACGTGTGTAAACATGGATACCGTCAAACCTGTAATAGAGGCACACCTCCAGAGCTTCTTTGAAAAATAGAAGCACATGTGCTTCTATTAAAGGTTTTACGGTATATTCATTTTCCCGTACATGCTCATGCGTCTGCCAAATGTTATTGAAAAACTCCAAAATAAGAAAAAAGTGGGAAATTTTTTTGAAATTCCAAAATTTTTGAGTTTCGAAACTATTTTTTCAAAAAAAAAAGTACTCCTTTGACCCTCACCTGTATGAAAATGCTTTGCACTGAACCCCCAACCTTATCAAACTCATCGAGTTTTCGAATAAAATTTGGCAGAAGCATGAGCACGAACAGACACCCGACATCAAAGTTGATCAATGTTATCCACCAGTCGGTTTACGCCCCGCTGACGCGGGGCTCCACCTCCTGGCCTTCGCTTGAGTCCCCGTTCAGGAGCCTGCGGCTCCCTTGTCAGGGCCTCCGGCCCTTCCAACTAAGAATTGGAGCCTGCGGCTTCTCTGTCAGGGCCTCCGGCCCTTCCAACTAAGAATTGGAGCCTGCGGCTTCTCTGTCAGGGCTTCCGGCCCTTCCAATTGAAGTCTTAAACCTGCGGATCCCTTGTCAGGGCCTCCGGCCCTTCCAACTAAGAATTGGAGCCTGCGGCTTCTCTGTCAGGGCCTCCGGCCCTTCCAATTGAAGTCTTAAACCTGCGGATCCCTTGTCAGGGCCTCCGGCCCTTCCAACTAAGAATTGGAGCCTGCGGCTTCTCTGTCAGGGCCTCCGGCCCTTCCAATTGAAGTCTTAAACCTGCGGCTCCCTTGTCAGGGCCTCCGGCCCTTCCAACTAAGAATTGGAGCCTGCGGCTTCTCTGTCAGGGCCTCCGGCCCTTCCAATTGAAGTCTTAAACCTGCAGCTCCCTTGTCAGGGCTTCCGGTCCTTCCGACTAAGATCTGGAGCCTGCGGCTCCTATCTCAGGGCCTTCGGCCCTTCTAACTAAAATCTCGACCTTTTCTTGAGTCCGAAAGAATGCGACTCTGCTCTTACTGTCAGTAACTCGTTTTTGTAATTCGCCCAATTTTTTCCGAAATTCCGCTGTGAAACTGTTCTGAATGAGAAACTTCGAAAAAGTCGAAAACGTGAAAAAAATATTTCCGTGAACTTGTCACTCTCTCTTCTCAAAACAGAATATACTGATCGAGCCTAAAAATGAGAGTTTTTACGTCCTCGTGACCTCATTTTTTGATGAATCGAAAATCGAAATAGACGGGCATCATCCCCAGATATTCAGGAATAAACTGTATGAACTTCAAAAAAATCGGTCAACTTTGAGTATGAGAAAAGTTGCGCGACACATTTGTCGTTCCGAAATTTCCCAAAATTAGTACTGGAAAAGTGGGAGAACAGCTGTAACTTGGTTCATTATTGAGGTATCAAAAATCTGGACACACGGGCATCAACGTAGCCCCAGTTCCAATCTTCTGGTCTAAGATTCATGAAAATCGGTTCGGTAGGAGCTGAGTTACAGAGTGGCACACACGGACAAACATACGGAAGTTTTCAAATGTTATTAGTAAAGATTGTGGACTCTCTCATCAGTTTGCCTCTGTCTCTTCTTCAACAGTAATTCTTTGATTCAGTTCTCCTTCTTTCCTCTGTTATTAATGTTATTAATGGGGGTTT
>LR546253.1:0-27709 GCA_900536305.3 Caenorhabditis sp. 40 LS-2015 | reverse complement strand
GTATTCAATTGAAAACTGGTGTGGCAATGTTGTGTTGTTTTCCAAGTTACAGTTCATCTGGCCAGTAAGACATGTTGGGGTATGAGGACCAGCACGAACACCTTTGAACACCAAACACATCTCCTCGAAATATCATAGGACGTCTTCATGTCCGTCAATAGAAGCGTAGTTGTTGAATATCTGAAAATATTGCAATGATAAGTCTAGTGATTGTTTCAGGTTTTTTACCGGTAACTTGATCGAGCTCGGATCCTGATTGAACTTAATCTAGGTAAGCGATTCTTCTGTTAACCAGTTGAAATCAGCAAAATGAGCCACCATTCACGCTCTATCGCACCTGGTCCTCTCTGCTCGATAGCCACTGTCCTTTTTCTTTCCTCGCCAACCGGTTTGCTTTTCTAATCCATTCGAGAAATGCATGTGGCGTTGACCTGACCTCTCCGTTGATGTAGGATAAAGCGGGGAGAGACAGGTGCTCCAAGCGTCGAAAGATGAGCTGTGCACGTAAAACGAGATGAATAGATCGATACAGGGTGTCCATGTTCCGACAACCAGGAGAATCGAGAAGTGTAATACTGATGATGACTGAACACAAACCCAAGAACACGAAATTCGTTGTCGAAAAAACTATCATCGGGAAACTTATTTGTCAGTTCTCAATTGCTTTCCGAGTCATTTTTCATCGAACCATTGGCAGAACAGGGAGTACTGGAACAGGAATGAGTGAGTTGATGACGAAGTTGCATACACGCTTCAAGAAAAAGCATCCTGAGCCCGCTCCATCGTGATCCCTGAAATAAATATAATAATTTACCGGAACTTCACAGCGTTTATTCAGGTTTCGACCGTTCAATATTGGACCTGTTGTACTAATCAATTGGTTCTCTATCAGAGAGGGCACGGTCTTCATCAGCAATAAACTCTCTCTTTCTCAAAAATCAGATTTGAAATTTGGTTCGAAATTTTTTTTTTTTTCGATTGAAAACATAAAGCTGTTTAACTTCCCGAAGAAACAATGGAACGAAGACAGATGACTTTCTGGAGGAGCCTCAAAGAACTGGAACATCTAGTCATTGTCATCTTGATCGCTCCATTAGCACTCAAGCCTTGCTTAGTCGTCGGTGGAAGGAGATTCTTGTCATCTGCATTCTCATCTGTTTGTTTGTCATTCAGAATTGAAACATATTCAAGAAGTCGATTGTTGGGATGCTCTTCTGAACACTCTACGCGTGTCCTCCAGTTTGCCTCTCATGACATCTTCTTTGCCAGTTGTTCGCCGTTTGAGCTATGAATCCTTAACTGGGTCGAAAACAAGAAGCTTCAAAATGAATACGACTCACTTGTACTAGCTCAGTTTTCAATCGAATATGAATTTGGACCTCGCAGAGATCAGATCTTTTGAATTCGTTTTGGGTGCTATCATTGCTCCAGAATGTACGTCCACATGAATAGACGATGGAGCGGTAGGTGTGTATCTGAAATGATAAAATTTAACGANTGTACGTCCACATGAATAGACGATGGAGCGGTAGGTGTGTATCTGAAATGATAAAATTTAACGAAATTTAGCTCTTCTTGTGATTGTAGAAAATTCTATCAATTGTTGTCTCTCGGTGTCGATTTACGAGCTGTTGGCCCGCCTCTTAATGTAATTAGTGCTCGGGTTTTAGCAACGTGGTGCGCGAGTGAACTGTGCGGCGGGTTGCATAAGAGCGCGCGCTCATTGCCTTTTGGACTCCACCCCTTTCTGTGCAAACACTGAGGCGCAACCTTACGTCCGTTTCCTACATCTTTATATTTCGAAGCGAGAATTTTCGATGAAAGATTGGGATTTGCAAAGCCTCTCGAACAACTTCTGCAAGTGTTTCGTAAGCATGTCCGAAAAGGTTGACAAGACAAACGAAGGAATAGAGACACAACATCATTTCTCGTCGATCTTATATCTGGGACAGCAAATCCCACTTCCAATTCAGTGTCTTCAGCTGCTGGTTGTGTAACAATTCCAACGAATTCGAGCGATCTGTGAGCAACCGCGGTTGACCGGACCTCCCACTAGCAACATTTCGTCATGGACCGTTCTCGGGAAATTGCAAAATTTCCTCATACTCTCTTTCAGTATGCAGCTTATTCATCGACTATGGACGACGCAGTGTCTTCTGAAACTGATTTGGCGCGCGTCCAGAGTAGTTTCATCCGTCAAATTAAGTAACATTATTTTCTATTATCCTGAGACAAGTCCCTCCGTCAGCAGCACAAAGACCTCGGAATGACATGACACGGAATGACACGGAATGACATCTCTTTGAAGAAACAGTCTTCACGTTTGTAGGAGCGCAGCTGATCATCCTCTGAAAATGCTGTACAGATCACATAATTTTTTAGCATTTTGTTCAGATTTCTTACCGGGAGATTTATTTATCGCGTGTTGTTGTTTCTATCCTCGAAATGTATCCCATTCAAGACTTCCTTCAGTTAAGCATTTTTGGCGACCCAGTGGAGAGCTTTCGTATACAACAATCCAAAACACTTCTGAATTGAAACATCTTTCCGTGTTGATTGGGGGGTCAGCAACTTCGTCGAAACGAAACAACCATTGTGGGATGTTCTTCGTTCTATTGCAACGTTGTGGTAGAGAATCAGAATCGTCGATCATCCGGAATACTTTCTTTACTATGGCTCTTCAACAGAAATTACAACTTGTTTCTCCCCGTGGCATTCTGTGATTTGTTCCATAGCATCCGAGAGACTCATTCTAGCCTGCAAATTTAACCATATTTTTTAGAAGCGGAAACATTTCTCACCTGTATCCCCTGGATTGAAGTCTTTGCAGGCTGGGGTAGTTGATTTCACCATCCGTTTCTTCAGTAATATACACTTCACTGATTTTTCAAGGATATTGGGCGACAAATGGCGTTGAAGTGCGTTCGAAGCCGTTTCGTCGATGGCCCAAGTTCTGAAAACTTTTCAATCTTGTCGTAGTGAGAAAAAAGTGTCCCTCAGCCACGTTTGACCAAAAGAAAAACGTGGCTGAGGGACACTTTTTAAAAATAACAATTCGTTGTTCATCTTTCGGTCGGAGAAACATTGAATTTTTCAGTGGTTGCTTGGGGATTCCTTCTCGCTTGAAACTAACATGCCATATGAGTCCTACGAATAAGATCATTATGCCATCTTTCGGTGTTGGGACAGTAGCTGGTGCTTGTTTGCATCCAGACGGAAGAGACTCGCGAGGGTGGAGTGCGATGAGCTGAGAAAGATGTCATAGGAAACCTTCATGCCCGTCAATAGAAGCGTAGTTGTTCAATATCTGCAAATATTGCAATGATTAATCTAGTGATTGGTTCAGATTTCTTACCGGTAACTTGATCGAGCTCGGATCCTGATTGAACTTTATCTAGGAAAGCGATTCTTCTGTTAACCGGTTGAAATCAGCAAAATGGGCCACCATTCACGCTCTATCGCACCTGGTCCTCTCTGCTCGATAACCACTGTCTTCTTTTTTTCCTCGCCAACCGGCTTGCTTATCTAATCCATTCAAAGAATGCATGTGCGAATGGCGTTGACCTGACTTCTCTCTCTCTCTTGAAACGAACGTTGTCGGACCATTATTTTCGGGAAAAGGAGATGCACAGACCGTTGCTGTCGGATAAGGCGGGGAGAAATAGGCACTCAAAGCGTCGAAAGACGAGCTGTGTACGTAAAACGGGATGAATAGATCGATACAGAGCCACCATGTTCCGACAACCAGGATAACCAAGAAGTGTAATACTGATGATGACTGAAAACAAAATTCGTTGTCGAAACAGCTGTCATTGGGAAACATATTTGTCAGTTCTCCATTCCTTTTCGAGACATTTTTCATCGAACAATTGCCAGAGCAGTGAGTACTGGAACAGGAATGAGTGAGTTGATGACGAAGTTGCATACAAGCTTCAAGAAAAGCATCCTAAGTCCGATCCAACGTGATCCCTGAAATCAATTAAATAATTTGCGAAATTTTCACAACGTTTCTTCAGGTTTCGACCGTTTCATATTGGACCTGTTGTACTAATCAATTGATTTTCTGTCAGAGAGAGCACGGTCTTCATCAGCAATAAACTCTCTCTTTCTCGAAAATCAGATTTGAAATTTGGTTCGTTGGAGAGGCTTCAAAGACGTGGAACATCTAATCACTGTATTGATCGGTTCCTCAGCACTCAAGCCTGCCCTAGTCGTCGGTGGAAGGAGATTCTTGTCATCTGCATTCTCTTCTATTTGTTTTGGAATACATTCGCAGAGATTAAATCTGTTGTACAGAAGTACAATCATTGCTCCAGAATGTACATCAGCATAAGTAGACGATGAAGCTGTAGGTGTGTATCTGAAATGATAGATTAACGGAATTTACTTTTTCTTGTGATCGTAGAAAATTCTAGCGATTGCTGTCTCTCGGTGTCGATTTACGCGCTGCTGGCCCGCCTCTTAATGTAATTAGTGCTCGGGTTTTAGCAACGTGGTGCGCGAGTGAACTGTGCGGCGGCTTGCATAAGAGCGCGCGCTCATTGCATTTTGGACTCCACCCCTTTCTGTGCAAACACTGAGGCGCAACCTTACGTCCGTTTCCTACATTTTCATATTTTGAAGAGAATTTTCGATGAAAGATTGTGATTTGAAAAGCTTCTCGAACAACTTCTGCAAGTGTTTCGTGAGCATGTCCGAAAAGGTTGACAAGAGACCATAAACGAAGGAATAGAGACACAACATCATTTCTCGTCGATCTCCTATTTAGAACTGCAAATCACACTTCCAATTCAGAGTCTTCAGCTGTTGCAACTGTGAAACAACTTCTCACCTCTCGGTCGATAGAGCGAGCAAATGCTTTCTTTTCTGTGTGAAGCGGAAACAGCAGAGTAATCTTTAGGAGCGCTCACAAAGTCTGTTCTCCCCATGAAATTTGGTGATTTGTACTGACGCATTTGAGCGATGCGCGGTTGACCGGACCTCCATCTAGGAGCAACTCTTCATGGACCAGGGGATTGTCGGGAATGGAGAGCCCGTGTTTCAGTATGCTTTTTCATCTATTGTGGACGACACAGTGTCTTCAGAAACCGATTTGGTATGCGTCTAGAGCCGTTTCATCCGTCATGTTGAGTAACATCATTTTTTCCAGTCTTGAGAAGAATCTCTCCGTCAGAAGCACAAAGACCTCGGAATAACATGTACGTCTCTTCGAAAAAACAGCCTTCACGTTTGTAGGAGTGCAGTTGATCATCCTCTGGAAATGATGAACAGATTTTTTCAGCATTTAGCTGAGATTTCTTACCGGGAAATCGCTTTATCTGGAGTCGTAGTTTCAATCCTCGAAATATCTTATTCGAAAATTCCTTCAATTGAGAATTTTTGACGACTCAGTGAAGAGATTTCGTATACAACGAGCCAAAACACGCCTGCATTGATAAATCTCTCCGTGTGGTTCCAGTTCTGGTTGATGGCGAGTCGTAAAAGATTTCCTGCGGTGCGAGCCAGCAACCTTGTCAAAGCGAGAAACGTGATGTTCTTCGTTCAGTTCCAACGTTGTAGGAGAGACTCAGAATCGTCAATAATCAGGAACACTTTCTTTACTTGGCTCTTCGTCTTCAACAGATATTACGACTTGTTTTCTCCCGTGGCATTCTGTGATTTGTTTCATAGCATCCGAGAGGCTCATTATAGCCTGCAAATTTAATCATATTTTATAAAAACGGAAACATTTCATACCTGTATCCACTGAATTGAAGTCCTCGCCAAATCGGAATGTTGATTTCACTATCAGCTTCTTCAGTAATTCACACTTTACTGATTTTTTGAGGATTTTGAACAGCGCATGGTGTTGATGTGCCCTCGGAGCCGTTTCATCTCTATCCCAAGCAATGAAAGCTTTTTCAATCTTGTCGTAGTGAAAAAAGTGTCCCTGCGTCATGTTTGACTAAAACCGGAGCAGGCCTATGTTAAGTTTTGCAAAAGAAGCAAATGTATGTCCCTCTGTTGCCCCATAGGAACACTGGATCTTCCAGTGGTTGATTGCTCGAAGATACCCTTTCGCTTGAAGCTAACATGCCAAAAGACTTCTACGGGTATGAACATCGTGTCATCCTTTAGTGTTGAAGCAGTTGCTGCAACTTGCTTGCACCCGGACGAAAGAGGTTAGTAAGAGTGGTGTGGCTACGTTGTGTTGTCCACCAAGTTACAGTTCATCCGGCCAGTGAGACATGTTGGAGTATGAGGACCAGCATGAACACCTTAGAACACCAAATACATCTCCTCGAAATATCATAGGACGTCTTCATGTCCGTCAATAGAAGCGTAGTTGTTTTATTATCTGAAAATATTGTAATGATAAGTCTAGTGATTGGTTCAGATTTCTTACCGGTAACTTGATTGAGCTCGGATCTTGATCAAACTTCATTTAAGTAAGCGATCTGTTAACCGGTTGGAATCAGCAAAATGAGCCATTATTCACGCTCTATCGCATCTGGTCCTCTCTGCTCGATAACCACTGTATTCTTTCTTTCTTCGCCAACCGGCTTGCTTTTCTAATGCACTCGAGAAATGCATGTGCGAATGGCGTTGACCTGACCTCTCTCTCTCTCATGCAACGAACGTTCTCGGACCATAATTTTCGGGAAAAGAGGAGATGCAGAGGCCGTCGATGTAAGATAAGGCCGGGAGAGACGGGTCCTCAAAGCGTTGGTTGATGACGAAGTTGCATCCAAGGTACAAGAAAAGCATCCTAAGTCCGATCCATCGTGATCGCTGAAATCAAATCAATAATTATCCGAAACTTCACAACGTTTCTTCAGGTTTCGACCGTTCAATATTGGACCTGTTGTACTAATTATTTGGTTTTCTATCAGAGAGAGCACGGTCTTCATCAGCAATAAACTCTCTCTTCTTCGAAAATCAAGATTGAAATTCGGTTCAAACTTGTCTTTGTGCCATGTAAAAAATAAAGTTTATAACCTTCTGCAGAAACAATGAACCGAGAACAGATGACTTTTTGGAGGAGCCTGGAAGAACTGGATCTAGTCACTGTCATGTCGATCGGTGTATTAGCACTCACGCCTTCCTTTTTCGTCCGTTGAAAGAGATTCTTGTCATCTGCCTGCTCATATGCTTGCTGTTCACTTCAAGATCGGAACATCTTCCACAAATCGATTGTTAGGGTGCTCTTTTAAATTCTCTGCGCATATCCTCCAGTTTGCCTCGCATAACATCTTTTTTGCTTGTTGATCGCCGTTTGAGCTGTGGATTCTTAACTGGGCCGCGAACAAGAAGCGATGATTTCTCTTCAAAAAACTATCATTGCTCCAGAATGTACGTCGACAAGAATAGACGACGAAGCGGTAGGCGTGTATCTGAAATGATAAAATGAAACTGATATCAGTGTTTCTTGTGATCGTAGAACTTTATATCAATTGTTGTCTCTCGGTGTTGATTTACGAGCTTTTGGCCCGCCTTTTCATGCAATGGGTGCACGTATTTTGGCAACGTGATGCGCGAGTGAACTGTGCGGCGGGTTGCATAAGAGCGCGCTCATTGCATTTTGGACTCCACCCCTTTCTGTGCAAACACTGAGGCGCAAACTTACGTCCGTTTTCTACATTTTCATATTTTGAAGATTGTGATCTCGAACAACTTCTGCAAGTTTCTCGTAAGCATGTCCGAAAAGGTTGACAAGGGACCACAAACGAAGGAATAAAATACACAACATCATTTCCCATCGATCTCCTATCTAGGACAGCAAATCCCACTTCCAATTCAGAGTCTTCATCTGCTGGAACTGTGAAACGACCTCTCACTTTGCTATCGGTGGAGCGAGCAAACTCTTCTGGGTGAAGCGGAAACAGCAGAGTAATCTTCAGCAGCGCTCACAAAGTTTTTGCTCCTCATAAAAGTTGGTGATTTGTTCCATCGCATTTGAACGACGCATTTGCAAGAGCGGCTGGCCGGACCTCTTTCTAGTAACAATTCTTCTTGGACCGTTTTCTGGAATAAAGAAACCAAACCATATCCGACTGTCATATCAAGAAATTGAACGTTGGAATATTCTGCTTGTAAAATGAACCAACTTTCTTTAAAATTGACACTTTTCATACCTGTATCGTCCGAGTCAAGAGTGTGTCGCAACACTTCCTCATACTCTCTTTCAGTATGCTGTTGTTTCATCGACTTTGGACAGCGTAGTGTCTTCTATATCCCGTGAAGAGCTTTCGTATACAACAAGCCAAAACACTCCTGGGTTGAAACATTCCTCCGTGTGGTTCCAGTTCTGGAATTTCGTCGATAACCATTGTGTGCTGTTCTTCGTCCAGTTGCAACGTTGTGGTGGAGAATCAGAATCGTCGATCTCCCGGAATACTATCTTCATTCGACTTCAGGTCTCCAACAAAAAATACAATCCTGTTCGGGGCTATGGAACAATCAACAATTTTTCAGCTGCTGGTCTGGTAGCATCCGTGAGACTCATTAGCGAACGAGAGATCGTGTCCGATTTTCATAACGAGTTTAACGTCGGGACGTCTAGCCTGCAATCTTAACCGTATTTTATAAAAACGGGAACATTTCATACCTAGATCTCCCTTGCAGTAATCGGAATGGTCATTTCACCATCAGATTCTTCAGTAATTTACACTTTACTGAGTTTTCGAGGATTTTTGACGAAAAATGGTGTTGGTGTGCGTCCGGAGCTGTTTCATCGTTATCCTAAGTAATCAAATCATTTTCACTTGTCGCAGTGGGAGAGAAGGGTTCCAAGTAGCAACCCATCAGGCCAGTGAGACACGTCAGACAACACCAAACACATCTCTTCGAAAAGGCATCGGATGTCTTGTTGTTCATTATCTGAAAATGTAGAAAAGATTACCCGAGTGATTAGTTCAGAAACCTTACCGATAACTTGATAGAGCTCGGATCCTGATTGAACTTCATTTAGGAAGGTGGTTGTGAGCCGGCAGACGTCAGTCAAATAACCCACCTTTTACGTTCTATCGTGTCCGGTCCTCGCTGTTCGTTGTGACCATTGTCTCCTTTCTCTACTTGCTAACCGGTCCGCTTTTTTAATGCGTTGACCTGACCCTTCTCTCTTGCCACGAACGTTCTCGGACCATTACTTTCGGGAGAAGAGGAGATGCAAAGGCCGTTGATGTAGGATAAGGCCGGGAGAGACGGGTCCTCCAAGCGTCGACAGTCGATATGTGCACGCATAACGAGATGAACAGATCGATACAGGGCGTCCATGTTCCGACAACCAGGAGAGCCAAGAAATGCATGAGTGATGACGAAAAATGTGTTCGAGTCCATTTTCAGAGGCTTTTTTGTACCTCGACAGCAATAGAAAGCTCCAATGCAACTACGTCACACATTATTTTATTGTTTTGCCTTCTAGACACACTGTTCGTTGTCGAATCCCTGAAAGGAGAAACATATTTCGATGGTTTAATTTCTTCAAAACTCACAGAGACAAAGAAAACTAAACTAGATCCGTTTCCAACAGACTTCCACCATTTTGATATGGATCTCAGCCTTCATTTCGACACTATTCAGCTCGGAAACCTTCAGATTTCGAAGAGATGATCTCGATTCCTTTATATTCAAAGACTAGAAGAGAATTCGTCATCTTCTGGTGCTCGAGCCGCAGCTTCTGAATGACTTCTCCAGCAATTCTGAAACAATCAGCGTTTTCGTGACTTAAACGTAACGAAAAAAACTCACGTTTTAATCAAAATAGAAAATTTTTTTCCTTCTCATTCAACTTCATCTATCATCAGCTCACACATTTTTTATTCATGATGCTATCTGAAATTCGAACCTTTCAGAAAAATGTAAAATATCGAGAAACTAGTAGAGAAAAAATACATTTTCCTTCACTTGGCACCATGCCAACAATGCAATGAGACGAATGGGTGTAAACACCATACTTGACGCCAATAGTTTTTTTCTCGATCGGAAAATGAGAAAACTCGGGCGAAATTCACATTTTTCGTGATATTGTGATAGGGAAACTCAAACAAAAAATTGGGATCCGAAAAAAACAAAAGTTTGATCAGATTGAGGCGGCATAAGCGCCTATTTAGGTTAGGCTTTTTTCGCAGTCCGCAATATGTCGTCGTGGTGTTATGTACTTGGTTTTTTAGGATGCTTGGTGACGATTCCGAAGCGGTTTACAGCCAAAAGGTCTGATGCTTCATGGTCTGAGTTTGACTTTTTTTAAACCAGAAAAGAGTTTCCGGTCGTGTGTGGATTTGAAACTTGTAAATAGATATCAGGACACTGAAACCAAAAAAAAACAAAGAAACGGTTTTCAAGAACCAGTTTGAAGCCATTCATTTAACAAAAACTGAGTAATCATCATGTTATGTAGTTGGAGATCCAGATATGTTTGAGAATAATTGAAAGAGAGAATCCGATAAAGAATACGAGACAGATGAAAGATTCTGTCGAGTTGTTGAGATATTGAGTTTTTGGATACCTGCAAAATCACAAAATTCGAATTTGTATATTTCGGGTTTCCGAACCTATCGAAACATTGAAATATTTTCACTGTGGTCTATAGAAGTGCCTCGCGGGTTGACGACGGTGTTGCCGCTGAAGTTGAGCGATATTCTGAAAAAGTGTTTTTTTTCGGAAGAAAAAGCAGTACTCAGAATCTGAAGAATGACTGAAATTTTGAACTAAAAACAAACATCGATACTAACGAAAAATTTCACATGTCTCTTCTTTGCAGAAAGTTCTAGAAATGTATGCAACAATAGCAGAAAGCTTCAACTTTGTATTCAGAACTGTTTTAGTCTAAAAATTTTCAAACCTTATTCAGATATTTTCACATTTGAAAAACAAAAAACTAACCTTCTTATCCTCAACGACCATTCTCAACAAAGACTTCCAATCCTCGTTCACATCCAGTTTGTTTTGGTATTGAACGAGGTGCGTTGTTTCGGATGCACGAGTCAAGATGAAGACGATTTCACTGTGAATGGTCTTGCAGGCGATGTCGGTCAGAATTATCATCATTCGCTTTCGAATTCCTCGAAAATCGTGAGGAAGACCGATCAGAATTCTGTCGCTCAGACCCTTGCATTGTTTCGCGCATATCATCTGCCTGACGGTAGCACAGAGCACTCCGATCTCTTCCGGTGGTACTGTAGCTTCACTGGCCAATTTCATCATCACTTTCGTGTAGTCCGCTGGCATATAGATACTGTGTAGCTGGATCGGATAGTCTTCAAGTCTTCGTTGAACATGTGAGTCGATCCAGAATCCATTGACCCCTCCGAATTGCCTACTAATCAGCTTGAGAACATCAGCAGGCACATTATAGACATCTTTGGATTGGACCACCGGGAAAAATAGCTCAGCTTTAATTAGCGATTCTCCGGCCACCAGACTGTTCTGGTGAGAGAAGAAAATTTCAAACTGGAGAGTTGGTGCAGTTCGATCCATCATCAGCCCGAAAATGGCTTCTGGGAAAACCGTGCAAATTTGAATCAGCTCCATTTCTGGGATTTGGTGCATATCGTCAAATTGAACCGATTTCACGTTCAGGAGGTGCTTTGAAATTCTCCAAAATTCTTGACAATCCAAAATGAGGATCTGAGGAGGGTCCAATTGGAAGTGAATTTGGAGCCAATAGTCCAATGAAGCGTATTCCAGATTTTGAAAAGATTTTTTGGCTTTCACACGAAGCGAATCCGAAAATGGGAATTTTCCCGCAGTAATGTCCACCAAGAATTGTTTGAGGTTGAAATCCGAGCACATTCGCACCGCCTGCACTTCATTGTTCATCTTGACTTTGTTCAGCTCCTTGATTTTATCTAACATCATCTTCGATCTTTGCGAGTCTGGAGTCAGTACCAAGTTCGTGGATTTAGGATCTTTCTGAGCCAATCTCAGCGCCGCCATGGCTACAGTGCTTGTTTTCCCGCTCAAAATTGGAAACTTTCCCACTGTGATGGTTTCGTTTCTCAGAAGACGGGCGATGTATTCACTTTGGGGGACGTTTGGAAAATGTTCTGATGCTCGAAGCTGATTCGGCAATCTGAGTTTTGGCTTCAATTCTTTTGTTCGAATCGCCATCATCTGGTGTTTGGAGTATGTTTTGGTTGAAGAACTGAGCTCCTCATCATTCATTTGCTCTTTCGGCTCATCCCACTCTCCCCGGGATCCAAAAATCGCCGAGATGATTCGCCGGCCATTGGATTTCTCGTTCATGNGAGATTTGGCTTCAATTCTTTTGTTCGAATCGCCATCATCTGGTGTTTGGAGTATGTTTTGGTTGAAGAACTGAGCTCCTCATCATTCATTTGCTCTTTCGGCTCATCCCACTCTTCCCGGGATCCAAAAATCGCCGAGATGATTCGCCGGCCATTGGATTTCTCATTCATTTTTTGAAAAACGCCTGGCTCCAAAACTGGTCGATCAATCCGAGCGCCAACTTGTTGCACTGGTCGCTGCCCATAAGTGGTGACGAGAGCTGACGGCTTTCCATGAAGCAAATTTCCAGTGACAATGTGATAGTTCCGATCGCGCATATAACTGATTTCCGTCAAATCCAGTAACCATTGACCATAGCCAACTGAGACATGGACTCCAGGGATCCACAACTGACTAGATTCAGTGTCGATGCGAGTGTTGAACTGGACGAGATCATGACGGATTTGTCGAAACGAATATCCTTGATAAACTTGCTCATCGAAACTTCCAAACTGTAGCGCGGAATACAGACTCGAGCCAAGAACCACCATGTGATCCGCGAACTCTGGTGTGAATTGTTGACGTCTTTCACGGGAATCTTGCCACATGGCACTCCACGAATTATCTTTCTTTGTCTCCGCCTTGAACTCTTTGATTTTTAGAACATTTGGCGTCTCTGGACTGCACTGGATTGGCACGTACACGCTGACGCTGCTCAGAAACTTCAGTTTTGTTTGATCCGTCTCGAAGTCGACAGCTCGTCCATAGCCCTTGACGACGTATCGCTTGTTCTTGAGCTTCGCGGCTTGTCCAAGTTTGATTCTTCTCATCAAAATTTGACACTTCAGTACTGTACTCTCCAAGAGCTCCTTGACTACTAGAACATCTCCAATGATCAATGTCGGTAAAGCTGAGAGTTTCGATCCGACCAGCATCGATTTATCAGTGACAAAAACCTCTTGGAGTTTCGTAGGATACCATGCCGTTGCCCTCCAGCGATCCCCGAGATTCTCTTGCACTTGATAAAGACCATAATGTCCGTTTACGGTCTTTACGAAGGGCGACAAATCGCATTCTTCGTCTTGATCTACTGATGGAACGCCTCGAGCCGACCAAACGCCTGCCATTGCTTGGAATCGGATAGACTGTTCGATTCCAAACTTTTCGACAATCTCCAATCTCTCGTTGAACTCCTGATCGACTGGACATGGGAAGAAAGAAATGCCGTGCCTGGCCGAAAGCTTTTCGAGGGCTTCATTGTAAATTTGACGCTCCTGAAAATGATAAAGGTAAGATTGCTCAGCTAAGACATTCTCTTGTTAATCTCTCAGATTGCTCATTTCAAAATTGCTCTGCTGACATTTAAGGTTGCTCATTCTATCAGGTTGGCAAGTTTGACTCCGGTGACATCTTTGTCTATTTATATCTCGAGAATATTGAAAGCTAATTTATTTTGGTTTTCTGTATCTGAAAGAGCAAGTTTCCACGAGTATTTTGCTATATTATACGCGCTGTTTTAGTCAGTGCTGGTCAAAATAAAACACTTTAAAACCGCTCAACCAAAAATGACTCATGCTCGCCCGTTTTTACAAGACTTTAAACAGAGCGGATATTTATCGGAACCTTGTCCAGCGGTTTTGATAATGAAACGCTGTTCAAGACACATTGTTGTGATAGACGCAAATTGTTAAAATACGGTGACCAATGAATTGAGGACCACTTTTGCTCAAATTCATCTCGAATCATTTATAAAGCACATAATGAAGGCGGAACCGACTCAAACCACCTAGGAGCTTGCTCAGCAGCTGGGCTACTTTCATGTCATTCATGAAAATAATTTATACCCAATTGGAAAATAGGGTGATGCGGAAAATGGACTCCGCCAAAACTAAGCGATTCCAACAAATCGACGATAGGCGCACCTGCTCCAACCCAACTACGCCATGCCAAAAACTATGGATTATTCGAGTTGTTTGTGATTGGAGATGTAATTGGGATATGTGAGGACATCACTACAAGAAAACACCAGTGACTAGACCTACGCTAGCGTTCGAAATCTTTGCTAAACCGTCGATTTTCATGAAAAAGTAATGTTCTGTTTATGGCAGTTTATAAAATTGTGTCAGAAGGTCACTATTGACCTCTAGAGACATAAAGCTACCCGTTTCCATAAATATCTTTGTGGTCATGATGTGAACCCAACGCCCACAAAGTTTCTTCACAATAACGAGTTTTCATATGTCGCCAATAATAGTTCCCAGAAAACCGAAGAGTCGAGCTGGGAAGCTTTCACTCCGGCGCGGTATAGCCTCAGACCACCTTTATCAGTTTATCATTTGTTTCAATCGATAAAACTCTCACGAGCTGAGAAACACTCCATGAATGACTCTGAGATCAAAAAATGGGCATGTCGGTATTTCGCGTCGCAGCGGGCGGAGTACTTTCATAGAGGCACCCATTCTTTGCCTGTACGTTAAAATTAAGTTATTAATACTGATAGTCAATAAATGTTGAACCGAGGTTATAATGTTTCGGTTTTACAATGACTTGTTTTCACACCAAAAAATCCGGAGTCAAACTTGCCAACCTGATAAATGAAAGTTGCTGAACTTCCGACTTTCTTACCTTTTCTGTCAGGCTGATCAACTGTTCTTGCATTGTTCCAGACTTGAACACTGTCGGAGGTTGGGGGGTTTGGGTCACTACTGCCAACGGTGCCGTATTTGTTGAAGGTCTACAATTTTCGAGATTATTATAGTTCCAGTCCTGTATCATTTTAGTTATTACCCTTGTGACTGCTTGAGTGGAGTGGGTGCAGATGGACCAGAAGAATCCGGTCGACGATTGGAATCCTCTTTCCCGTATTTCTTGACTGCCTCCATAATCTTGGCCAGCTTCTTCGCCTCGTACTCAGTTTCCGCGTTATGCTCCCAGCCTCCTTCATCTGAAGAACTCGACGGGTATCTTTGTCTGACGACTCGAGGGAGAATCTTCGGTGGTGATGATGGTTGTGGTGTTGGCGTAGCATTTGCAGTTGGCAAAACCTTGGTTGCGTTCGATTTTCCAGTAGGCTTTGGATCAAGTGTTTTCGTAGTTTGATGTGAGAGTTCCGAGGAGCTTGGTACAACAGTCATATTTTCTGGACTCTCCGTTGACTTGGGATTTTCAGTTGCAAGAACGTCAGTCACTTTTGATTTCACAGTTGACATTGCCTCAAGTGCTACTTTAGTTGAGTCGACAGGTTTTGCTGGTGGTACAATCATCGATTGGGACGGTTCTGGAATTGCAGATGGTCTCGATTCCTCTAGTGTTATTGGTTTTTCCGGTGTGGAAACTTTCGAGTCTTCGACCACACTCTGCTTGGATTCGAGTGGAACGTCCGATGTTGGCATAGCTTCGTCAGATTTTGGCTCAGCTTTACCAGATGCTGGCTTCGCTTCGTCAGATGCTGGCGTAGATTCCTCAGATGTGAGCTTAGCTTTCGCAGACATCGGCTTCGTTTCCTCCGATGTCGGCTTTGCTTTGTGAGTTGCTGGCTTAGATTCCTCAGATATCGGCTTCGCTTTGTCAGATGCTGGCTCAGCTTTGTGAGATGTCGGCTCAGCTTTCTCAGATGTTCTAGAATCATCAAATGCACTAGCTTTCTCGGATGGCTTCGAATCCTCCACGACTGGTCTCAACTTGTCGAATTTTGCACTGACTACAATTTGCTCCGCATTGCGTCTGAAAAATTATTCACCGTTTTTTCGAGCCAACACAAAAAAAAAACTCACTCTGCCTCCGAAAAATCATAGGTGAAGAGCATGGTGGAATAAACATGTCCCAAGTATCTACGCTTCTCCTCGTCTCGACTCAAAACCGGCTTCGTCTTTTTGGAACTTTTGGATTTTCTAAAAAAAAGTTTTCGAACGTTGTATTGTTGTGCAAAAGCTTAAAAATTGGCAAATGGATAATAGCTTACCCTTGACGGTTTTTTGTATCCGGGGGATCGATGACGTTGGAAGTGTCCATAACAATGGAATATCAAAATCTCAACAAATCGGATTTCTGATAAATGAATCTTATGAAAAAAATCTTTAGCAAGTGTTCAATTAAACGTTTATGTGGTGAGAAAGCAACGAAAAAAAAAAGTTCGAACAAAGTATCGGTAGAACAAAAACAAACAGATGTATTCAAAGCTCAAAAGTAGCAATATAACAGAAGAGAGTAAGATAAACAAAACGATAAATTACAACGAGCTAAGAGAAAAATGGAAAAAATGACCCCGAATCAATCCCTCCTTGCGTTATTTTAGTGAGACATTGGTTATAGAAGAGACGCAGAGGGAGAGAGAGAGGTGACCAACGACCCGACCGATAGAATGTTGCACATAGGAAGGGCCGGTGTGCGTAGATCGTTATCGCGTCGTTCTCAAGAGAAGGTGTAGAACATCAGACAGGTGCAGGAGTAAAAAAGGAGACGATTTCATAAATTACAAAAGAATTTGTAGGTTGCAGAAAACTCTAGAAAAAAAGTGTTTTCCTTCGACCGGTGATGATGAGGTCTTCGAAGTTAACACTATCCAAGGTTTCTAGAGACATCTTCCGACTTTTTGGGTTCATTTAATGAAAAAATAAACTGCCACAATTCATCTAGAATGCTGCCATCTGAGCTTCTGAAATTCGCGAATTTTTTCTGGGGAAAAACAACTTTTTCAAAACTAACAAAAAAACGACAAGGCCAAAAAATTCCTTCAGTTTCACCTGGTAGAAAAGAATTACCATTTTAATGTGGATCAC
The DNA here is from genome assembly GCA_900536305.3 of Caenorhabditis sp. 40 LS-2015. Classification (NCBI taxonomy): domain Eukaryota; kingdom Metazoa; phylum Nematoda; class Chromadorea; order Rhabditida; family Rhabditidae; genus Caenorhabditis; species Caenorhabditis tribulationis. The sequence goes on along the minus strand of LR546253.1, from coordinate 10,724 downwards.
AATCAGCACCAGAGTTATTTTCCAAATGATTGCCACTTTCCAAAAAATGAACGTGATAATCTCCATTTCTAGAGATTGAAGCCAAGGATGAAAGAAAAGCTTCATTAGACGCTAATAACTTCTGTCTCAATCTGGGAATCAAATTCTCAGACTTTTCAAAATTCTAATCAGAAAAAAGTCCAGAAAAATTGGATCTGGAAATATAGATGGAACCAATAATTTCTCCGAAATAAGAGACGATTTGAATTTCAAAAACCAGCAGTATGTTGTGAATGTGTATACGAACTCTTTTTTTTCAGAATGGAGCCAAGTAGTGTCAACACAAGTTTTCTCGAATTGTCACAAACAAGAAACGTTTCAGCGAAAATTGGGATCTTCTGTTAGAAAATTTTTGAATTGAACATTGGAATCAAAACAGAGATTCCGAAAATCAGGTTGAACAACAAAGTAACAAAAACATCTGGGGCCCAAGCAAATCTGTTCAATGTTTTTGAATTCGCGTCTCGACAGGGAGTGAAAATAAATCAACACTCAAGTTCTCGGCCTAGGCGGAACACCTGGTCACAGCTTGTTGGAACCTTGACCTAAATAATGATAGTTCAGACATGAAAACGAACAAAATAGGGGTATCAATCTTATTCAACCGTCTAATAAAATAGGAAATCTTAAAAAGTGTATGTATGCAGTCCAGAAGGTCTTCCACAGAAAGACTCACAATCAGAAGTAGATTACCCTGTACATAAAGACGTCTCATTTCTAGCTTTCAAAAACTGCTTGTTCCCAGATTATAACCGAAAAGTTTGGAATCTTGTTTTGAATTCTGCCTGAAAAATGCCTGTCTCCGAAAGCCTGGGATTCGGTAGCCTATTTTTTGAACCGAGCAATGACGAATCCACATTATCTCTCTCGGGACTCTTGAGAATCGTGCACTCTTAATTGCTGTTTATTGTGATTCTCAGGATTAGTTTCGCTACAAATTCTTTTTTTTTGTGTTTGCGAGTCTAATTTGAGACCAGATATATTACTACTGTCGCCCCTTCTCATTTCAAGTAGCAGCGAAGAGATACTCGGACTAGCAAGTTTATCGTTCTGTTCAGGGAAGCGTAAGCACAAGGGAATGATGTTCACCGCAGGCCGAAGAAGCGAGCCGCTTCATTCCGCTTATTAGGTAGTTATTAGTTTTTATTATGTTCACGTTTCCTAGGTGATAGAGAACCAACACAATGGTTCTTCTTTGCCACTCATCAAAACTGCATTAATTTTCATGTGCTGAAGCACATACTCGCTCTCTTTTAACACCATTTATCTCGATTCAAACTGAACATTTCAAAACATTTCCAACAAATGAACTGTTGCTCATAATGTCATAGAGTAGAGAGTTAGGCCCCGCCTCCGGCTTGGCCACTCTCTTCTCTATGTCTCTCACTCTCTCATGTTGGGAACAAGTAGAGGAGCAGGAGTCAGAGAGGGTGTGTGTGGATGACGAGTCCATCACCGTCCCAGTCTGATCTCCCTTTTTAACTTCTGCTGTAACTGGATCTTTTCCCCTTAGCCTCTTATGTTATTCTCTGTACTTGTTATTCTTTTGCATCTTATCGAGTCTTTATAATAAAGTATTAACCCGAGATCAGACTGTTCCCAGATATGTCAGAAGAGTGGAAGGGTTGGCCCAGGTCATACCAAATGGAGGTCCCACATGAACTCAAAGAGATCGTCGATTCCAGCAAGACTCTTGAGTGCTATAAACCCACCTTCTGGCTATCTATCCCCACACCTCTCCCAAAAAGCCCCTCATGGCCAAGGTCGCCTTGGAAGATTCCCCTGATATTCGCCCGCTGAAGTTCAGAGATTCTGCCGACGAAATGAGAGCAGAGGACTAGCTACCCTCACCTCTCCAGCAGAGGAAGCACCAGCCCCAACCACCAGGAGCTGATCAATCCAAGTGTTCTGGACGTAAGTTTTGGTACCTGTTAGGAAAATTTTCACACCAATTAACCATTCTTGAGTTAGTTTTATAACCCCTCTTTTCATGTAACCCTTCCGTATTAGTTAAGAACAACACCTGGTAGAGAGTCATGTTTTTGTCTCTTTTACTCAGCCCAGGGTCCCAACCCTGAGGCACCAGGCATGGCTACAAACGGGTTGAGTACCGTCCCTGTTATTATTGTTTGTTTGCATGCTCGTCAAGTCACTCCCGAAAATGGCCACAGTTCGTGAGGCGTTCGTGACACCTGAATACGGTCCCAAAGAGAGATCTCAGGAGGAGCTAAAATTTAGTATATTTTTCAAGCCGTTGTACGAAATCAAGAATGAGTCGACTCGCTAGCAATCAAAGTCACTGGGAAAGACGAGCTAGGACTTTAAGAATTTTTCATGCCCCAATCAAAATTTTAAGCAGAGTCGAGATATGGAGTTGTCAACCGTATCCGTTCATTTAGCCATGAACAGGTGTGAAAATACAGGCCAAACAGTCTCTAACGCCTCGTATCCGTTAGAAACAGAACCGACCACGAGAAGAGAAGATCAGAAGCCAACCTCGAGCGGCATCTCGAAGCTCATCCAAATCATCAGAGATCACAACCTGCTCAAACGACACGGATGATGCTGTAAACTACTGATTCGATCTTCCCACAACGCCAGAGGTCAACACCAACGTCATATGCGTGAGCCGACGTCAGCAGAAATCACGAAAAACGCGATCAACAGCAACGACAAGGGAGTCATCCTACACAAATTCCGAAGGCTGAGAGAGAAAGACATCTGCCCACGCCGGAAAACTTGATCAACAATAACGAGAAGGGAGACATCCTACGCAATTCTGGAGACCGAGAAATTGACAGATCCGCCCACGCCGAAAACGTGATCGACACCAACGATACTGGAGCCATCAGTCGCAAACACGGAGGCCCAAAGAGATCAACACATCTGCCCACGCCGGAAAACAGAAGCATGCGACATATGACAAGATCCAGAAACCGGAGAAAACGCCTCCACATGTGATCAGCAACAACGAGGAAAGGAGACATCCTACGCAAATCCGGAGCCAGAAGAGAAATCACGAGACATGGGACAGGAGCCAAAAGATCGAGAGAAAAAAGCGCCCCAGCAGATCATCAACAAAAACGATGAAAGGAGACGTCCTACACAAACGCGGAGGCGGAGAGAGAAATTGCACAATACGTGATTGGAGACGAGGATCAGAGAAAACGGACAACACATGCACCTAGGGCGTTAACAAAAGGACCCGACAAACTGGCAACATCAGGGACCGAGAGAAATGACCACGCCCACCGGTACAAAAGATGAGAGAGAAGAGGAAAACTCTCTCATTTCGAAAAAAGCCAAACAACGTTTTCAACACCCTTTCTCTCAAACGCTTTTCACTTCATACCTCTTCCATCAAATTGCTTTTGGGATAAGTTTCAACTTCATCCAAGTTTGAGACTAACATGAGAAACAACTCGAACGTTTCTAAAATCACAACAGCAGACCAGAGGACTTCACCATCTTACCAGCGTCAACAACGTCAAGGAGAAAGAAGAACGAAGAAGAAAAAGCCGAAAATCGAACCCTCTATTTTCACATTAGCATTTCTTTCAACTTAATAATAGCATTTCTTTCAACTTAATAACTCCCACTAACTTCCTCCCTATAGTCTCAAAACCTCTCACGCTTCACCATACCGCACCCACCAAATCCGCTTCACACCATCTTTCTAACACCCACTTCTTCACCCTACCACTCCAAATCGGATTCTAAATACGAGACACAGAAAAACAACCTGTTTACTGATAACCCTGTCTAATAAGTTATCCTATATGATTTTTCTTGGTATAGATTCTTGTGTGAGATCTCCCCTTTCTTTCTATTTTTGTCGCTCCCTTTCGTCCACTCGCAACCTGTGTACCGTACCAATTAGAAAACTAATATGCAGGAAACGTGGACACCCTTCACGAAGACTCAAGAAGCTACTCATCAAGGAGCATCCAGTCACCACAGCGAAACATTCAGCGACGAACGGAGTGACCAGTATCGGAAAAGGAGTGACCAGCACCAAGAAAGGAACTCCAGAGCGAAAAAGAGCATCCAGTCGTCATCATGTCGACCACCAGAAGCATAATGGAGCCATCCCGCGCCAAAATCAGCCAGTTCATCCAGGAGTCAAACACAATCAACTGCAAGATCAAGGAACTTCTGAAAAGAAAAGTCGAGCTACAGAACCAACTGCACGGAATTCGCGGAGTTCGATTCGAAGTCCAAGAAAGAGCGAGGAAAGAAGCAGAAGCATTCAGAGCGCTCAACGAGCTGAAGGATAATCTCACAGCAGAATATTTTCGATTTGATATCGTCGAAAACGACATCCGACGAGAAATCGGGATGCTCGAGGAGTTCGCCCGGGTCAACATTGTGAGTCTTCGAGACGTGATGCAAATGCTGGATCATGAAGGAATCCACCCCCAACGAAGACAAGCATGGGCACAATCCAAAAAGTTGACTGTCCAGTTCGCCTTCAAAGAACTCGCGGACCTGTGCGGAAGAAACAGAAGTCGAGAGGACCACTGGCTTTCGGAAGCACACGTCATCGCCCAAACGGTCCTCGGAAGAACCTTCGAAACATCACGCAAGATGGACGAGTTGAAAGACCAAATGACGAAGATCGACGGCAAAGTGGAGGATCTGAAGAAGCAGATCGACGAGTCAGAAAGGAAAAGGCAGCCGGACAAAGAGGATCAGCCACCAAGGAAGCATCCAAGAAGAGAGGAACCGCCCAAAAGCCGAGGACAGGAGATGCCAAGAAGATCGGTTCCCACCAGACACGTCCACATCCGCAACTTCGACGATCCGACGCAGGACCCGTGCATCTTCTGCCTCTACAGGCACGATGCCGACAAATGCGGCAACGTCCGAGAGCCAGCAGATCGATGGAAGACCGCGAAACAGTTCAATCGCTGCCAGAAGTGCCTCCAAAGGAAGAAGCCGGACCACGGATGCGAAACGACGGTCTGCAAATATTGTCAGCGACGAGGACACCACCACGCTCTTTGCTTCGATCCACTCATCCGGATCGACACACTCACCCAAGCCAACCAGACGTCAACAGAAGAACGCTGAGGAGAAACCAGACGACCAGGAGACCACGCAACGAACACCCAGACTCAGGATACATTTTTTTCTCTATTTTCTTTCTTTTTGTAAATTTCAGTTACTCCCTGCATTTTGGATTATATTCTTCAAGTATCTGTTCTATGCTGTTTTACACTGCGTTAAACAATTATCTCTTTTCTGTTGTTCGAAAATTTATGACCCCCCCCCCCCTCTTTTCTTCTCTGTTCATTTCGTTTATCCCCTCTTTCTTCTGTTTCTCTGCTTCTCTTTTATGCTATCCTCGATCCGACTCGCGAATAAACTCGAATGAAAAGAAAACAACCAAGTGTTACCACCAATCTCCGACAGGACCCGAACTCATCAAAGCTACATCACCTCGCTACTCAGGAAGACGAAGATATTACGACGAGAAGTTCAAAAAAGACGACTGAAGCCGAAGAAGAACAATCGAAATCTGAAATCGAAGTCAAGCAGTGTCAAACTCCGAAGTCGAAGCCACGCTGAAGCAGAAAGCCAAATCAAAATCTGAAGCCGAAGCCGAGCTGGAGGAAAAGCCAACGCATCTGAAGCCGAAGCCAACCTCAAGAAGCCGAGACCCAAGACGAAAACTGAATGGAAGGCCACGACCAAGAGAAGAGACAATCGTGCCAAGAACCTGTAAGCCGGGAAAGCGAAGAGTGAATTCATTCGAGAGTTCGAGAGAACGACAAGGATACCGACGAGGACGTCGGATGCTTTTCCCTGGGAGAGAGGGATGTCATAGAGTAGAGAGTTAGGCCCCGCCTCCGGCTTGGCCACTCTCTTCTCTATGTCTCTCACTCTCTCATGTTGGGAACAAGTAGAGGAGCAGGAGTCAGAGAGGGTGTGTGTGGATGACGAGTCCATCACCGTCCCAGTCTGATCTCCCTTTTTAACTTCTGCTGTAACTGGATCTTTTCCCCTTAGCCTCTTATGTTATTCTCTGTACTTGTTATTCTTTTGCATCTTATCGAGTCTTTATAATAAAGTATTAACCCGAGATCAGACTGTTCCCAGATATGTCAGAAGAGTGGAAGGGTTGGCCCAGGTCATACCAAAATAACAAGAGCAACATTTCATTCGTTAACACTTTTTTCAATAAACCAATGAGATCTGAATGTGAGATACATGTGACCAAAGGAAGTACTTGAACACTATCACAGGTTCACCACTGTTTCAGGAAATGCCTCGAGTTGCATCGTCTCTGTCCAGATCAACAACCAAACTGAAGAAGCAGGTAGAAATCAAAAAATACGAGGTGAAGTTCTGAGTGATGAAACGGTTTTTCGACAAACAGTGTTTTAGACTTTTCCGAATCGGAAAGCGTCGTGGATTGTGCAATACATCGTGGTTGAAAGCGGAGTTGCCCTTCTCTACGGCTTTCTAACCGCCTATACACCATCTCACTATCTGTTCAAATTGGCCTGCTGCACTCATGTTGTCCTGGCCATCATCAACTTCTTCACATCCATGATCAAGCATTCATCTCTTCTCATGTTGCGCTCGTTTTTCTCGGTAATTGTGACTTATGACTATGTCTTTTCACATTTTTTGTTCAGGCTTTCCACTTTGCTTGTTTCCTCTATGCAGCTCTGACTGTTCCAATATACCTGACCGTGATAGCAATGCCTGAAGCGGAATGTAATCCACTTTTCCACTTTTGCGTCATCGGAGCACCATCGGAACCAGAGGCAAAAGGTGTTGCTGGGATTTTGACTCAATCGGTGTTTGCCATTTGTCTATTCGGTAATGTGACTTTGGTTATGAAAATTTCAAAACCATAATTTCAGAGAAAATGAGACTTCTTCGGCTCTTCGCAGAGTTCCACTTCTCCGAGCCCAACATGATGCTCAAATGGACAGTCTTCGGACCTCTCAAATGGCCAGACAACAGTGAACCAAACGATAATTTTGTAAACCATGTGGTAGTCAAGCCAGGCACCGTATCAGAGAGCACGGAGATTTACGTGACTTCTACTTGATTCCATGCCTAATTTTGTTTTGTGGTAGACATGCACAGAATTTTATTCTGGAAACTATATACATACTTGGCATATAAAGAACGTTTCTAAATTCTGTTCGAAGGGCTGAAAGGTATAACTGAGAAACTGGGGAGATTTTTAAACAAATCACTCGGGAACATAATCCTCGTTGTCAGCGGGAGCATTGAGCTGCTTTCTGTCCAAACGTGTCCTTTTAAAAAAACCCATTGTTTCGCTCAACTGCATGTCTATCAAAATCTCCGAATCTCTTTGCAAATGTGATTGCTTTCGGGTCGATCACGGTAAAGAAGAACGTGGTAAGTCCGAGCTGTTGATGACTATCGTTGTCCACTAGAATTCTCTTGTTCGGAGTGTTCATCAGGATTTCGGTCACGAAGAATCTGTTTTGGCTTCTGAATTATTTAAAATGGTTATATTGGAAGCAAAGCAACATCACTAACAAAATCCTCTCTGGGAACTTCTCCCAAATCGCATTGATCACTGGCATTCTGTCAGAGTCGAGTTCAAAGTCGGTTCCAATTTCAGCGTCCATTTCGATCCATTTCTAGAATGTTTCTGGTTTTGTAAAGTTGAAGAATGACGGATTCTTACCTCAAACAGTGTGGTGACTATTGATGGGTATTTCACGTGCCACATCTGAATATATTTGGCACGAAGGAACTGAAAACAAAAATAGTTTATTATTTCACATCCGGGACCTAGAACAAGAGCTAGTCCTGGTATAAAACAATTCACATGGAGCACTTAAATGCTTCGTGTGCCCTACTTTCTCCTTCTTGCCTGACTCACCGTATACATTGTGAACATACTCCTCAATTCCGATTCTTCACATCCATCCGGATTGAACGAAATCTCTTCAAGACCATCTTTGCATTTTTCGAGAATAAATCGGGTCAACCTCACACCCGGCGAACGGATGTTGATAAATTTGAAGATATCAAAAGTTGTATTGTTTGCCTCGAATAAATCTATCATCTTCTCCGTCAGCTCATCGTCGAGCTCCAAATCGAATGTTCTGATCTTGCCAACATTTAAAATGTAAACTAGCAGTAGAGCACCATTCTTCATGAACTCCGAACGATCACTGTATTTGAAATAGCGTTCGTAGCCGAACACATCACAAATCGACAGTTCAATGCTCTTCATGCAACGATTTCCAACCTTGGAACCGAGTCCTACGAAATTGAAGTTGACTTGACAAGAATCAACTATCTGTTTCTCTTTCTTGCAGGTTTGGCGTAGGTTGAACCTGAAACAATGGTCTAAATATTTCACAATCGTAACTGAAAACTCACCTGGTTCCAAATGACATCCAGTCGATACAATTCTTCTTCAACTCATCCGGCAGATCATCCCAGTGGACGCGAAATTCCCCTTCAGTGAGTGCCTCGGAAAATCCTAGTACCTTCTCCACGATACTTCTTCTCAATTCTCTTCCAGAATTTCCAATGATCATATTTAGATCTCCCAATTTATCTTCTTTCAATTTGTTGTCAACCAATTTTCGGAGTTCCGTCTCTGAGCAAGTAGCTATTCTCTTCTCAATAGAAAATTTATCGTTGCCAGTAGAAGTGCAGGGTTTCGAGAAACTTCGTAGATAAAGTGGAGAGTTGAATGGCGTCAGACGCACGTCACTTGTTTTCTTCTCATCTGTGTTGATATCTTGGCTGGAATCGGATTCCCACGTCATCTGAAATTTCAAAATAACTTTTATTGAATTTCATTTGATGAAAAAAAGAAACATGAAATGAACAAAAATTCAAACGGTAAACTTGAAGAAAAAACATAAAAAATAACGTTGCAAACTTGTAAAATACGCTGGCGAATGACACAAAAAACTGAGAACAAAACAGAAACGCACAATCATCTAATGACACAGTGAGAAAAAATGACAAAACGACACAGGAGAAGGACCCTTCGCCGTCCTTTGCATCATTATCCCGTAGGTCAAAAATGATGGACAGGGAGGAGGACAATCGGTAACGTATTCTTCATTCGCCAACCATTGACTATCCGTAATAACGACACTCCGCCGTTCCTCAGTGCGCTTAATGGAAAATAACAACAAGTTCGTCCGTTAAAAAGGTTTTTGAAAACCGCAGTGCAAAAAATGTTTCGCTGGCGAGTTTTTTATCTCATTTAGCACACTGCCGAGTAGCGGAGTGTCGTTATTAGTCTAAGGTTGCCAAATATATAATAGCAAAGAACAGAGACGTGTTTCAGTTCCATTTCATAATGGAGTGTGTGAACACAAGAGGGTGAAAATGTGAATGTTTATTGTGACGGAAATATTTTCTTTCTGTGTTGAATGCTTTGATTAATTATTGGATTTTAGTTGAATTGAATTTGAATTCACATGCATTCATTCCTCAGGTTTCGGTGCTCAAGCCAGACGGAAATCGGGCGAACAGAAGCTGAAAAATGTTCAGATGTGATTGAAAACCTTTGAACTTCTATTTGGTCTTACGTCTTCGTTGCGATATGGGGCGATTCCGTGGTAGAAGAAGGGTCCGTGGCGTCTTCCTCTGATGTACAGTACACCGTAAACTCCCGTGCCAACACAAATCGAAAGGAGCACGATCACGATGAACACAGTGATCACCACACCGAGAGACAAAAACGGTGGAGGGCGCTTGCAGAATCTTGGAACTCCGTAAACGATGTGCTCGATGAAGTATTTCGGTCCCATATCTCGAGCGAATGAAATTGTAGCTACTCCCTTGGCGTTCAAAATCATCTTTTTCTTCACTTGGTTGATATCAAGGTAGATCCAGTTCTCCACAACATCATCATAGAACTCTGTGTCGATGGTGAAGCTAATTGCAGTTCCGTAATGCTCCCTCTCTTTGATGTCATAGATACGGATAATTTCGAATGGCACCGAAAGAGAACGAGACAGGTCCATCACGAATTTGGTTATCAATTCGGGGAATGCTCGGAATTCGTAGAAAGAGGGGTGCGGCGTATGGATAGTGAACATTTGATGAGGAGGATGACGAGGGGGAACAGTGACATCGAATGGCAGCTTGAAGACAGATCCATTGTTGTCTTTGTACTCGAGAACGTACTGGTATGTTCCAGCATGAAGGCACACTCCGACAAGAGTTTGGTTGACATCAGCAGTCATCCAGATCTGTGACGAGTTCATTCCTCCGATTGAGTATGATGAGTTGGCCAAGCTGTCCACGTTTGTCATCCACCGGCCAAAGTTCAGACTGCAGACACGCCCTCTGGAAGATGTCGAAAATGCAAAAATATGTAAACCGTAACTCACATCTCGCACTTGAAGTCAATTCCTTTGACGAACGTGACGTCTGGAGATAGCAATACTTCTTCATGGTACTCGACGACAGCGCGACATGCTATTGGTGAGAGAAAAAGTAAGAGAAGGCAGAATGAGATGTGTGGGTCCCCCATTCTGAAAATCAAAGTTATCATACTTGCAAAATTACGGGCCGGCCCGCGGCCCGGCCCGCTGAGATTTTGCGCGGGCCGGGCCGGGCCGACGTCGAGCCGGGCCGGCCCGGCCCGCGGGCCGGGGGGGTATTACTGAAGCTGATTTTTTTCCCGATTTTTCGGAAAAAAGTTTTTGAAAAGT
>LR546251.1:14338-48982 GCA_900536305.3 Caenorhabditis sp. 40 LS-2015 | reverse complement strand
ACAAATTGTTGTTATCTCAACACTATGAAAATTTTAATGCGAAGTTCATATCTTTTTGCTCTCCATTTTCCGATTAATTTGACCATAAAAAGTGATTTTTCAGCGTTCGAGCCTACTAGTTGGCTCAAAAAAAGGAATGTGGACCTCCAAGGACCACTGAACTATAAGAAGCGAGCTATTTACATCTCGCAGAAGCAGGATTCTGTGGATGTCGTGTTTCATGTACTGTCGAGAGTACGTGAACACTGGAATATACAACAACCAGAATGGAGGAAGCTGGTTCGTGGTGGACACAGGGATGGATCAAAGATTGTGGAGGAGTACGACGAAATTGTTAAGGAGGCCTTTGGGTCTTCTAGGTGGCTTTCTGAGGTACGTTTCTGAAACTTTCAATGTGGTTTTAGAATTATTTTTCAGAGCTGAAAGCTCTCAGGACAATGTGAATACCGACTTGGACGGATTAAAAATCGAGGAGGACTACGACGAAATGGTGAAGGATCTGCCAAAGAGTTGGTGGTGAGTTTGAAAACTTTGAATTTGCGGAAACCTTCAATTTGATTTTACAGATTCACCATCCGGAGCTCTCAATGAACGAGGTTCTGAGAATCGAGAAGATGCGTCAAGAGGCCCGAACTCGCCGAGCCTTCGAGTTCTCTAGGTGGCTCCGGAGGACATCGACGACACTCTGGATTCTGGTTCAAGGCCTTTGGACCTTCTAGGTGGCTTGTGGAGGGGTACGTTTCTGAACCTCTCAACTTGAATTTTCGGAAACCTATTATTCGATTTTTCAGATGCATCATCCTGAGCTCTCAATGGACGAGGCTTTGCAGATCGAAAAGATGATGGTGAGTTTGAATTTTTGAATTTCTGAAAACGTATAATTCAATTTTTCAGATGCATCACTCCCCTCACCATCGACCAGGCGTTGCAGTTAGAGAAGATGCGACAAGATGCCCGAACTCGCCGAGCCAATGAACCCGTCGTAGACTTCTCGCTGCATCTGCAGCTTGACGAAGACATCATGTGGATCACCAATAGCATTTGGATCTTCTAGATGGCTTGAGGTACGTTTCTGAAAGTTTTAATCCTGAGATATCTTCGTCTATAAGTTAAAGTCAGTAGATATAGAAAAAACAGAGGAAGTTACAGGAGAGTAGCTCGGCGAGTAAAATTCGAGAATTTGATTAGTTATACAAATGCTCTGCACGGCACTAGGCGGATGTGTATTTAAAACTTTTTCCAGCTTCTGTGGAGTACAGTGAAAATAACTTTACTCGGAAATATTGTTCGGATACTTTGAGTATTAAATTGTGTCTTTGTTTCAGGAACAAGACGCTATCAAGAAAGGAACATCAATCAATGTCAAGACGTTCACTTCTTCCGGGACCAGAAGCGGACATCAGAAAATGGTATCGGAACAGGAGAAAAACAAGGAGGGTTGGCGGCCTTTGGGTCTTCTAGGTGACTTTTTGAGGTACGTTTCTGAAACGTCTAGTGAGTTTTCAGATTTATATTTCAGTGCTGATAGCTTTCAGGACGATGCGAAAATCGACCTGGACGGATTAAGGATTGTGGAGGACTACGACGAAATTGTGAAGGACCTGGCCGGAAAATTGATGGTTAGTTTGAAAACTTTGGATTTCCGGAAAACTATAATTCATATTTCAGGTTCATCGTCCTGAACTCTCAGGATTGAGGAGGAAAACGACGACAAGCGAGACTCGGTATTTAAGACAAGTGTTGAGAGCATACGATGGACATCAGATATTCAGGCGACGTCAAAGTTTTGCAGAAGATGTTCTAGAAACTTGAATTTCGTTTTGTAACATTTGCTTGTAATTTTTTGTTAATAAATTTTGAAGCCTCGAAAATGCTCAAAATCTTCATTCAACATTCAAAAAAGTCTACAAAATCGGTAACGATGTTTTCTGTTGATTCCACACCAGTTGACTCCTCGCTTCACCTTCATATAGTTCTTCTCTCCCCAAACCTTACTGTAGATGTTCTTCAGGAGCTGTTAATGGTACTGAGCTGTAACAGAAATGAAAACTAAAAAGTTGCCTTTTGAGCTGGTGTGAAATTTTTGATCTACTAAGGTGAGAACAGACGCACGAAAATCTTTCCCAGGAGAAAAACACCTTTCCCTGTAGGAAAAAAAGAGGTTTTTGAGCCCGCATGAGCTCATTTTTTGTCAAATCAAAAATCCAAATAGACGGGCATCATTAAGACCCTAATTCTAATGCCCTGTAAAAAATTCAGAAAATTTGGTCCAGGGGGAACCGCGCTAGAGCCAGCGAACGGGTAACAGACACACACACACACACACACACAGAATTTCGCGTTTGTTAATAGTAAAGATTTTTAACTAATGAATATTATTCAATCCCTCTTCCAAAGAATCCATCTGGAGCAAATCCTAAAATATTATGTAATTTTTTCCTTCAGCGTTAAAAAATGAAAAACCGGGAGCAATGGTTTCTCCGTGTTGATTCCACACCAGTTGACTTCTCTCTTCAACCTCGTATACACAGCTGTTTTCTAATTAAACCTTACTGTAGGTGTTCTTCAAGTGTAGTCGGTCTGGAAACCATTGAGTTCTAGACAAGTCTTGGAGCCTGCGAAACACTCGTAATACTTCCTAGAACCAATGAGAATGTGCAAGGTGCTCTTGCAACCCTCCAGAGCCTTGTGGAGTTCTTTTTGAGCTTTCCAGAAACGTACAAAAGTTTTTTCTTTTATGACTTCTGATAAGTGGAGGTTGAACGTGGAAATGTTTTCATGAGGTAAAAGTTCATGAACGTACACAAAAAACTATTTTAGAAACAATTGGAGAAAGCTTATAAAACTATTGAAATTTTTTAATGTGATACAAGGATGACAGCAGAAGATGGTGCACTGGCTTAGTTGATGGTGTGGGACTCTGGAAAAGTTGGAATTATAATTGAGGTCAGAATTGCTCTTAAAAGTTTCAAGATTCCTAAAAATGTTAGAATTTTTTAAATGTTCTTTCAACTCACCTCATTCCATTGGATCTACCTTGTCAGACACCAAAACTTTCAGATCCAGATTCTCAAACTCTGGTGCATAATCGGTGTACGCCGTGTCATTGTCGATGTAAACGAAGCGGTCCGCCACCCGCACAAAGCTCGTATAGTGACCTAGTATGAGGTATTCAGGGACTTGCTGTCAGATCACAAAGGATCGGATCCGCCACATCGACCCAAACATGAACACGTCTGAGTTGAAGGGCAGATCTGTGCTGAACTTCCGTTCCTCCGCCGTTTTTTTGGTTCTCCTTCTGCTCTGATCTGGATAAAAATTTCATTATGTGAAAAATTCCCAATAAAAACTTTGGAAATTGTTTTCTTCTCTCCTGTGACAACTATTCCCTGAACCCGATACCCGTTTCCCAACTAACCCTTCTCCACAACCTGTGTCACGACCGCGACGACCTTCTGCTTCTTCTCGATTTGAACCGCGGACTCCTTCTTCTTCTCTTCGCTCTGGTAGATCGAGATTTGATCATCCATCGGACTCTGGCTCCGAGAACACAAGATCTGTTCGCCACCCAGCGCCGGACTGTTTCCGCTGGATTCAACTCGATTTGAGAATAGTCGAAAAAAATTCGTCGATGGTCCTGAGCAAAATCTTGCTCATCAAATTCCATCTGATAATATTCGTCGCTCCGCTTCATCACTTCATTATCTTTCAGAACTCTCTGCAAGTTTCCAATATACTCTATCGCCATGTACGAGGTTTTTTTCATGGTATTGTGACGACCGTCGGGGCCCAAAACAGCGCTGGAAATCATGTCTGTTGATTACCCGTTCGTTGACTCCAGAGCGGTTTTCCCTGGACCAAATTTTCTCAAATTTTCACAGGCCCGGACAAGATGTATGGAGTAGAAGTGGATTATAACTCGAGAACCAGAAGACCGCAAGGCAGGAAATTTGGCAGAATAATTTATTGGATTATAACTGACAAAATTCATTTAATCATGTCTCATCCGACCTTTTTCCTCTTCCATCATTCGACATTGACATCGACATTGCTTCGGATCGAAGGGATTGCTCAGTCGTGTAGTTTTCGACAATTTCGAATTGGTCTTGGTGGCTGGGGTCGTCTGGGGTTGGAGACAGGGAGAAGTTGTGGATTGCTGACAACTTTTGGAGAGTGTCCGTGTAGATTTTGTGCTCCTGAAATTACTCAGGTTTGGATTGCTCAGTTTAGAACTCCTATCGCTCAGTTTCTTTATGATATTGCTTAGCTCGAAATTCATATCACTCAGTTTTTTCGGTAAAGTCCATGAGTGCTAAACATAGATTCTAGTAGACATGCTAATCGAACTTTGACAAACTCACTGTTCGAATTACAGTATGGACGCTCACTACTTCTCATTGCAACCATCATCTCAACCATTTTCTTCTTTGTCGCGCCAACCACTAGTGCCTTTCTTTTGTGACTCAGAATTCGGAAGATGAGCGTTGGCAACGTATGAGACCCCGCGGCTCCTTGAATACAAACTAATGGTCTTTCATTGTTCAGCGCCATTCTGATAGCTATCATTTGGACATCGCTAGCATAAGTCTTTTGGATTGTTTTGTTGTCCTGAAGGGCTTGCAGGACGACAGGATTCCTCATGTGAAAGTCAACGTCTCTTTGCTCTCGATAGTGTCTCATCGATTCGCGACACAACTCGTGCATCTGTGGGTTGTTGATGTTTGTGATGAAGTCCTCGTAAAAGCGCCCAAAGTTGTTCTCCACGTTGTACGGCACAGGAGCTTCACCCAATCCTCGGAGCATTTCCGGATCGAGTCGGGAGGAGTGTCGAGTGTAGCTGGAACATAATGTTTCGAGTTTCAGTTTCTTATTGAATGCGTTTCTTGCTCATTGTTAGCTTGAATGTCGCATTGCTCAGCTAAATCTATCTTGACTAGCTCAACTTTCCACAGCATAACACTCCGCGTTGCTCAGGTTCAAACTTCTCAGGCAAAACTATAGCCTGCCTTAGGAAACACCAACCTCCTTTGTCAGCTCCAATATCTCCTCTTGCATCGTCCACTCCGTCTTGAACAGTGTTGGAGTCCAGGGTGCTGAACATGGAGTTACTGTTGCTGCAATTGGTCTGCAAATTGAAGAGTTACTGTGAGTCAAAAGTCACTATAGTTTTTATCCTGTTGGTTGTTGGAATGGAACTTTTGTTGGTGGCCTAGGATTCTGGAAAGTTCCTCATAACCGTCATCCTTGGGCTCTTCTGAGAAAATTTCAAGTAATACTAAAGTTCCTTCTTCAAAACTCACTCTTGATGTTCATTGTCACAGGGAGAACTTTGGAGTCGGGCGGTCATCCCTGGGCTTTTCTGCAAATAATCCATTGAAAGTGTGAAAATTAGGAAACTTCTTCACTTACGTTTGATTTTTGAAAATGGGTCATCAGGAAATTCTCATACCTTTGTGGAGAGATGAGAGAAGGGAGGAGGGGGGTGGGGCAGTTTAGAGAAAATAGGAATACTAAGGCCGTTTCAAACAGTCAACAGCCGAGGGGAAGAGGACACCAAATGAAATATGGAATGTTCTAATACTGGTCCAAACGAGAAAATTATTGGATTTCCCCATTCAGACCAGTCTCATCGCAGCCACATACCCCATCTGGAAGTCCTCGAATGAATGGATGATTCTCGAGTCTTACCTGCAGGTTAGCAAGATAATGGGTACAAACTCCGCCCCTCGCAGACCTGTGTGTTTTACGAGGGACTTTACAACTATTGTTTGATTGTATGGGTAGTGTGAGTGGTGGCGCCCCTATTGCTTGGAATATCTAGATGAGCTATAAAAGAGAAATGAATGGGTTTATTCTCTGCTATTGCCAATCAATCATATATCGTAACAGCTGATGTTTTTGGCTTTGAATGGACCAACTGAGCTTTTAACCAAGGCAGCAAAATTGAAAATAAGACTGAGTATCGAACTTATTAAGCAGCAAGATTGAAAATGGTGTTGAATATCAACATTGGGGAAGACCAGGTCAAGAAGAACAGGTTTTTTCGATTAAGTATTTGTTTTGAAAAAAAAAGTAGGAATGAGCACGTCAACAGCTTCGAAATGATTGTACACATGAGAAACTTTGGTGGAAGTTTGAATGTGACTACAGATAGGCGGAGCTTGTTTGTGGAGATACTGCTATGAGATAAAAACTCATAAAAATAGGTAACAACGTAGAAACAAGAACTAATAACTTCGTTAAAAATGTACACAAAAAACAACTATATCAAAAAAATCGGAAAAAAGCATGGAAAACATGTCATCGTCGATATGAACGAAGCGGTCCTCGACAAAGTTTGCGTTGTGACTAACTAGCAGGTTTTGTTTAGATATACTTTGAGAATTTTCTATAAATTGGCACACTGGTAGTTTTTGACATGCTGAAAACAGTGAGAGAAAAATATTCGGCACTGTTCTACAATCGTGGACCGAAAAAAAAAAATCATGGACCGAAAAAAAACAGTGGACCGGAAAATAAAATCGTGGACCCAAAAATGATGGACCGAAAAAATCGTGGACCGAAATAAAATCATGGACCGAAATAAAATCATGGACCGAAAAATAAAATCGTGGACCGAAAAATGATGAACGGGAAAAAATCGCGGACCCAAAAAAATCATGGACCCAAAAAAACCGGAGTTTTTTCCTAAGCCTGAAAAATGAGAAAATTTAGAAAAGTGATTTCTAAGCCTAATTCAAAAAAAGAGGGCAAAAAGACGTTGATGCTGTTATATAGTCTTTTTTTCTAACAGGCTTAGAAAAGACCCCGGAAGCCTGCTCTAAAATCGTAACATTGGGAAAAGTCTCTTATATGTTTGAAAAAACACCACAATTCTTGACAAATGAGATGTCCCACATATGTCTGAGGAGACCCCTAAAAGTTTCCATTGGACCCCTGAATGTTCAACGGGTCCCCTTAATGTTTGGGGGGTCCACTATATTTCGATGAGTCCCCTAAAAGTTCATAAATCCCCTATAACGGATAAGAGCCAATTTTTTTTCGGTCCACGATTTTTTCAGTCCATCATTTTTCGGTCCACGATTTTATTTTTCGGTCCATGATTTTATTTCGGTCCACGATTTTTTCGGTCCATCATTTTTCGGTCCATGATTTTTTATTTCGGTCCGTGATTTTTTTTTCGGTCCATGATTTTTTTTTTCGGTCCACGATTGTAGAACAGTGCCAAATATTCTGCCCTTGGGGCTCCAGAAGCTCAAATTTTGATCAGAAAATTTCAGCAAAATTTTACCCTTCCCAATCCCCCCTTTTCCTACTTCATCTTCTACGCCCTCCAGTGCCCTAGTTTTCGATGGCAGCATGGCGCAGTGGTAAGGAGTCGGCAGTTCAAGCAGAGGGTTAAAAGTTCAAACCCCTATTTGGTCATTTGTTTTTTTAATGTTTTTGAGCACTTTTCTGGATGGTTCCAATGAGCAGACCAGCCATTTTGAACGAATTTTTCACTCCGCTTTTCTTCCAGCACTCCCGACGTGACGTCATCTGGATGTGATCAAGAAACTTTCGAACTCAAAAATTCAGATTCAGGGGGTTGTTTTACCCCAGATGGGATGTTTCAAGACGTAAAAAAAGAACAATGTTTATGGACGATTCTGAAGGCGTGACGTTATCTGGATCTCATCTGGAAGTTTTGAAACTTAAAAATTCAGATTCAGCGGGTTGCTTTACCCTAGGCAGGATGTTTTTTGACCTGGATTAAAAAACAATTTCTGGACGTTTCTGAAGGCGTGACGTCATCTTGATGTCATCTGAAGGCTTTGAAACCTACAAATTCGAGGCTTCTGCTTCATTTCACTTCAAAAAACCCGTTTGCAAACATGGAAGAGAAAATGCAATGTTTCAAAACTTTTTTTCCAAAAATTTTTTTTGATCTCAAAATGTTGATCTCCCGCGCGGGAAAATTTGAAGTTTTTCGAAAAGCTTCCATTTTTCTATAACAACATTTCATTTTCAGTGTTTTTATCTCATTTTCACTTGTTTTTTTGCAGTTTTTTCTTCAATTTTTTCTGGAATTTTTTCGCCAAACGTTTTGAAAATATGGCACGAGTTTTTCGCCAAAAAATATCGAAATTTGTATAGAATTTTCTGAAACTTTCAAAATTGCATGTCGTCTGATTTTGATGTCCCAACTGATTGATTTGTTTTATTTTGAATTTGAAAAAGCTTCTTCATTCCTCAGAAGTGAGTCTCAAAAGAAATCTAGTTTTAAAATACTCCATAGTCTAGAACGTCTAAAATCGGAGTTCAAAATTGTTAAACCAAAACAAAATCAATAACATATTTCCCAGGAAAACACGAATCCGAGACGGAGCATCAGGTTGGCAAGATCGGAATACGAAAACTTGCCCGATATACCAGAGTGGATATACCAGAGGGTGTAGCCAGGTGAGTATGGTTTTGATAGGATTATCTTATCTTCACTCTCGGGTACTTTTGACTAGAGAATTTTAATTTTCAGGAACGAACGAGGACCAAGAACCTTCAACACCATCCGAAGTCTTCCTAGAAGTGAACCCAGAAGCTCCGCCTTCATGATGAAGAAGCTCAACGGATTCTTGAAAGGAACCTCAATTCAAGACCTTCACTTCGTCTGGAACTTCCAAAATCGAGAATGTGGTTCCCAAACCCCTTCCGAACTGTTGTTATGTACTCCGGACTTATAAGTGATTATTTATGCTAAAAGTTGATGGTGAGTTTGAAAACTTTGAATTCCCGGAAACCTTTAATTTGATTTTACAGGTTCACCATCCGGAGCTCTCAATGGACGAGGTTCTGAGAATCGAGAAGATGCGACAAGAGGCCCAAACCCGCCGAGCAAATGAACCCATCGTAAACTTCTCGCCGTGGTGAATGCCTCGCTGCATTGCCTAGGTGGCTCCGGGGGATATCGGCGACAGCCTGGGTTCTGGTTGGAGGCCTTCGGACCTTCTGGGTGGCTTGTGAAGGGGTACGTTTCTGAATCTCTCAACTTGAATTTCCGGAAAGCTATTATTCAATCTTTCAGATGCAGCATCCTGAGCTTTCAATGAACGAGGCTCTGCGGATCGAGAAGATGCGACAAACGGCCAGACTTCGCCGAGCTAACGAGCCTGTCGTTGATGCCTCGCTGCACATGCAGCTGGACGATTACACTTTGCCGAGCAGCGGGTGCACTTGGATCCTCTAGATGGTTGGAGGTATGTTTCTGAAACTTTTTGTTATGTCCTTCCGGTGGTCATGAGACGAGGGATAAATAGCAGTTTATTTACATAAGAGAAAACCGATTTACACTGAGTTCAATAGGCTTTTATAGGCAGTTCTTATCGCCACGTAGATCTTGAGGCTTGACGTTCACAGGACAGTTCACGCCACAACACCTCCCCTTCTTATCAAGAAGTCGTTTGTCTACTGCCGAATCCTTCAACGAACTTCCACGACAGCCGCTGCTTAGACTTCACAGCATTCCCATTTGACTGGAGACCTCTCACAGTCGTTGTTGCCTCGATGTTGACGTGATCTCGATCTCAAACGCAACCAGCACGTCGGCCCAGAATCCGGTTATCTAGCCTATTGCCAACCGATCCCAATTGAGCATCCAGCCGTTGACGATGACGGGACGTTGATGATGGTTCCCAGACCATCCATACGAGTCCATGGATCCTCTCGATCTCGCTCACCGTAACTCGATCTAAGCACGAGCTTCCAACGATTCCTCTTGGCTTGTCGATGTGATCCAAAGATCCACATCCCACACGACGCACTACGATGTCGAATCCACGACACCGGGGTTCTCTTCCTCTCTCACCGTGCTCACCAGACATCATTGTTCCTTGGATCCATCCTTCGATCCACCATCTCATCCTGATCGCCATTGTTATGTCCTTCCGGTGGTCATGAGACGAGGGATAAATAGCAGTTTATTTACATAAGAGAAAACCGATTTACACTGAGTTCAATAGGCTTTTATAGGCAGTTCTTATCGCCACGTAGATCTTGAGGCTTGACGTTCACAGGACAGTTCACGCCACAACACTTTTAATGTAGTTTTAGAATTATTTTTCAGAGCTGAACCCTCTCAGATCTGTTTGAAGATCAACCAGGGCGGATCAAAGAGCAAGGAGGACTACGGCAAAATTGTGAAAAGTCTGGTGACAAAGTTGATGGTGAGTTTGAAAATTTTGTATTTTCGGAAACCTATATTTTGATTTTCAGATGCATCACCCGGAACTCTTACGATTGAGAAGAAGAACGACGACGAGCGAAACTCGGGATATATGACAAGTTTTAAGAGCACCATGGACATCAGAGATTCAGGCGACGTTCACGTTTCGGAGATTATAATATGTTACTTGAATCTTGAATTTAGTTGTGTGACAGTTGATTGTAGTTTTTTGTAAATAAATTTTAAAGCCCCGCAAATGCTCAAAATCTTCATTCAACATTCAAAAAAGTCTAAAAAATCGGTAACGATGGTTTCTCGGTGTTGATTCCACACCAGTTGACTCCTCGCTTCATCTTCATATACATATGTAGCCTTTCTTTCCTTAAGCCTTACTGTAGATGTTTTTCAGGAGCTGGTAGTCTGGTCTGTATCCGATGACGATGAGCGCATGAGTGGACTCGGTCTGGAAAGCTTTGAGTTTTAGACAAGTTTTGAAACTTGCGAAACCCTCGTAAAACTTTCTAGAACCTATTTAAGCCTGCAAGGTGTTCTTAAAATCTATCAGAGGCTTGTAGAACTTTCTAGAGTTCTCCAGAAGCTTTCAAAAACCTTAGAAATCCCTGGAATCCAAACCACTTATCCCGAAATCTGGATCCAACGCGATTTTGCCGTGATAGAATTGATTGCTATTCGTTTCAAAGTTGGCACATACAATTATGGATGACGGAACAGATACCATCTGAGCTTTTTCCTTTGCACTCTCCGCCTCCCGTTCGTGTAGATACTTTTTTGTAGGACACTGAAGGCGTGACGTTATCTAGACGTCAAATGAAGGCTTTGAAACCTAAACATTCAGATTCAGCGGGTTGTTTTACCCCAGGTGGGATGTTTTTTTGACCTTGAAGAAAAAAACAATTTCAAGACGATTCTGAAGGCGTGACGTCATCTGGATGTCATCGGAAAGCTTCAAAACTTAAAAATCCAGATTCAGCGGGTTGTTTTACCCCAGGTGGGAAGTTTTTTTGACCCAGAAGAAAAAACAATTTCAAGAGGAATCTGAAGGCGTGACGTCATCTGGATGTCATCTGAAGGCTTCGAAACCAAAAATTCGAGTTTTCTGTATTATTTCACCTCGGAAAACCCGTTCGCAAACATGGAAGAGAAAATGCAATGTTTCAATTTTTTTTTTCCAAAATTTATTTTTGATCTACTCAAAATTTTGATCTCCCGCGCGGGAAAATTTGAACTTTTTCGAAAAGCTTCTAGAACAAAATTTCATTTTCAGTGTTTTTATCTCATTTTCACTCGTTTTTCGTCGTTTTTTCTTCATTTTTTCTCAAATTTTCTCCGGTTTTTCCTGGAATATTTTTTGCCAAATGTTTTGAGAATATGAAACGACTTTTTTGACAGAAAATTTCAAAATTTGTATAGAATTTTCCAATGGGCTAGGCGCAAGGGGCTGTTTGGAATTCCGCCCAAAATCCTAGAACCCTTTTGATTTTCCATGACCTAGAATCCGACGCAGGGACAAAATTGTCTCGATCGAAGATTTTTTGATTGTTAGTGCTGACCGAATTCTGGGATGCAGTGTTTTGTCTGTCGGATCCTAGGCTATAATTTGCGGATTTCTCAGAACATCCGCTTCATTGTTATCTCCTCTGCTCATTGTCTGAATTTCGACTTAATGTCCTGTCTTCTCACTGTAACCTTCTCTTTTTTCCAGATCTTCCAAGTAAAAAGAAGCATCCTGAAGAGAAATCAAACAATGACTCCAGAAAAAGCATCAAAGAAAGAAAAGAGAAGAAATGTCATGGCCTTCAAAGATCGTAAGATCGCAACTCACAGGAAAGGAATAAAGATTCGAGGCTGCGAGAAGGATAGAACAGACTCAAAAGGTAAGATTTCGTTTTGACTTTGACTACTAGTCCTAACTCTCTAACTTTCTATATCGAAACCACCAATAATTTTGCTTATTTTCAGCTCACAAGAGAGCCAACTTCGGAGGAAAGCACGGTGGTTTGATGCCAACCTACTTATGGAGACCCTCTGGGTCTCTATTCGGAGTTGGGATGAAGAAGCTCAACTTCTTCAAAGGAGATCATTAGAAGGACGTTGAGGCCTTTGGGTCTACTAGGTGGCTTGTTGAGGTACGTTTCTGACAGTTTTATAGTAACGTAGAATTGTTTTTCAGCCTCTGAGAAGGTCAAAAGAAGGAGATGTATCCCAAACTGGATGACAGCAGCCCTCTTTGCCTACGCTGTGGGATAGGACCGAGAATCTTCAGACCTATCCGAGGTCTTACTCGAAACGAACCCAGAAGCACCGCCTTCATGATGAAGAAGCTCAACTTCTTCAAAGGAGGTAATTTGGAGGTAGTTTGAGGCCTTTGGGCCTACTAGGTGGCTTGTTGAGGTACGTTTCTGACAGTTTTATAGTAACGTAGAATTGTTTTTCAGCCTCTGAGGAGGACAAAAGAAGGAGCTGTACCCCAGAATCCTGCTGTCCCACTTGTCCAAGGAGACGATTATGTCTTCAATATCCACCCGAGGGAGACCACAAATCGGAAAAGGACCTGATAAATGGTTTCGAAACTGCAGAAAAACAAAGAGGGTTGGAGGCCTTTGGGTCTTCTAGGTGGCTTATTGAGGTACGTTTCTGAAACGTTTAGTGAATTTTTTGATATATTTTTCAGTGCTGATGACTTTCAGGACGATGCGAAAATCAACCTGGACGGATTGAAGATCGAGGAGGACTACGACAAAACTGTGAAGGACCTGGCCGGAAAATTGATGGTGAGTTTGAAAACTTTGGATTTCCGGAAACCTCTAATTCAATTTTCAGGTTCCTCATCCGGAACTCTTAGGATTGAGGCTGAGAACGACGACGACCGAGACTCGGGATACATGATGACTTACATGACGCGCACGATGGACATCAGGGATTCAGACGACGTCAAAGTTTTGGAGAAGATGTTCTAGAATCTTGAATTTTGTTTTGTTACAGTTGATTGTAATTGTCTGTTAATAAATTAAAAAATGCTCAAAACCTTCATTCAACATTCGAAAAAGTCTGAAAAATCAGTAACGATGGTTTCTCTGTGTTTAGCGAGCCAGTAGTCTGGTCCGTCTCTGATGACGACGAGCGCATGAGTGGACTCGGTCTGGAAAGTATTGAGTTTTAGACAAACCTTGGAACCTGTAAGAACTTTCTAAAGCCTCACAGACGCTACAATGTGCTCTTAGAACCAGTCTCGTTGAACCTTCTAGTTTTTTCCAGAAGCTTTCAGAAACTTCCGAACCTTTCGAAATCCAAATCACTAACCCCTGCGATTTTGTCGGGATAGAAGTGCATCTTGTTCGTTTCAAAGTTGGCACATACAATCATGGGTGCCGGAACTGATAGCATCTAAGCCATTTCCTTCTCACTTTCCGCCTCTCGTTCGTGGGAATATATTCTTTGAGGTATCTGAAGACGCAAAGTCATCTGAAGGCTTTGAAAGCTAAAAATTCAGATACACAGTGTTATTTGCACCAGGTGGGATGTTTTAGACCAAGAAGAAGAAAAAAAAAAGTTGTTGTAGGATTCTGAAGGCGTGATGTCATCTGGATGTCATCTGAAGGCTTCGGAACCCAACAATTCGTGTTTCCTGTTTCCTTTAACTTTAGAAAACCCGTTTGCAAATATGAAAGAGAAAATGAAAAGTTTCAAAAAAGTGTTCCCAAAAAATTATTTTTGGTCTTCTCAAAATTTTGATCCACATGATTTTTCGTATTGTAAAGTTGGATTTTCTCAACTTAAAGATAAATAACAATTCTAAAAGGACTTCTGTCGGCAGCTGTCTGCTCGAATATCTCAGCTGGACCGTTTTAATTGATTTTTTTTTGAGATGTGTACCAAATCTTGCGCAAGTAATATGGGATTTTGAAAAACTTGACCAGACCGCTTAGGGGTGTCTAAAAACGGACCTTTGTTGAGACCTCCAATTTTACCCTTTTTTTGACGGATTCGGATTCAGCATAGCCTATTGTATACGATTATGGAAAAAAAAACTTGAGAATTTCGGACCGGGGCAGTTTTTTACCCTCAACTTCAGGGGTGTACATTGGACCTCGATTATCTCGAGCAAGAGAGGGCAATTGAGTTCATCTTTTTTGCACTGGATAGAAACTTGTTAGCTGATTAAAAACTTGAAAAGACTTTTTGATCGAAAACGTTTTAGGAGTGTTTTTAGGGGTGCGCAAAGTTTATCGTAGATATTTATTGTCACTTAAGATACAAGAATTCAAGACTTCAAAAACCTCAAGAACTTCAAGAATCCATGAATTGAAAAATACAAAATTTGAAAGAGGGGGGGGGGGATGTCAGGAAAGGAGAAAACAATTGAAAGTCCGAGTTCTTCTCTTGGGGTCTTCCAACTTGGGGTACAAAGTCTGGCAATGGCCTTACCGCTGCGATCATTCTGCGTTGTTCTGTTTTGATTTGATTTATTTATTGCAAAACGAACATAAAAAGACAACAAAGTGGAAAGCAGCTCCCCTCACGAGGAGCGCTTAAGAAATTTAAAATGAAGTGAAAAGGTCTAAGAATAGGAGAATACAAGTGACAAGAAAATAACTAGTAACGGGCAATGGATGAATCGAGGAGAAGCTCAAATTGGGACGGGGTAAGAAATTGGGTGACATTAGCAGTAATGGCATTCCAGAGGGGAATGGAGGAAGCAAAAAAGTCATTGATATGGGGATTTAGACAAATTAATGTGNTCCAGAGGGGAATGGAGGAAGCAAAAAAGTCATTGATATGGGGATTTAGACAAATTAATGTGATGGGGCGACGGGCAGAGTTAGAGAAACGGAAGTGAGATTCAGGGTGAGGAATATAGGAGGAATAATTGACAATCTTGTACAGAAGCATTAGTTGTGATTTAAGGCGTCTATGTCGAATAGAGACAATGTCGAATAGAGACAGTGTCGAATAGAGACAATGTCGAATAGAGACAATGTCGAATAGAGACAATGTCGAATAGAGACAATGTCGAATAGAGACATGTCGAATAGAGACAGTGTCGAATAGAGACATGTCGAATAGAGACAATGTCGAATAGAGACAATGTCGAATAGAGACATGTCGAATAGAGACAATGTCGAATAGAGACAGTTAATCCTAATCCACGCCTTTCTCCGGTTTCGCTTCCGCCAAATCCACCGCTTCCTCGGAAACCTCTTCTTGCTCCGAGAACTCCGCTTCCTTCAAAGCGTTACGTCCTCTCTTCTCCTAAGTTTCCGAATCGTCTTTTTTCATCTTCTTTTGTGAATCGGCGAGCCTCTACTGCTTCGATGCTCTGTCGAACTATTCAAATTTCGCTGTCTTTCTCTGGAGTGCGCAATGGTGGTAACATCTTTCGATCCGCTGCAGCTTGAAGGATCATGGTCTTGTAGACGTCTAACCTGAAATTTCGAAAATTCAATGTTTTGTAATGTTATTATATTTCAATTTTAGGAATAGGAAATTCAAACTGTAGCGAATGAGGAATAGAGCTAAAAAAGAACTTTGAAGGCGAATTCCGGAAACACATATTTATTGCTTTAAGATATAGAATCAAGTTTGCTGATTCCGAATATCATAATTCAAACGCTCGAAAATGTCTCTAAGCACCCGAAAAAACGCCTCAAAAAGGCCATTTTTCAATCGTTGTTTTAACAGGTCTCTCGTCTCTACAAGCCTCTCAAGAGATTCTGGGGATTCTGAGCTTTTCAAATTCTAAGTTCTAAGATTCACCGTGAGTCCGGGAGGGGCGCCAGATTGTTTCTCAGTCTCCAATTGCAGTCGTGCATATAGCGAAGAGGGCTACTGTAGACACATTTCTGTGTCTCATCAAAAACTTGTCTATACCAGTTTTCGCGTTGAGCGATGGGCGATCCTAGAAAGATTTTTTCAGTAAACGACTTCTAAAAAAGGCTCCGCCCACTTTCAAAATAATAGCGGAGCGTACTTACTGAAGTAGATGTCGTATCGATCCTGGAACTCTTGCACAAAATTCCAACATTGGAAACCATCCGGAAATCTAATTAATTTTCCACACTGATCGGTGGCACAATTGATCACCACCAATGGTCGTTTTTCAATCTTGGCGATGAGTTGGAGCAATTCATCGCTGGTTTTGATGAAGTTCGCCATTCTCGAAACGCTCTCCTTACACAACTCCAAAAGTCCGTCCAGAAGATAGTACTCAGCTTTGTTCCGGATCTGTTTGACGTCTTCTGAAGATTCTGGGAGATCCATGTGATCGTCACGCATGTAATTGAGAATCCGTTCGAAATGATTTGGAGAGCGATCGATGAAAATGGCGCCGGATTCGTCTTCGGTAGACTGAAACAAGAATTTGCATATTCTGAGGTTCTGTCATTGATTTTGTTATAACACCAGAGGGCTGCGCCCCCCTGGGCCCTTCGGGCAGACCTAAAATATTTGATCTACCGGTGCAAAACTATCGCGCGAAACACTTTCCCTGGAGAAAAAATTAGGTTTTTGAGCCCGCATCAGCTCATTTTTTGTCAAATCGAGAATCGAAAAAGACGGGCATCATTCAGGCCCCATTCCTGATAACCTGTGAAAATTTAAGATAATTCGGCCCAGCGGGGACTTCGATAGGGCGGGAGACACGACACAGACAGACACACAGACACACACACACAGAATGTTGCGTTTGTTAATAGTAAAGATACTTACGGGGGTAGGGTTATTATTGTGAGCTTCTGTACTGGAACAATGGCGCGGGTGTGGCGGTCAATCACGACTCGCTGGAGGTCTACGAGGTAGTTCTTACTTACAACTTCTTACTTGTTCTTGCAAGCTCCTAGAAGGTTCCAGCATTTTCCACTAGCTGTCAAAGTGTTCAGGCTTCCAAAAAGTTTTTGAGAGCTCCCAGAAGATTCCAAATTGACAAATGTTTTTACAACTCACCTCATTCTATTCGTCACATCCAGATCTTCGAACGCAGGTGCATAATCAGTGTACACGACGTCATCGTCGATGTAGACGAAACGATCCTCAACGCACACGAAGCTCGTATAGTGACCTAGTATGGGGTATTGAGGGTCTTGTTGCCTGATTACAAAGGATCGGATCAGCCACATCGACCCGAACATGAACACGTCCGAGTTGAAGTCCAGATCTGCCATGAACTTTCCTTGCTCCACCACTTTTTGGTTCTCCTTCTGCTTTGATCTGTTCTCATGTTGCTGGATACCTCTCACTGAATTGAACCTCAGACAAGGCTTCCAAGTGGAGTCTGAAATTTGTAACAATTTCCAAAAAAAAGAAAAAAGAAATCTTACCTTTATGGGGAGATGAGAGAAGGGGAAGCTTTTAGAGAAAATAAGGATACGAAGGCCGTTTCAAACAGTCAACAGCCGAGGGGAGGAGGACACCAAATAAAATATGGACTGTTCTGATACTGGTCCAAACAAGGTAATTATTGGTGTTCTCCATTCAGATCCGTATCATCGCAGCCACATACTCCATCTGGATATCTTCCAATGAATGGATGATTCTCAAGTCTTACCTGCAGGTTCGCAAGGTGATGGATACAAACTCCGCCCCTCGCAAACCTGTGTGTTTTACAAGGGATTATACAACTATTGTCTGATTGTATAGGCAGTGGCAGTGGGGGGAACCACTATTGTTTGGAACACCTGGATGAGTTGTAAAATGTCGGCTTCCGTTTTTCACACGGGCAGCTTAGAAATGAGGTCACTTTGGCGTATAAGAAATAGCGGTTTTAAAAACTTGAAAGTGAGCGCACAGCGACGCTGGTCAATAATATCTGGAAAAAACCTGCCACGCACTTTGGGCATCAACAACTCGGTTCCCAAACTCATCTGAAACTTCAAACACGGTCTCAAAATTTTAGCTATTCTGAACGAATTTTACCCCCTGCTTTTCTTTCAGCAAAGTTTTTCTTTGTTTTTTTGTTTCTTCTTTCAGAAGGCGTGACGTCATCTGGATGTCATCTGAAAGCTTTGAAACCAAAAATTCGGATTCAGCGGATTGTTTTACCCCAGGCGGGATGTTTTTTGACCGAGAAGAAAATGTGATTTCTGGACGATTCTGAAGGCGTGACGTCATCTGGATGTCATCTGAAGGCTTTGAAACCTAAAAATTCGGATTCAGCGGATTGTTTTACCCCAGGCGGGATGTTTTTTGACCGAGAAGAAAATGTGATTTCTGGACGATTCTGAAGGCGTGACGTCATCTGTATGTCATTTGAAGGCTGTGAAACCAAAAATTCGAGTTTTCTGTATCATTTCACCTCAGAAAATCCGTTTGCAAACATGGAAGAGAAAATGCAATATTTCAAATTTTTTTTCCCAAAAATGTATTTGTGATCTTCTCAGAATTTTGATCTCCTGCGCGGGAAAATTTTAGCTTTTTCGAAAACCTTCCATTTTTCTAGAACAAAATTTAATTTCCAATGTCTTTATCTCTTGTTTTTTGTCGTTTTTTCTTCATTTTTTCTCAATTTTTTTTCAATTTTTTTTTTTGGAATATTTTTTGCCAAATGTTTTGAAAATATGAAACGACTTTTTTGACAGAAAATTTCCAAATTTGTATAGAATTTTCAGTTTCTTTTTTCACCTCAAAAGTTTAAATTCTCAATCATGTCGTTGCGTTCAAAAAACATCCAAAAAAGTTGGAAGTGAAACAAATTGTTGTTTTTTCAGCACTGCGAAAGTTTTCATTGCGAAATTCATTTCTCTTTGATCTCTATTTTCCGATATATTTTGGTCATTGAAGCTAATTTTCAGAAACATCAATGGTCACCAGGAGGGCACCACTGCGACCTTCATAAGCCTTTGGCACCACTAGGTGGCTCGGTGAGGTACGTTTCTGACAGTTTTATAGTGACATAGTTCTAGTCTGGAACCATAGCCTAGAACGTCTGAAATCAAAGTTCAAAGTTTTTCAACCAACAAAAAATCAATCACTAATTTTTCAGGAAAACACGAATCCGAGACGGAGCACGAGGTTCACAAGACCAGAACACGGGAACTTGCCCGAGACAGAGAAAGCAGTGGATGTACCAGAAGGTGTAGCTAGGTGAGTATTATTTTGATAGGATTGTCTTATCTTCACTCTCGGATACCCTCGACTAGAGAATTTGAATTTTCAGGAACGAACGAGGACCAAGAACCTTCAAACCATCCGAGGTCTTCCTAGAAGCGATCCCGGAAGTTCCGCCTTCATGATGAAGAAGCTCAACGGATTCTTGAAAGGAACCTCAATCAGCATCAAGACGTTCACTTCGTCTGGAACTTCCAAAATCGAGAAGATGGTTCCCAAACCCCTCCCGAACTGTTGTTACGTACTTCGGACTTATAAAAAGCAAGCGATTTACATCTCGCAGAAGCAGGGTTCGGTGGACGTCGTCTTTTTTGCCTTGTTGCCGGGAGTTCTCGAACACGGGAATCTACAACAAGGGAATTGGATTGTGGTGAACTACCTAGATTCAGTCCCGTTTTTCAAAGGAGGTCATTTGAAGGACGTCTGAGGCCTTTGGGCCTTCTAGGTGGCTTCTTGAGGTACGTTTCTGACAGTTTTATAGTAATGTAGAATTGTTTTTCAGTCTCTGAGGAGGACAAAAGAAAGAGCTGTACCCCAGAATCCTGCTGGCCTACTTGTCCAAGGAGACGATTATGTCTTCAATATCCACCTGAGGAAGCAGGTTTGTAAATCGGTGAAGGACCTCGTAAATGGTTTCGAAACTAAAGAGCGATGAAAAGGATGGAGTTGGGAAGACCTTCGAGATCGAAACTACACAAGGAAACATTTGGCACCTCTAGGTGGCATGTTGAGGTACGTTTCTGAAATTTTTAATAAATTTTTAAAAACGTTTTTCAGAGTTCGAAGCTCTCAGACGAAACCAAGTATCAACCGGGACGGATCAAAAAGTGAGGAGGATTACGACAAACTTGTGAAGTATCTGTCCAAAAAGTTGATGGTGAGTTTGAAAACTTTGTAAGTCAGGAAACCTATGATTTGATTGTTCAGGTTCATCATTCGGAGCTCTTAGGATCGAGGAGGAAGACGGCGACGAGCCGGACTCGGGATATATGACCAGTTTTAAGAGCGCACGATGGACATCAGGGATTCAGACGACGTCCAAGTTTTGGAGAAGATTATGCTTAAATCTTGAATTTTGTTTTGTTCCAGCTGATTGTAATTTTTTGTAAATGAACTTTAAAGATCTAAAAATGCTCGAAATCTTGATTTAACATTCGAAATAGTCTACAAACTCGGTAACTATGGTTTGTTTGCGTTGATACCACATCAGTTGACTCCACTCTTCATCCTTATGTAGTCTTTTTCGCCCCAAACCTTTCTGTATATGTTCTTAGGAGCCTGTGAGCGCATAAATGGACTCGGTCTGAAAAGCATTGAGTTCTGGACGTCCTGGAACATTTGAAAGCCTCGAGGACTTCTGGAAACTTTCAAAACCTATAATTTGTTCTTAGAACCGTTTTCTTCAGAACGTCCCGGAGTTCGAACCACTTATCTCGCAATCTTGATCCTCCGAGATTTCGCCATGATTGAATAGATTCTTGTTTGTTTCAAAGTAGCTACATACAATGATGGGTGTTGCGACGTCATCTGAAGGCTTTGAAACCCAATAATTTAGATTCACTAGGTAATGTTTTCCCAGGTGGGAAGATTTTAGACCTAGACGAAGAAAATTATGCTTTTGGGGAATTCTGAAGGCGGGACGTCCTCTGAATGTCATCTGAATGTCATCTGCATAGACCGGAAACTTCATGTTGAGACGGGATTCCGGGATGGTGAGTCCCATAGCTCCGCCTCATAAGGACAAATCACAGAGGATAAAGATGACATTTATTCATAGCTCCCGACTGGAGTTCTAGGTTCTCATAGGTGGTTCTTCTTCCTTCTTCCTTCTCCCATCCTCTCAGCCTCCATCCCTCCTCTCAACCAACGACTCTGCTTCTCCTTCTTCGGTCGACTTCTCTTCCTTCCAACCACTTCCCATTCCTCCGACTTCCCCAAGAGCGAGCAACCGAACGAGCACAAACGGACACTGATTACTTGGTATTCCCAGAGCATCGTTGACCTTGCCACGTGTAAGATGGTCATGGAGATTAGATTCTCCAAATAGATAAACCGGCAGGGCATCACGGAATTGATACAGTTGAATCTCGTTGGGAACAGAATAGACGACTCTATTCTGGTCACAACACTTTGGAAGAAATTGGTGAAAAATCGACGACAGGCAGAAAAACAACGACGCTCCGCTTGGTGCGCCCGGTTCGTCATTGAAAATCGTCGGCAGGAGTTTAAATAATAACACTTTGTTGAGGAGCAGAATTTATGCTTTTTATTGAATAGCAAGAACATTAATATGAACATAGCGAAAATGAAACAATCTACATGTACCCCGAAACGCTTCCAACTCTCAGCGCCTTCAGATTTTCTGTGAGATAGAGCCGAGAGAATTGAAGTGGAGTAACCCAAACGATTTCTTGGAGTGGGCATGTTTCCGGGGAAGCCTCTTCTCGAAATTCATCTGCGCTCTCTTTTAAAATGCGGTAGTTCCCACTTTTTTGAATTGCCCGGCGAGGGTGCGTGGAAAAAAATCTGGAAAAAACGTGTCACAGACTTTGGACATTAATAACTCGGCTCAAACTTGAGATTTTGAAAAGATTTTTTTTTCTCCTTCTTGAAAATCTTAGGGACTCTGGGCTTGTAAGAAAACCAAGTAATTTGGAACATTTTTGGCTCCGCAGTGAGCCGGAAAGCACGAGTCACCAAAATATCGGAAATTTCCAATATTCTCTTCCTTTGAGAGAACCAGTGGATTAATCGGTTTGAAATTTTTGACTTTCAACTCAACTTTTTACGCTCTATCGATCTATCACATTTGTTTCAAATTTCAAAAAAAAATTTAGGCTCCGCCTACTTCGATTTTTCGTCCATAACTTGCTTCGTTTTGGGAGTTGAGAGGATATTCCGTTAAAAATGCACTTAGATTAATAATACCCTACGATCTATGTAAAAATTGTACAACATCCAGTTGGAAAATTTTACAAGATGAGCCATGTAAGATATTTTTGGCTTGAGAATAACTTCTAACGCTCAGTGTTGGTGTAATTTTCAATCAGGACGATTGAATTTCGGATATGTTACTTCTGATCAGGTCTTCTAATGGAATACCAAGTTTCGTAAGGTTTGAATAAGTTTCAGCCTACTTATGACGATTTTTATCTGACTCAGGCCTAAATGAAAACTGCTCAAAAATCTTTCAATTTAAAGTGTTTTGGGTTAACCTAATATTGTTCCATTTTGAAATTTTTCGTAGATTACGAATATCGTATTTGTTTTCCGATACATCAATCTCAAAATGGACCTACTAATGTGAGGTCAATCCTGAGATGTCCCCTAACTTTTTCGAAATCGTACTCGATAGGGGAGGAAGGGGGAGGGAGGTAGAAAGCGTCGCCGACACACACTTAACCACCTTCTGCCCTCACTGCTGCACGTGGTCAGTGTGGCGGAGTGGCAGAGCGCTGGGGTGGTGATCCAATGGTGGCAGGTTCGACTCCGCTATGTGTGAATTGTTTTTTTTTATCCTGGACAGGGTCTAACTCATCTCTTTCTGGACTAATTTTACCGGTTTTAGCACTAAAAAATCAAGAATTTTATGAAGTTGATGCTCCCGGTGGAGGCCTGCGTTAGTGGGGCGTAAACCGACTGGTATGATGATCAAATGATCACAGAAGCGGTAGACCCCAAAATCAATCTCAATTTTGGACGAAAACCTCCCAGCTCGAATCGTCGAATCTGAACATATGAACAAAATATATGCGCGGAACGTGCATCAGATTGCGTTTGGATGAAACAAAAACAGAGTTCACTCAAACCATAATCATTGCATCGAAATTGCATGGTAAATTGCAAACGACTCTATCGTCTATCACAACAAACAACGAATGAGCGTCGGCATAACTTTATTTAATTCTGAAGAGTCCGCCACAGCGCCAAGAAATTTTCTCAGAATAAACTTGGTTCAGAATATTAACGCAAAAACCGGCACTCCCTTTCCCATCGGTGACCAAGATTACCTCGGTTCCTGTGACAGATATCAGAAAACGCTCAACTATCAAAATTTTTGCCTGTTTATTGTGAAAACTTTGTTAGTTGATAGTTTTTTGATGCCTGTCACAGGAACCAAGAAAAATTTGGTCAAAGATGGGAAGAGGGTGCCCGTTAATTCAGGGAAACACAGTATTTCTTAGCTCACTGATTACGACCAGAAACACGGCGCAGCCGTGTCCAGCGACGCGTAGCGTCGCTAGTTGAACGACAGGTATTTCTCATAGTCGATTGAATCTTGGAAGATGTCGCTATCCATCTCCAATGCTTTCAGCTCAATTTGAGATTCATCGAACGACAGGTATTTCTCATAGTCGATTGATTCTTGGAAGATGTCGCTATCCATCTCCAATGCATTCAGCTCAATTTGAGATTCATCGAAAATGAGATCGTCTGGTTCCAGATATTCATGGTCTTGGTCCTCATTTTCCATCTCATAATTCTTGTCGTCTTGAGGCTCGAAGTCTTGAGCATTTGACGGATGACCTTGAAGAACGGGAGCAACATCAACGGGGTTCTGGAAAAATAGACATTTTATGAAGATCTGCCGGAATTTCAGTTGTGGCCCAGGATCCGACAACCCGAAATTTTCAGTATTAGTTGCACACTGGTTTGAATTGGCTTGTTTCGAGAATTCCGCAACCATTTTAAAATTTCAAAAATGTTGATTTCAAGCCGAGTTACAGCCATTGAAAGTTAGTGGCCTAGAAATCCAAACTTTGGATTTCTAGGCCACCAACTTCAAAAGGTTCTAGCTCGGCTGAAAATCAACATTTTCGGCATCTGAAAACTGCTAAAAAACTCTCAAAACACACCGGATTTAGTAGGACATGTTTCACTCACCACGTGATCCTCCTCTTCCAGCAATCTTTGTAACTTTCCAATATATTCGATGGCCATGTCCAATGTCTTCTTGATCGTGTTGTGGCGACCGTCGTGGCCGAAAACAGCGCTGAAAATCGTAAAATTTTGAATCGTCTGTAGTTTTAGGTGTGAGACCAACATTTTTACCTGCTCCACTGAATCTATCTCTTTGCGATACCCGTTGCGCCGTTTCTCGGCGTAACGAGCTTTTTGGTTCTCGCTTCGCATCGTTGGCATTTTTCCTAACATGTTGGGTTCTGAAATTGAGGCCGAGTTGTTATGGATATTAGAAATTGAAAGAGAGNTGAGGCTCGAAGTCTTGAGCATTTGACGGATGACCTTGAAGAACGGGAGCAACATCAACGGGGTTCTGGAAAAATAGACATTTTATGAAGATCTGCCGGAATTTCAGTTGTGGCCTAGGATCCGACCACTCGAAATTTTCAGTATTAGTTGCACACTGGTTTGAATTGGCTTGTTTCGAGAATTCCGCAACAATTTTTAAATTTCAAAAATGTTGATTTCAAGCCGAGTTACAGCCATTGAAAGTTAGTGGCCTAGAAATCCAAACTTTGGATTTCTCGGCCACCAACTTCAAAAGGTTCTATCTCGGCTGAAAATCAACATTTTCGGCATCTGAAAACTGCTAAAAAACTCTCAAAACACACCGGATTTAGTAGGACATGTTTCACTCACCACGTGATCCTCCTCTTCCAGCAATCTTTGTAACTTTCCAATATATTCGATGGCCATGTCCAATGTCTTCTTGATCGTGTTGTGGCGACCGTCGTGGCCGAAAACAGCGCTGAAAATCGTAAAATTTTGAATCGTCTGTAGTTTTAGGTATGAGGCCAACATTTTTACCTGCTCCACTGAATCTATCTCTTTGCGATACCCGTTGCGCCGTTTCTCGGCGTGACGAGCTTTTTGGTTCTCGCTTCGCATCGTTGGCATTTTTCCTAACATGTTTGGTTCTGAAATTGAGGCCGAGTTGTTATGGATAGAAATTGGAGGAGAAAATAGAAACGGTGACTGACTGAAGGAAGTTCTCATGTTGCTGGATACTTCTCACTGAATTGAACCTCTGACAAGGACTTTCAATCAAAGTCTGAAATTTGTAATGATTTTCCAGAAATAAACTATGAAATCTTACCTTTGAGGAGAGATGAGAGAAGAAAAGGGGAGGGGGCGGTTTAGAGAAAATAAGAGTACGAAGGCCGTTTCAAACAGTCAACAGCCTGAGGACATCAAATGAAATATGGACTGTTCTGACACTGGTCCAAATGAGGAAATTATTGTATTACCTCATTCAAACCAGTCTCCTCGCAGTCACATACTCCATCTGGAAATCCTCGAATGAATGATTAGATGATTTTTGAGTCTTACCTGCATGTTAGCAAGATAATGGGTACAAACTCCGCCCCTTGCAGACCTGTGTCTTTTACGAGGGATTTTACAACTATTGCCTGATTGTATAGGTAGTGGCAGTTTAGGGAGCCACTTTTGTTTGGAACACCTCGATGAGTTGTAAAACTACAATGAAGGGGGTCACTCGCTGCTATTGCCGATCATATACCGTAAAAATTGATGTTTTTGGTTATGAATGGACCAATTGAGCTTTTAACCAAGGCAGCAAAATTGAAAATAAGACTATGTATCAAACTTATTAAGCAGCGAAATTGAGAACCAGGTTGAATATCAACATTCAGGAAGACCAGGTCAAGAAGAACAAGTTTTCAAACCAGCTCAATTTCCTCAGTTTGATCAGATTTTTGTTTTGAAAAAAGTCAGAAATGAGCACGTCAAGAGCACCAGAATGAGTATGCACGTGACCAACTTTGGTGAAGTTTTGAATGACTTTGGTGAAGTTTTGAATGACTACAGATAGGCGGAGCTTGTTTGTGGAGATACTTTTATGAGATGAAAATTCATAAAAATAGGTTACAACGTGGATATGAGAACTAAACAATTCGATAAAAATTTGCAAAAAATTAATTTAAAAAACGCTGCTGCATAATCGGTATACACGACGTCATCGTCGTTGTAGACGATGTGGTCACAACATAGATTTAAAAGTTCATAAATTCGTTAAAAATGTACATAAAAAACTATATCAAAAAGTTCGAAAAGAAGCTTGGAAAACATGCCATCGTCGATATGAACGAAGCGGTCCTCGACGCTCACAAAGCTGGTGTAGTGCTCTAGCATGGGACTTCCAAGATTTCACCCGTCTGATCACGAAGGATCGGATCCGCCACATCAACCCGAAGATGAACACGGTAAAGTCCAGATCTGTGATGAACTTCCATTCCTCCAACGCTTTTTGGTTCTTTTTCTGCTTTGATCTGTAACGAATCTTTTCTCTTCAGTAATATCATGGTAGCTCCGTGATTTTCAAATGGTCAAAAAAACCATTTGAACAAATTAAAAAAACTATTTCTGGACGATTCTGAGAGCGTGACGTCATATGGATGTCATCTGAAGGCTCTGAAACCTGAAAATTCAAATTCAGCGGGTTGTTTTACCCTAGGAGGGATGTTTTTTGACCTAGAAGAAAAAACAATTTCTGGACGATTCTGAAGGCGTGACGTCATCTGAATGTCATCTGAAGGCTTTGGAACCTTAAAATTCGTGTTCTCTGTTTTCTTTTACCTCAGAAAACTCGTTTGCAAACATGGAAGAGAAAATGCAGTGTTTCAAAAATTTTTTCCCAAAAATTTATTTTTGATCTTCTCAAAATTTTGATCTCCCGCGCGGGAAAATTTGAACTTTTTCGAAAAGCTTCTAGAACAAAATTTCATTTTCAGTGTTTTTATCTCATTTCCACTCGTTTTTCGTCGTTTTTTCTTCATTTTTTCTCAAATTTTTTTCAATTTTTTTCTGGAATTTTTTTTGCCAAATGTTTTGAGAATATGAAACGACTTTTTTGACAGAAAATTTCAAAATTTGTATAGAATTTTCAGTTTCTTTTTTTAACTCGGAAGTTTAAATTCTCAATCATGTCGTTTCGTTCAAAAAACTCCCAAAAAAAGTTGGAAGTGAGNCCTCGAATGAATGATTAGATGATTTTTGAGTCTTACCTGCATGTTAGCAAGATAATGGGTACAAACTCCGCCCCTTGCAGACCTGTGTCTTTTACGAGGGATTTTACAACTATTGTCTGATTGTATAGGTAGTGGCAGTTTAGGGAGCCACTATTGTTTGGAACACCTCGATGAGTCATAAAATTACAATGAAGGGGGTCACTCGCTGCTATTGCCGATCATATACCGTAACAATTGATGTTTTTGGCTATGAATGGACCAATTGAGCTTTTAACCAAGGCAGCAAAATTGAAAATAAGACTGTGTATCAAACTTATTGAGCAGCGAAATTGAGAACCAGGTTGAATATCAACATTCAGGAAGACCAGGTCAAGAAGAACAAGTTTTCAAACCAGCTCAATTTCCTCAGTTTGATCAGATTTTTGTTTTGAAAAAAGTCAGAAATGAGCACGTCAAGAGCACCAGAATGAGTATGAACATGACCAACTTTGGTGAAGTTTTGAATGTGACTACAGATAGGCGGAGCTTGTTTGTGGAGATACTTTTATGAGATGAAAATTCATAAAAACAGGTTACAACGTGGATATGAGAACTAAACCATTCGATAAAAATTTGCAAAAAATTAATAAAAAAAGGCTTGTGCATAATCGGTATACACGACGTCATCGTCGTTGTAGACGAAGTGGTCACTACATAGATATAAAAGTTCATAAATTCGTTAAAAATGTACATAAAAAACTATATCAAAAAGTTCGGAAAGAAGCTTGGAAAACATGCCATCGTCGATATGAACGAAGCGGTCCTCGACGCGTGCAAAGCACGGATCGGATCCGCCACATCAACCCGAAGATGAACACGGTAAAGTCCAGATCTGTGATGAACTTCCATTCCTCCAACGCTTTTTGGTTCTCTTTCTGCTTTGATCTGTAACGAATCTTTTCTTTTCAGTAATACCATGGTAGCTCCGTGATTTTCAAATGGTCAAAAAAACAATTTGAACAAATTTAAAAAACAATTTCTGGACGATTCTGAAAGCGTGACGTCATATGGATGTCATCTGAAGGCTCTGAAACCTGAAAATTCAAATTCAGCGGGTTGTTTTACCCTAGGCGGGATGTTTTTTGACCTAGAAGAAAAAACAATTTCTGGACGATTCTGAAGGCGTGACGTCATCTGAATGTCATCTGAAGGCTTTGAAACCTTAAAATTCGTGTTCTCTGTTTTCTTTTTCCTCAGAAAACTCGTTTGCAAACATGGAAGAGAAAATGCAGTGTTTCAAAAATTTTTTTCCCAATAATTTATTTTTGATCTACTCAAAATTTTGATCTCCCGCGCGGGAAAATTTGAACTTTTCCGAAAACCTTCTAGAACAAAATTTCATTTTCAGTGTTTTTATCTCATTTTCACTCGTTTTTCGTCGTTTTTTCTTCATTTTTTCTCAAATTTTTTTCAAATTTTTTTCTGGAATATTTTTTGCCAAATGTTTTGAAAATATGAAACGACTTTTTTGACAGAAAATTTCAAAATTTGTATAGAATTTTCAATTTCTCTTTTTACCTCGAAAATTAAAATTCTCAATCATATCGTTTCGTTTAAAAAACGTCCAAAAAAAGTTGGAAGTGAAACAAATTATTCTCATCTTAACACTATGAACATTTTAAAGCAAGGTTCATATCTTTTTGATCTCCATTTTCGACAAATCAGACCATGAAAAGTGGTTTTTCAGGAACATCAGACATCAAGGCGAAGCATGTTCACTCGGAGGACAGAATTTCGAGCTTTGAGAGAAAGCGTTCGAGTCTTCCAGGTGGCTCGCTGAGGTACGTTTTTCACAGTTTCGTTGTGGTTTAAGAATTCTTTTTCAAAGCTCAAAGTTTTGATCTTCATTTTCCGAAAATTTTTGATCATGAAAAGTGATTTTTCAGAAACATGAAGACGGAGCATGGTCACCAGGAGGACAAAAAGCTTTGGAGCAAAGCGTTCGGAGCATCAGGTTGACGAGATCGGAACACGAGATCTTGCCCGAGGCAGAGAAAGCAGTGGATGTAGCCCGGTGAGTATGGTTTTGATAGGATTGTCTAATCTTCACTCTCGGGTACTTTTGACTAGAGATATTTAATTTTCAGGAACGAACGAGGACCAAGGACATTCAAAACCATCCGAGGTCTGTCTCGAAACGAACACAGAAGCTCCGCCTTCATGATGAAGAAGCTCAACGAATTCTTGAATGGAACCTCAATTCAAGACTTTCACTTCGTCTGGAACCTCCAAAATCGAGAATGTGGTTCCCAAACCCCTCCCGAACAGTTGTTATGTACTTCGGACTTATAAGAAACGTTCAAGGAGATGATTATGTGTTCAACATTCACCCCGGGAAGCAGGTGTATAAATCGGTGAAGGACCTCGTAAATGGTTACGAAACCAAAGAACAATGAAAAGGATGGAGTTGGGAAGACCTTCGAGATCGAAACTACACAAGGAAGCATTTGGCACCTCTAGGTGGCTTGTTGAGGTACGTTTCTGAAATTTTTAATAAATTTTTAAAACGTTTTTCAGGGCTTGAAGCTCTCAGACGAAACCAAGTATCAACCGGGACGGATCAAAAATTGAGGAGGACTACGACGAAATTGTGAAGTATCTGTCCAAAAAGTTGATGGTGAGTTTGAAAACTTTGTAAGTCAGGAAACCTATGATTTGATTGTTCAGGTTCATCATTCGGAGCTCTTAGGATCGAGGAGGAAGACGGCGACGAGCCAGACTCGGGATACATGACCAGTTTTAAGAGCGCACGATGGACATCAGGGGTTCAGGCGACGTCCAAGTTTTGGAGAAGATTATGCTTAAATCTTGAATTTTGTTCTGTTCCAGCTGATTGTAATTTTTTGTAAATGAACTTTAAAGATCCAAAAATGCTCGAAATCTTGATTTAACATTCGAAATAGTCTACAAACTCGGTAACTATGGTTTGTTTGCTTTGATACCACATCAGTTGACTCCACTCTTCATCCTTATGTAGTCTTTCTCTCCCCAAACCTTTCTGTGGATGTTCTTAAGAGCCTATGAGCACATGAATGGACTCGGTCTGAAAAGCATTGAGTTCTAGACGTCCTCGAACATTCGAAAGCCTCGTAGAACTTCTAGAAACTTTCAAAACCTACAAGGTGATCTTAGAACCCTTTTCTTCAGAACGTCCCGGAGTTCGAACCACTTACCTCGCGATCTTGATCCTCCGAGATTTCGCTATGATTGAATAGATTCTTGTTTGTTTCAAAGTTGCCACATACAATCATGGGTGCCGCGATGTCATCAGAATGCTTTGAAACCCAAAAATTCAGACTCAACTGTATTACTCGCGAAGTGATACCCTCGGATCCGAACGACTATAGGGGCAAAAAATTGCCCACCCAGATATAAGAACTTCCACAAAGGGAATTTTTGAAGAAATTATTTTTTCTCGAGTTATGACGATTTTTTGAAATTGCGAAAAAAAAAGTTTAAAATGACCGTATTTTGGTCATTTTTTGAGTTTTTCCAAAAATCAAAGTGGTACATGGAAGAACTTTTTTAGTTCTCATTTTTTGTCTCTAGCATGTTTTGGATATCTTTTGTCTAAAATTATGAAATTTCCGGTCAAGCACGAAGTCGAAAAAAATTCTCAGATAAAATTTTTTTTGATATTCATAAAAAGATGCGCCATATCAAAAGAGACATCACAGTATAAATTTTGAGACACTTCATCGGGCATTTTCGAAAGATAAATGTCGATTTATAGGTAAAATCGACCTAAATTTCGATT
Source organism: Caenorhabditis sp. 40 LS-2015 (assembly GCA_900536305.3). Lineage (NCBI taxonomy): Eukaryota > Metazoa > Nematoda > Chromadorea > Rhabditida > Rhabditidae > Caenorhabditis > Caenorhabditis tribulationis. Next base: position 17,919 of record LR546251.1, on the reverse strand, counting down.
TTTTCCGACTTTTCATAACTGATATTCTTTCGATTCGGATTTTTGCCAGAATTATTAATTAGTTAACGTTATAAGGTGTCCGATTATTTGTATGCTAAAGTTTAATTTCCTTTCTGGGCACCCTGGAGTCGTTTACCAAATGGTGACCTCAAATGAGAAAACTCAAAAAAACATTTTTTCAAAGTTTATATTTTTCTTGTTTTTCTGGTTGTTTCTGATTGGGTTTTATGATTTTCATACAAATTGTTCCAAAAATCATGAAAAATAGTGGATAAAATGACCTCAAAACATAAGCTCCTAAAAACAACCATATTATTTATTGTGACACTGTGTAATCGACTTTTTATTGGTTTTTTTCATGATTTTCGGAACAATTTGTATGAAAATCATAAAACCCCATTGGAAAGAACCAGAAAAACAGGAAAAATATAAACTTTGAAAAAATGTTTTTTTGAGTTTTCTCATTTGAGGTGACCATTTGGTAAACGACTCCAGGGTGCCCAGAAAGGAAATTAAACTTCAGCAAACAATTGATCGGACACCTGACAACGTTAACTAATCAATAATTCCGGTAAAAGTCTGAATCGAAAAAATATCTGTTATGAAAAGTCGGAAAAATCGAAATTTAGGTCGATTTTACCTATAAATCGACATTTATCTTTCGAAAATGCCCAATGAAGTGCTTCAAAATGTGTACTGTGATGTCTTTTTTGATATGGCGCATCTTTTTATGAATATCAAAAAAAATTTTATCTGAGAATTTTTTTCGACTTCGTGTTTGACCGGAAATTTCATAATTTTAGACAAAAGATATCCAAAACATGCTGGAGACAAAAAATGAGAGCTAAAAAAGTTCTTCCATCTACCACTTTGATTTTTGGAAAAACTCAAAAAATGATCAAAATACGGTAATTTTAAACTTTTTTTTCGCAATTTTAAAAAATCGTCATAACTCGAGAAAAAACACTTTCTTCAAAAATTCCCTTCGTGGAAGTTCTTATATCTGGGTGGGCAATTTTTTGCCCCTATAGTCGTTCGGATCCGAGGGTATCACGTCGCGAGTAATACAGTTCAGCGGATTGTTTTTCCTCAGGCGTGATGTTCTTTGACCTAGAAGAAGAAAAAATGCTTTTGGAGGATTCTGAAGGCGGGACGTCCTCTGAATGTCATCTGAAGGCTTTCTAACACAAAAACTCGTGTTTTCTGTTTTATTTTACCAGCCCAACCCGAGAGCACAAGAATATGTGACTGGCGAGCATTTTGTGGGTCCTAAAATATGAATAAGTGTTTAGAAGGGCTCAACAGTTCTTTGCAAGAAAAACCGGGCGTTTCGAGCCGGAAAAGGTTAATTTAGTGTACTTTTGCTCAGGCGATAGGTGCAAAGTTTGGTGTTCGGATTTACGGGAAAGAAGGCGGAGGCGGGATTTCCGAGTGTCGTTGTTGGCGGTAGTTTGAATTTGGGTGGAATTCAACTTAAAATTTGTCGATTTCACGCAATTTTTCACACCATTCCTATGAAAAATCCAAACATTTTCATTTTTTAACTTTACAAAATGAAATACATTGCAGTTTTTGCTATTATTCTTCTTCTCTGTTGCCACTCTGCCGATGCATTTGGATACTGCTGGGATTGGTTGTGTAATCGGCTTTTCTGGACGGTAAAAATCGTCCAACATCTCAAAAAATCTATTCAGAATTTCATGTTTTTTCAGCAGTGCCCACACCAAAAACTGATTTGCTCCGAGGAAAAAGACAATTGTATTTGCACTTCTTGAACAATTTTCCTGTCTAATGAAAAATTATCTCTTAACATTGTTCACTTTTCATCCGTAGACAAGAAGAGTCGAAAAATGAGAAAGAATGGCTGAAAAATGATCCAAAAAACGTCGTGGGGGCTTCAATACTTCCAGTGGTCCGAGTGGGCTGGCAGCGACGCGATGCGGTCGGCGTACATGCGAGAGTGACCCTGGAAAGTTGATATGATTTTTTGAAGAGAAATTTGAATTTTAAGTTAATTTTCAGGCTTAAAATACCAAAAAAACGACCCACTTTCATCATCTCGGCCTTGTGGTAGCCGGCGTTCTCCCAACAGCGGGCAAAGCCGACTTTTTTGATGAAAGTTGCATTTTCGATATTCATCAGAGTGATTTTAACATTATCAAATCTAAATTAAGCAAAAAACTTGAAAAAAATCAAAGAAAACGAGCGAAATCTTTGGAAGAAATTGATGAAAAATCGACGACAAGCAGAAAAACAATGACGCTCCGCTGGGCGCGCTCGGTTCGTCATTGAAAATCATCGGCGGGATTTTAAATAATAAAACTTTGTTGAGGAGCAGAATTTATGCTTTTTATTGAATAGCAAGAGCATTAATATGAACATAGCAATAATAAAACAATCTACATGTACCCCGGAACGCTTCCATCTCTCAACGCCTTCAGATTTGTTGTGAGACAATTGCGAACGAATTGAAGAGGAGTTTGCCAAACAAGTTCTTCGAGAGGACATGTTTCCGGGAACACCTCTCCTGGAAACTCATCGAACGATAGGTATTTATCATAGTCGATCGATTCGTGGAAGATGTCGCTATCCATCTCCGCTGGGTTCAACTTGATTTGAGCATCGTCCAAAAACCATTCGTCTGGTTCCAGACTGCCTTGTTCTTGGTCCTCATATTCCATCTCATAGTTCTTGTCGTCTCGACGCTCAGGGTCTTGAACACCTGAAGGCTGCTTCTGGACAACCGGAGAAACAGCAACGGGGTTCTGAAAAACAAGACATGTTATGAAGATTCGACGAAATTTCAGTTGTGGCCTAGGATCCGACAACTCGAAATTTTCAGTTATAGTTGCAGACTGGTTTGATTTGGCTTGTTTCGAGAATTCCGCAACAACTTTTAAATTTCAAAAATGTTGATTTCAAGCCGAGTTACAGCCATTGAAAGTTGGTGGCCTAGAAATCCAAACTTTGGATTTCTAGGCCACCAACTTCAAAAGGTTCTAGCTCGGCTGAAAATCAACATTTTCGGCATCTGAAAACTGCTACAAACCTCTTTAAACACACCGGATTTAGGCCACACTTTACTCACCACGTGATCCTCCTCTTCCAGCAATCTTTGTAACTTTCCAATGTATTCGATGGCCATGTCCAATGTCTTCTTGATCGAGTTGTGACGACCGTCGGGGATGAAAACTGCGCTGAAAATCGTAAAATATTGAATCGTCTGTAGTTTTAGGTATGAGACCAACATTTTCAGCTGCTCCATTGAATCTATATCTTTGCGATCCCGTCGTTTCTCTGCGTAACGAGGGTTCTCGCTTCGCATCGTTGGCATTTTTCCTAACATGTTTGGTTCTGAAATTAAGGCCGAGTTGTTATGGATATTAGAAATTGAAGGAGAGAATAGAAACGGTGACTGACTCAAGGAAGTTCTTATGTTGCTGGATACTTCTCACTGAATTGAACCTCTGACAAGGACTTTCAAGCGAAGTCTGAAATTTGTAATGATTTTCCAGAAAAAACTATGAGATCTTACCTTTGAGGAGAGATGAGTGAAGAAGAGGGGGGGGGGGGGGGGGGGG
>LR546251.1:0-11109 GCA_900536305.3 Caenorhabditis sp. 40 LS-2015 | reverse complement strand
GGGGGGGGGTAATATATCAAAAAATAGGAGTAAAAGTAGAAGACATGGGTGCTAATGGAAAGAATGAAGTGGGGCTTGTGTGTGCTTGTGTGTGCTTGAGTGTGAGAGGTCATGCGGAGACGCAGTTGAACAAAGTGAGGCAGAAATAATCAGCGGAAGAGAGAGATGCAGAGAAAAGGAGACCAAACAGCCGCTTCTTCCCTGCTGCCGCCCGATAGATCGAAATGAAAAGAGTGTAGGGAAGGGAGAGGGCCAAAGACAAGAGAGGCACGGACAAAGCCACACTATGCAAACAGGTCAGAAAGTGCCTAACAGCGAATGTATGTAAGAAGAGAATAGAGCGAGTCACACTTTTTGAGGGCCTTCCTCTCCCGTGAGAACTTCATTCGCTTCTTTTTCATGGTCACTCTTTTTTAGACGCAAATGATATTTTTTCGAAGTCCAAGAAAACCCAATTAACAATGGAGAAGACAAACGATTTTTAAATTAAAAAAATGGGAAATTGAAAAAAAAAAGTTGGAAAAAATCCATACGGAAAGACCCTTGATTATCCTGGCAGCCATGGATCGGCTTGCCTTGAAAATGCAGTGTTCTGTCTTCCACCGAGCGATTGTACCTTCCGCTGACCATAATATTTGATGAAATACGCACAATTCGTCTGGACTTGTCCAACTTAACGTGGTGATGGTGTCGATGAAGTCTGCAATACTTGTTTTCAATGAGCGATTATCTCTTCTACATAGTCGTCTATCTCACATCATTTTGAAGGCGAAATTCATGGGCTGGCTGAAGACGAACATGAGTTGCACCTTTTGCAGATTGTCCAGGTAGGAGAGAATATGAATTCGTTTCATTCTTTCCTCCACTCTGTAATAGACGAATACATTTCACTGTTATGCACCGGTACCCTCCTCTTGTTACATTGATCACATTTATCTCGGTTCCTGTAACAGTAATGAAAAAGTTGTCAACTAACAAAACGATCCTGACATTATGAACAATATTTTGTTAGTTGACAACTTTTTGATAGCTTCTACGCAAAAAGAGATAAACGTGATCAAAGTGAAGGGAAGGAAAGTTCCGGTTTATTAGGTTTTGTTAAGCATATTCAGGTCAACTCACCGTTCGAATACCGTGAAGCCGTTTTGGTTGAAACGCGGAGCCACGTGGTTGCACCATAATGCAAATGATTCTGGCTTCGTGTAGTCAGCCGTCTCCTTGGCCAATTCCTTGATGGCTTCATCCACCAAGTCGGTCATGGTGGGAGGGGTCGGTGCTCTGAAAAACGTTTCATTTTTCTGCCATTCCACGCTATCGTCGACTGGAAATAGAACGAAACCAAAAAAAAATTGGCGAAAAAAATTCAATTATTTATGTAAGACAAAATGAGAACTGCAGTGGAAAAGCAAAAAGGGAAAGATTTAGATGCTCTACAACTGGATCACCCGAGTGGAGCACGAAAATGTACCAGCAATTTCAATTAAATGCCTAAGATTTTCAACATGATTTTTGACCATAACGGGCGAGAAAATTAACGACTATGGAGTGTCGTTTTGCAAAGAATAGAATGTTGGCGAATGGATGATATTGAGTGTAAGCGGGATGAATGGGGTGGTTTTGTGTATGTGAAAGACCACCAAACCGGGTGTCCAACGGAGCGCTGTTGCATTGCTGCCCAGGAGAAACTGTCGAAGGAGGTAGCTGTATTACATGACGTCACATAGTAGAGATGAGCGAAGACACTTTGTGGTAAACGGTTTATCCGTGGGATGAGAAATCAGGAGGAATAAATCATTATGAAAAAACACAGGTAACGAAATACAACAAAAGCAAAAACAGATGAGGGAATGTTGTTTGGAAAAAATGATTTCTCAAAAAAGGGACGGTGGCAAATTTCAATAAAAGCAAAATAGGTTATTGATGAGAAAATGTTGGGCTGGAAAAATTAGAGAACACAAAACCCGGAACACAGGATAAAAGTATACAACTTCAATTGTTAGTAGCCAACTCCAATAGGGACTCCAAGTTTTCCTTGATCTTCACCATCGGTAATACTTTTTGACTCTTCTTGTCTTCAAGTTTCTTGATCTTCTTCTCGATATACGCCAAACTGTTCGCCACCAGTTTCCTCCCCAACGGACGGATGACACAGAGTCGGAGGCTCTCGAGGAACCTCTTGGCATTCAGAGACTCTCCCACGTGATTCTTCACTTTCGCGTCGTCGACAGAAGCCCAGACGGAAAGGATTTCTCGATGGAACTTTTTCTGGCAGATTGTCTGAAAATATGTGGAATGAAGGACGGGCTGGAAAAAGGGGCTTACCTTGTTCTCAATTTGAAGTTCTTGAACGATTCTCGCAGTTTTTGTTTGGAGATCGTGAAGGCTCAAAAAGTGGGTGATGGTTTCGATTTGTTCTGCGAGTTTTAGAGCACTGATTGGAGCAGGTTCCTGGTCGTGAGAAGATTCTCCGACTCTGGAATCTTCTGGAGCAGATATGCTGGATGGGATCGTTGTGAACGAGACGAATTGCGGCTCTATGATAATGCAGTCATCTTCAGAAGAAGAAGAAATCGAGAGTCGGGCCGAACCACGATTCTCCGTATGGCATCCGCTAGGCTTGGATCGTTTGACCTGTGCGAGCTCTGATTCTTGACGACGTTTGGTGCCGGAGGTTCTGAAAATATACACTTTGTGGTATGGTTGTCAAGAATATGGACTTACTCAATGCGAGCTGGTGAAGTAGCTGTGATTCTAGGGGTTTCAAACTCTTCATAGACTTCGGCTGGGATATGTTGATCGGCAAATTGTGTCTCGATATTTCGTCTTTGCTGTTCAATGAGATCATGGCTGTAGTTGTCAGCAACGTAATTCTCAGCCATTTCGCGTTGCTGGCGGCTGAGCAAGATTTCCTTCTCTACAGGGGATCTCACAGAATTGTTTCGGACTCTCTGTTTGTGAAGATCTCTTGAACCAGGTGCCATTGGACCGTCGAAACATTCCTCCAAGAAGTCTCGCGATGAGCTGGGGACAAATCTGTTTTGCTCATTCTCAAAGTATCTCATTGGCTCTTTCTTGACTGAGTTATAGGCAACAACTGGGAAGTTTGGAGTACCCGGACCACCGAAAACTATAGGTTTTTGCTCAGTAGCCGAGTCATCAGCGGGAAATCCATGGGCTCCAGATGATGATGGTCCATCAGGTGGGAGGTCTAGAGGGGACACTGAATCATTAGCTGATGCACTGATTCTAGGAAGGGAATGTGCTCCAGACGAAGAAACGCCACCGTTCTGCAGATCTTGATCGGATGGAGATTGACTGAAAACATAGATCATGCATTAAACCAGAAACGGAGCAACTAACTAACCCCTGAGTATCTTGAGCGTCCAGACTCGGCTCCCCTTGGATGAACTCTTCCACGGAGCGTCTATACTTTCCGTCTTTCGAACGGAAAAGCACGATGTGTCGCCTTTTATTTAGCTCGACTTCATGTCCTTCTTTTAGCAGTCTGTAAAGTTACTTTCATTTACTTTCAGTCGTCAAAGTGAGCTCTTCAAGAAATGAGCATCTCCATACATACCGAGCATGGAAACAATCGGTCATAGGCCGGCTGAACACGAACAAGAGTTGCACCTTCTGCAGATCGTCCAGGTAAATGATGTTTTGAATTTCCTGCATGCTCTCCTTTACTCTACAATAGAGAAACTCATTAAGCTGGTTTTTTTTCAATTCAACCCACTGATGATGCAAAGTAGTTCCGTTCCGTCTGAGACTCGGCCCTATTTTACGGCACCAAAAAAACAAATTCTCTGGCTTCGTGTAGTCTGCCGTTTTTCTCAGCCTATGAGAGTTGCATTGGGTGAAACGAATTATAATCTGATAGGTCTGTTATAGGGTTATACAGCGCTTGAGTGAAAACTTCCCATCCGGATTCTTCAGTTTTCTAGGTGGCAATCTTTGCGACACATGAAAATGCGTTAATTTGAAGTATCTTTGTGGGTGTTGTTTTCACACCGGGACATCAAAGGGCTTCATTGAAATGATTCAAATGAAGTTGTTTCCGGTTTCATACTCGCCAACCTAATAGTTTCCATAGTGGTTTATTGAGCCTTCAAGATCAAAACCGACTCAAAAAACTATACTTTTTCGGTGGTACAAAAACGATATCATTTTTGATCTCGGAATTCTCGATGGAGCCGTTTTCCATGAATCAAGTTATAGGCTCAATTGGCTTCAGTTTGTTCAACCTGTTGCGCATGCAAAAAAAAACAAACTTTGGAAGCTCATAACTCGTGTTCTGGAAATGATCGACCTCAGTTTTTGAAAACTGTTTTAATGTTGTGAGATGACTCAAGGAAAATATATTGAACCACAAATTTTATAATATGTATAATAATTTAGGGATACAATTTATGACGTCACGATAAAGTTACATGGAAAAAAACCAAGTTTGAAAAGATGGGAGATGAACGAAAAATAGGGAAGGTAAATTCGAATTAACAGAGAAAAATCGCAGCATTATCAGGAGAAGTAATACATATTATGATATTCAGATTTCAAAGTGTAAGTCGCAAGTGAGTAGACGGATGCACGAGTAGCCATCTATGTACAGTGAATTTCGAATTTTTAGAAAATAAGTTAAAATTTTTTTAACACATCAGAAATATGTTTCTTGACTAGTTCGGAGACAGTTAGAGGTAAAGTTAGAAATTATCGACACGGGGAAAAACTTTTATGTCTATTCCTGAGGTTCTCTGTTGGGTTCAGAACGACTTGGAATGTTCGGATCGTCTGATGAGCCAGTGTCGGCTTGTACGACCATACTTTCATTATTCGAACTTGAAGGAGTTTCCGAGGATTTCTTCTGAAAAAATTTCGATTGTTTGAACCATTCTCTGTAGTATTATATGATCTGTGTTACAACAGTTTGGCAATTAGGCGATTTTGCTTTCATAATTATTCACCATCATAGTGAAACAAACATTCGTCTTTTTCGAAACGTTTAGAAACGCTTTTTCGAAAGGAAATCCCCTGAACAAAAATACTAGAAACTTACGTTTTTTATCTCTGAGATCAGTTCGTTCAACTCCTTATGTTGTTCGGCTTTGATAGCGACAGGGCCTGAAACTTTGTATTGGAAATAAAAAATGTTTTTTGCTCGAAAATATGTAATTAAGTGTGTAGATTTTGAATTTCATAATGAAAACGCTCAAAAACTCTCTAGACAACCGAAAAATCGCCTCAAAATGGTCGTTTTTGAGGAATGTGGCCCACGACGGCCACCGTTTGGTTCGGATCGATCATCAGCTTTTAGTACATTTGTGTAGCTCTTTCTTCAAAAATGACCTCAGAAAACGTTGCTTTTGCGAGTTTCAGAGGTGTTTGAGCGTTTTCACTGTGATATTTGGAATCAGCGCACTTGATTAGATATTTCAAAAGAAATTGTGAACTGTCCTGTCTTCCAAAAAAAAACGAACAAACGCACGATATTTTTCCTTCAATTCTGAATGCTTTTCTTTCCTGGAACCAAACAAAGCCTCGAATTCGCTATGAGCATTTCTCTTGAACTCTTCTGATGTTGTGCGACTGCTGATCACTCTTTCCAATTTACCCAGTTCCTCAAAGTCTTTGCGAAAATTCTCCACCATCGCAGATTTGATCACCAATTCTTCGTCCATATCGGCTGTCGCTTGTTTCAAATGCTCCCAAACTTTGAGATATTCGAACATCTCCTTCACTCCCTCATCATCAATTGTGTCGGACTCCTCTTCTTCCACCGTCTCGCCCACAACCAGCTTCTTCATTTCACGCCTCATCGTCGCCATAAACTTCCTCATGTTTTTTTCGTCCTCGGTTTTCTTCTTCTTTGACTCCTTCTGTTTCTCTTCTTCTTCTAGCAATTCTCTCGTTTGACGAACATCCTTCAATTGTTTCTTGAGATCGTCGATCTCCATGTCATGTTGCACTGTTTCGATTTGAAGGTTTCGAATTCTCACGTCCTCTGGTGTCTCCTTTTCCTTGAGGTTTTCGGGAGTAGCTTCCTTATTCATGATATCACTCGGCTGTTCCATTTCACCCAATTGATCTGTGCCAAATGATGGTGACTGCATCTGTTCTGTAAAATCAAAACAAATACTATGATGTAAGACCTGCAAGAGATAGCGAACCTTCTTGTAACTGATTCATCACCGGGAGATTCAATGGTTCAGGACTTTGTGGACTATTATGTACAGATTGAGGCTGTGGGGAAGGTTCTTGGACGATCGGGGTTGACTGTTTTGGGAGGGGCATAAGTTGTGGTGAGACAGTAGAATGCACTGAAAGTCTGCCTATAAATATTTTCGCAACAACATAAAGAGTTTTCAAGCTTTTCAAACTTCTCCTAACGCAGCAAATGGGAGTGATGTTACTGACACGCTTCGAAACGGACCGCCCCTGGTGAGGTCTATTCAGTAGTGGGCTCTATCTGAGTTTAGTGGTCCCATGGGACTTTAGTGGTCCCATAGGATTTTAGTGGTCCCATAGGATTTTAGTGGTCCCATGGGATTTTAGTGGTCCCATAAGATTTTAGTGGTCCCATAACGAGCTAAGCGTCGCGATGAATGTCAGTGCATGCTGAATGCCCTGTTGACTTGCGATTTCCTATTCGTGATACATTTCAATTTGTTTTATGAAATTTATTGAATATTTTACAGGTTTATACGTAATTGTTTAAGTGAAAGTAAAAAGATCCAGACTGGTAAATAAGGTATGTTGTATGAGTCCAAGACTATTTTTGTGCAGATTTTCTTTCTCTGTCACATACCAGCAAAATAAAATCATAAATTATAATGTGTTCTCCAGTTTTGGGGTTTGTGATTTGAAGAAAACTGAAATCGAGATTTGGAGACCCTGAAAGACGACTCAACGGTCACCTCTTCAATTGTATGTTCCGGAGATACTTTGACAATAAGAAGCTTCTAAACCGCGTCATATTTAAGATGAAGTTTTTGAACCGGACGAGATGGGAGAGCCTATGAATAACACTGGCGGAATCAGATTCCAGAAGAACTGACCGGCGAGGTTCGCAAACAAAACCAGGCCAACCCCATGCGAGTCCTGCGAGTCCAAAGAAAGGAACCAGCAGAGGAAATAGGTCAAGAGTTGGAAGAAAATCTGCACAAAAATAGTCTTGGACACATACAACATACCTCATTTACCAGTCTGGATCTTTTTACTTTCACTTAAACAATAATGTATAAACCTGTAAAATATTCAATAAATTTCATAAAACAAATTGAAATGTATCACGAATAGGAAATCGCGAGTCAACAGGGCATTCAGCATGCACTGACATTCATCGCTACGCTTAGCTCGTTATGGGACCACTAAAATCTTATGGGACCACTAAAATCCCATGGGACCACTAAAATCCTATGGGACCACTAAAATCCTATGGGACCACTAAAGTCCCATGGGACCACTAAACTCAGATAGAGCCCAGTAGTGCTCCATTACTTACTCGAATTCAAATTTAGAGAGGGGAGAACGAGAGAGGGAGAAGGGGTCTGTACTGTATTACTTACCAAATGTTTACCTCGGATTTGAATGACTATGGAGGCAAATATCCGACCACCTGAATCTAAAAACTTCTGTAAACGGAATTTTCGAAGAAAAAAGGAAGGTTTTAGCTTGCTTTCACGAAAAACCTTGATTAATTTGATAAAGTTCTTCTCGAGTTATGAGGTGACAAACACAGGTTACACATGCGGCGAGCGGTCATATTTTCTCCGACTCGTTTGAAGACGTGCATCAAGATATGTAGCTCAAATTTCGTGAACCGTTATGGATATTTGTAGCTTTTGAAGTTATCTATCAGAAAATAGGCTCAATTTTGTTGTCACAACTCTGGTTTTCAAGTTTCACTCAAAAACAAAAGTCTCCATACTTATGCGCCACCCTGTAATTAGACGGGGTCCCCTTCTCTTATCCTGTGCCTGTTAATCCTCTCCTTGCATTCTCATTTTCGTTTTTTCACATTTGCAGCAGGGGGCTCGAATAGATTGAATCGAGATTATGACGAAGGTATAACCGTTTCTAATTAGAAGGCGCCCCTTCTCAACCTACCATGGCAAATCGAGGTTTTTTCACCAATTTTCGTTCAACCTACCAGGACAAGTCGAGATTTTCTGACCAATTTTCGTTCAACCTACACCAGACGTTCCAAATTTACAACTCCCCATAATTGACATAAATCGTATACTTTCCACCTGCTCCATCTCCCTATCTCCCCAAAATCAACCTTTTATGGGGACGACCTTTCCCGTTGATCTGCCAGATAAGTCCTCCCATTGTTTGCACCATCTGCAGAGTGACATATACGGTATACTCTGAATCGTAAATGAGTAACTCTCAATACTCTGTATACTCCAGTCAGACTAGGTTGGATTCATTCATTCTTTAGATTCACTTGGTCTCATTGGAGTTTACTCCGTCGTTTATTGGATCAGTTTTCTCTTTTGCTCGTTTTTCATAATCTCGATGCATTCTTCCCCCCATAACATGGCTTTCTTTCAGATGTGAAACTCTTTCTGCGATTCTGATCCCTTTTCTCTTTCAAAGAACGGCTGGTCTCCGCTGCGTCATTCATTTTTTCGTCCCCCATCTCTAGTCCTATTCCTATTTTAATGATTTTCTCCTAAGAGAATATTTCATTTATTGGACCCCCTCAGGCACCTCACTGATGAACGGAGCCTCCTTTCTATTTATTCATTGATTTTCTATGAACTATTCTCTTTCCTTATTGGATCTTAAACGGTGAGTATTGTTTCTCGTTTATAATGGACTGTCAACATTTAACATTAAATTTTAAAAAATGGTACAAACTTCGCACTAATTTTTTTCCAGATGAAAGTAATGATTCGCAGGAGACAAAGCTTCCAGAAGCCAATCGTCATCAATCCCGGACTCCGTAAGTGTTTTCTTGGTATTAGGCAAACGCAACCGCGCCTGCCGCACTAACAAGTTAAAGAACATGCGCCGTTGAGGTTCTTCCTTTATTTCCGAAAAATTTTTCACCTTTGGTCTTCTTCGTCTTTAACGGATCATATTTTGCTCAATAACACTCAAAAATGATGAAAACCCCAAAATTTTCCGACTTTCTACTTGGATAAGGATCGAAACATGAATTTCCGTGTTTTTTTTTTCTTTTTCAAGCAAGTCATTGATGGAGCTGAACTATCAAGGCTGTCTGCATCGGACATCCTAGGAAATTTTAAGGCCAATATAGCAGAGTGTATGCAAATTGTAACATGTGTTCCTTTGGCATCCACCTGGTTAGGGGTCCACATTGCTAGGGGGTTCACACACTGGAAACGGGGTCCACACTTATTGACCGAGGTTTTCTACGCACCTCTGTCTCTCCGCGTTTTCCCGACTTTCTAGCCACTCTATTTTACCGCAAAATATCGGTTTAGATAAATTTTTTCAGATCACTTCTACGTTTTTCAAGATGAATGCTGAGAACGAACTCAATGTTTTTTATACTGGCAGCGATGAAGAGAGTGAGTTTTTTCAGAGCATGAATAATTTTAAAGCAAGCTGAATTTTCAGACCAGCCTTCAATCTTCCCCTCGGCTCCATTCCCTCGCCTTACACCCGGTGTCCAGAGATATCGCTTTCTGAAGCAGCAGGTTGAGGGGAAAAACCCATTCAAAAAGGAGTTCCGCAAAATGTCCTTCATCGTCCGTACCTTCGCCTCTCAGGTGGAGGCCATCACCGAAGAGCTGTACACTTTGATTCCTGGCACTGAGGAGTATGGCACGGCGTTGAAATCTTTGAAGACAGCTCACGTTGGTCTAGCGAGAAATATAAAGTACGAGAAGACATTAAAGGCCAATGCAGAGTTGTTGATGATCCTCACCAATCTTCCGTTTAGACTCGTGGGAGACGATGTAAGCTTGATTCTATCTTACTGAACCCTGAAGAATTATTTTCAGAACGTCTATGCGAGGACCTCTCTGATTCAACTTCTCTTCCTCCATCCCTACATCGAGCTGATTGGAGTAAGTTTTTCGAGTTTCGCTGATGTTTCTCAACCGTTTCTTCACAGATGCCCCCACAAAGTCGGCCGTATGCTGTGGAGCTCCGCGCAAAGGCCAAGGAGATCGGAGGAATTCCAGAGATGGATATCAGCCAAAGACCGAGAAGAAGCGCAAAGCAGAGGGCTATCAGAGGATAAAGTCTGTCTTCTCTGTTTCCTATCTATCCCAGTCTTTGTGCCCGATTTTTTTTCCGTGCTTCTAATGTCTCTTTTGTAAACCTAATAACTTCTCGATTCATCGTAGTCTGTTTCATCTTAGTTTTCCCTTCTGTTCTTTTTTCTTAATTACTGAAACTTTTTTTATTTCTTTTCGAGTGACCATCATATCACTGTAGCTTCGTCTCCAATTCCCTGTCTCGTTTTGTAGTTTCTTTTTTTCAAATAATTTTGTCTTCTTTTCCATGTGTATCACTCAGTCAATATTCCAGCCTGAACTTTTTGCTGATCGAAAAACAACTAATGACCTTGAGGTGAAACGATTGCCACTTAATAACCGAGTTCTTGGAGGATAGTCTTAATCGGTACATGACATGTGTACATCTTGTTAGTTACCTCTCTTCACCCAACCTGACCTCTTCTTTTTCGTCACGCCGTCTTCGGGCCAGGAAAAAAGAAGGATGTAACAAATTGAGGGATGGAAGAGAAGAATGGGGATGGAAGATTCAGAAGAGTCAAAAACAGACTATCATAGACCGGCTCCCCATTACCGTAATTTTGATCAACTTTATTTCGCTCCTTGGGAAAGTCAGCAAAAAGTTTGATTGCTTCGTTTATTGAAAGTAAGAAATAAATAGAGGTGATTTGACAGAACAAGTGAGGGGTAGTATAAAACGAATATAAGTAAGGACTAACCCGCAAGAGTTGTACCTTATATGGGAGGTAGGGGAAGGAGGCGAAGTATATGGAGAGGGATGTCAGAAACGAGAAATGGAAGAGTCAAGGAGAATCATAAATTGGGAGGGGGGGAGGAAGGTGTTACAATTGTGAACGATTGCGTTCCAGATGGGAACGGTAAGGGAAAAGAAGTCTTT
>LR546250.1:320603-337360 GCA_900536305.3 Caenorhabditis sp. 40 LS-2015 | reverse complement strand
GAGCTGAGACCAAGGAAGCTGAGAACTCTCGACCAGTCAGATCTGCTGAGGAGAAGACCAAGGGAGCTGAGACCAAGGAAGCTGAGAACTCTCGACCAGTCAGAGCTGCTGAGGAGAAGACCAAGGGAGCCGAGACCAAGGAAGCTGAGAACTCTCGACCAGTCAGATCTGCTGAGGAGAAGACCAAGGGAGCTGAGACCAAGGAAGCTGAGAACTCTCGACCAGTCAGATCTGCCGAGGAAGGAAACCAGAGACCACCAAGAGCCGCTGGTGACGAGAAACCAAGCGGTGCTGCAGAAGTCCAACCATTCGAATTCGAAGATGGAGTCGAAGAGAAGAGCCGTCCAGCCAGAGCCGCTGAAGACCAACCGAAAGCATTCAATACAATGGACGTCCTCTATGCTGATGCGGAGGACACCGGTCGTTTCTTCTTTTTTTAGTGGGAATTCCTAATTTCAACGAAAAACTGTAATGTTTTGATAACGATATTTATCTGTAATTCTTAACTATGTGACGTATTTACAATTTCTTTGTAATAAACTTTGACATCTTCTCATCTTGACCATCTGAACTCTCGAATTTTGGATGTTTGGCATAGCCTTAATCCATCACATGACATGACGCAACCAGACAGTCTCCAGGGAAAGATCTGAATTCCGAGTAAGCCTTCTTCTCATTAACAACTCCGCTGAGTTCAATAACAAAACTAGCTTAAACTTTCTCCTTTACTCTCAGTGATACCTATTTCTCCGCACACTCTTCAAAATGTTCGCCATCTCCGAGACCCTCCAAACTGGATTTCAAAAATGCTGTGCCAGTACGGCCATGCTTCTGAATCTCGGTTTGATCTACTTGATCATCAACAAGTCTCCAAAAGAGCTCGGTGCTTATAAGTACTTGATGGTCTATATTTCTCTGTTGGAAATGGTGTACGCACTTGTGGATGTTCTGGTTTTACCGGTGAGTGGACTTATAGGGAGGTTCCTCTGCTGACTGGGTTGAAGGTTTTCTCATTATATGGGCGGAGCGTCAGAATCTGAAATGAAACTTGACAAAGTTCTAGCGACCCCATGAATGCGATAGTTCGAACTGGAAATGTTATAGACTTTCCAGACTTCGAATTTTTCGATTTTCCCAAACTCAAACCTTTCCAGATCTTCCACCACTCCGGCTACACATTCCTCATCATCACCCGCCTGGAATCCTCTTTCTTCGACCGCCCTGTACAATCCGTTCTTTCTGGACTCTACTGTGGACTTTACGGATCTTGCATGGCCCTACTCGCAATTCACTTCTTCTACCGCTATCTTGTTATCAAAGGTAGCAAGACACTCTCTACATTTCGCTCTTGGAAACTTTTACTCTGGTTTGCTATTCCAATTCTCTATGGAAGTGTCTGGGGAGCCATCGCGGTTCTGTTCTGTGGCCAGCGAGGTCTGACAGATCGCGTGGTGGAAACGGATGTTCTGGAAAACCTGGATCTTAATCTCACTGATATTGTCTACATTGCCCCATATCTGTTTAATGATGAAGGTGGTATCTATTGGCCTGTTGTATGCGGACTTATAGTGGATCTCATGATAATTGGCTCCTCAATGTCTACTGTCGTATATTTTGGAGTCCTCTTATTCAAGGAGCTTCAAAAGTACACCAAGAACAATCAAAACTTGTCCGAGAAGAACAAGTCTCTCCAGACTCAACTCTACTACTCTCTGGTCACTCAGACCTTGATCCCTGTCATCCTTCTCCAAGTCCCTGTGTCCATTCTCTTCACTACCGTATTCTGCTCTTTTGATTCCGGAGCACTCAGCAGTTTGGTTTCTATGACAATCGCCCTCTATCCTGCTATTGATCCCTTGCCGACTATGTTCATTGTGACGAGTTATAGGAACGCTATTAGTGGTATGCTAGCAAAAATGGAGAGGGGGAAATAGGAGTGGATTTCAGATTTCATCAATGGGATTTTCAAGACGGTGACATGCAGACCTTCGGCAGCTACTGGAAAACGGTCTGCGGAAACTACAAAACTATAAATTGAATATCTTGATGATTCTTTATTCAAATGACATATCAAGAAAACGCGATAGACTGTGAAAACCTTCGACTTGATAAAAATTAGAGATATGAGAGCTAGCAAATAGGTTGGAAAACTGACAATCTGGATAGAATGGACGAACAGCCGATAGAATTTTAGGCGCCGGGTCGAGGCAATTCATCTCTAGGTGCGACATTTTTTCTCTGAAAATGTATGTCTATCATGTGGCAACATGCAATTCCCTGATTGAATCATGAGTTGGAAGCCCGCGTAAATTGAGTTAGGAACTCGGAAACTAGATCGATTTCGTTGAGCAAAACGCAAAATCTCATACAATTTCATCATGATTCAACTTCATATGGTTACAAATTCAAATAATCATTCAGAAAAAGAAGCTTCGAATTCTCAAAAAATCAATCACTAGAACACCGACGCTCTCTTATTCAAGTTCACTGATGTGATCGAAGTCTTGCTAGTCACTGTCTTCTTCAACCTGAACAGAACCATCAGATACTGTCTCAAAGGTTTAGTGAAAATAATCATAGCCAGCGCAGACGCAAATCCGTGATACGTCAGAAAGACGAATGCAACATAGGCGATTGCTGGAACACCCAGATTTTCAATAATGAATGAAGACTCTTTTTAAACTTACTCTCATTTTCATAGCCAAACAAAAATGCGTAGATGAACATTGAAACGGGTATTCCTAGCATGAATATATGGATTGAAGCTTGGACAACGAGACTTTGCAAAAGTTGTTGTTGAACTCTCCAAGTCGCTTCTGACGCAGTTTTTGGGATATTGAAGCGGATATATGCGGCCGTGCCAACAACGGAAATCACAATGACTAAAGACAGTAGAATCCAAAACACTACGAATACGGTAGAAACGTAGTCCTTGACAACACCCATAACATAGACAGAGTCACAAAGGAGAAACATGTCGAGTGGGTCGAGTTTCAGAAGTTCCAATTTGTAGTCTTGCTGAAACCGTAGGCCATCGTTATGAGTGACTATGCAGAATAGTGTGATAAAAGCGGCAATCAATCTAGTGGTATTAATAAGCAGACGGAGGAAGTTAGTGTATTTGTGGTCCTTATAGTTGAGGGTACTGGCTTTATAGCGGAACCAAAACATCTCACTGATGGATACACCATTGACTGCAAAAATCTGAAATAGTGGCTACAATTTTCTGTGAAAAAACCCACATTCTATCCCCAAAGATAGTATCACTGCTTGAACCATCCCTCCAACGCCCGCCTTCGACAATATCCCAGTGGTCCTGATCAAGGCATACGGTGCATGCAGCACCGGCTCCACCAGATATGCCCAGTAGATTTCGAAGGCGACGTTCTCCAACAAGTACCATATCAAGAATATTCGATAGACTGTGAACACCTTCGACTTGATAAAAACTAACGATATCAAAGCTAGAATATATGTAGGTACACTGACAATCTGGATAGAATGGATTAACAGGCGATAGATTTTTGGCGCAGGCTCGAGGCAGTTCATCTCTAGGTGTGATATTTATTCATTGAAAATGAATGTAGGTCATGTGGTAACATGCAGCTCCGTGATTGAATCAGCAATATGAAGGCCACGTAAATTGAGTGAGGACCTCGGAAACTAGATCGATTTCTTCGAGCAAAACGCAAAATCTCATTAAATGTATTCATGATTCAACTTCATATGGTTACAAATTCAAACAATCATTCAGAAAAAGAAGCTTCGAAAAAAATCATTCACTAGAACACCAACGCTCTCTTATTCAAGTTCACCGATGTGATCGAAGTCTTGCTAGTCACTGTCTTCTTCAACCTGAACAGAACCATCAAATACTGTCTCAAAGGTTTAGTGAAAATAATCATAGCCAGCGCGGACGCGAATCCGTGATACGTCAGACAGACGAATGCAACATAGGCGATTGCTGAAACATCAAGATTTTTGACTGATGTACGAATGAAGAATCTCTTTAAACTCACTCTCATTTTCATAGCCAAACAAAAATGCGTAGATGAACATTAAATTTGGAACTCCAAGCATGATTCCGTGAATTGAAGCCTGGATAATAAGACTTCTCAAAAGATGCTGCTGAACTTTCCAAGTCACTTCTGACAAAGTTTTCGGGATGTTAAAGCTTATGAATACGGCGGTGCCGGGAACTGAGAGCACAAGAACGATGGATTGTAGAATCCAAAATCCCACAAAAACTGCAGATACATAGTCCTTGAAAGCAGCCAGGATATATACAGTGTCGCAGAGGAGAAACGTGTCGTGTGGGTTGAGTTTCAAAAGTTCCGATTTGTAGTTTTGTTGAAAGCGAAGGCCATCGTTATAAGTGGCCATGACGAACACTGTATCAAAGAATGCAATGAGTCTGGTGGTATTAATGAGCAGGCGGAGAAAGTTGGTGTATTTGTGGTCCTTGTAGTTGAGGATACTGGCTTTGTAGCGGAACCAAAACATTTCACTGATGGACAGACCATTGACTGCAAAAATTTGTTAGAATCTCTCTATGTAGTAAGCATAACTCACACTCTATTCCCAAACAAAGTATCAAGATCTGCACCAATCCTCCTACACCAGCTTTCGATAATATCCCAGGTGCTCTTATCAAGGTATAGGGAGCATGGAGCACCGGCTCCACAAAATGTGCCGAGTAGATTTCGAAGGCGAAGTTCTCCAACAAGTGCCATATCAAGAAGATTCGATAGATTGTGAACACGTTCGACTTGATGAAAACTAACGATATCAAAGCTAGAATATATGTAGGTACACTGACAATTTGAATAGAATGGATGAACAAGCGATAGATTTCTGGCGCAGGCTCGAGGCAGTTCATCTTCGAGACTTTGTGGAGTTGATGTGATATATATTTTTTCGTTCGAGAATGTCAGGTGGCAACATGAAGTTCCGTGATCGAATCATAAGTTTGAGGCCCACGCAAATTGAGTTAAAAGGTTTAAATACATTTTTTATATATGTGATATGTGCAACTTCATCTGGCTACAAATATAACAAAAGTTTGTTCAGGATGATAAAAATCGCGGTTCCGGAATCGAGAACTTAAAGTACAGCCTCCGAAATCCCCCAGAATTCAACGAATTTTCCCCAAACATCCTCCTTGCTTTCTCATCGCTCCCTGAAAACCCAACAGATCAACTTTTCAGCCAATCAGTGATCACCAAACCTAAATCTTCAGCTTCCCCCCGTTTCCCTCATTTCCCCCGCCATTTACAGGAAACAACACTTTAGACTATGTTTCTATTTCTCTCTCTCTCTCCTCCAATTAGATCAGGTTCGTCTTCACAGAATGATCATAAACCGTTTTTATCGGATCACCGCCACTCTCTTTGCAGGTGGAGAAGATGGCTTGTTATTAGCTTGTAGCCTCTTTTCTCTCTTCATTTCATCTAGGTCATATAATAACAGGAAGAAGGAGAGAGAGAGGAGAGGGTGAACAAAGAGAATGTATCAATCCGGGTGTCAGGTGTGGAGACAAGAATGTAGATCTAGAGTGATTTGTGTGTGAAGAGGTTGGATAACAGATCAGGAATGTCTAAATTGTCAAATCATCTTTCAAAACCTGAGCAACCTCAGAACCACCTAGAATCCACCGAGAGTCTAGAAAAAACTGCAAGTTCGTCGAGGTTTTGGAATCTATCTGGGTTTATCAGAAAACTCCAAGTCTTATTGAGTCTATTGGAATCTATCGGAATCCACAAGAATTCATCAAACTCAAAAAGTCTCTCAAAATTTCTGAAAAAAAGGCACACATTGGACACAGCATTCAGAATCTTCCAGAACGCTCAGAATCCTTCAGAACCCACTGGGATCCATGGAATTCTCGAAACCTCTTCAGAAGTCTTCAACGTTCTTCAGATTCCTATACCATTTTTCAAAGCCTTCCAGAAGCATCTAGAATTTCCCGCGATTTCCTGAAACCACTATCGGAATGTTCCAGAATCATCATAGTCCAGATTCTGTTAGAATCCTCAAAAATCTTTCGGAATCCACCTGAAGCTCTGAAACTTGTATTCCCTTCGAACCTCGGAATCCGTTGTACTTCCACAATATCCTATCCCATAAGCCTTGCTGTTTCCTTTCCTTCTCCTCTCTCCGAAATCGAGACAATGTCTCAAAATGAATTGAATTTGATTCCGATCTGGTGATCTATGAATAGATAACACGTACACCTACACCTTCCGTCGTCGTATGTCGCACCTTCGACCCACGTGTGAATCAGGTCTGCCTTCAAAATTTTATGGGGGTTAGATAGAATATCGTGATGAGAACCGGCTATGGGGGGAAAATCGGGCTTTGTTTGTTTTTGAATTGGATTAGAGGTGGAGATTAGGAGGGAATAGGATTCTAGGATAAAATAAAGACTAGAGAGAGAAGATAAACCAGGAGAAAGTGAAAAAATAATTTCAGCAGTAACCTAATCATGAAGGTTTGGCTACTTGGGACAAACAGAACGGAGTAAACCTTCTGTCCAAAAAAGAGCACCCGTACCTTCTCGTTTACTAAAACTTATCTCTGTTCCTATGACAGCTATCAAATGGTGGTCCACTAACAAAATGTTTATCAAAGCATGAGCAACAATTTAACAGTTGACCACTTTTCAATATCTGTTACAGGAACCGAGATAAATTTGATCATAGTGATGGAAAAGGGTTTACATCTAATTCAGGATTTCAGGTAGAATTTATCAGGTCCGCCAAGACCACCTATTGTAACTTTAGATGATTTTAGATAACACAATAACTGAAAAACTTGAGATGCTCCACAATCTACTTTGAGAGGTTTGGCCAAAAAACCCTGTAACATTGAATACGAATAGCAACATCTTTGAAATCCCTTGGAAATTTCCTAACGGTCTCTCAGTGAGAACAAGTTGATTGTGAGAAGTCATTCCCATCAGATTCTCGATCTCTTTTCAGTATTGGATGGCCACTTGGTGTAATAAAACTCGGACTCGCCATTCTCAAGTTTCCCCGATTTCTCATTAACACCGAAAAAAAAACATGTTTGAATGCAAAATTGATTTATTTTCAAGTTCAGTTATCCAAATGTACAGAAACTGGTGTTGAAATCAGAGAAGTCACACATTTACTTTCCTCCGACGGCGTAGGCTCCTCCGGCTGGGGCAGCGTAGGCTGGAGCTGGAGCAGCGTAGGCTGGTGGTGGTGGGGCTCCACCTCCGCATCCGCAGGCTGGTGGTGGTGGTGGTGGAGCGCTGAAAGGTGAATGGTTTTTTGAGGTACTGTGTTCAAAGCCAAGGAACTCACCATCCGCATCCTCCACCTCCTCCGGATGGGAACAAGAAGGCCGAAGCGGCGGCGATCATGGAAGTGGCAATGACGAAGACACGCATGGTTGTAGAAGAGACAGTTGTTTGAAGACTGGCTTGATTTCTCGACACCTTTTGGGTCCTTTTATACGCTCCTATTGGGGAGGAGGGGAAGAGATATACGGTTTTTTCGTTGTAACACCTGAGGAGGTGTGGAGATCCCGCCTTTCACTGAATACCGGGTGCCGCTAGACGATTCTTGCAGCTTCTTCTTCTTCTTCTCCGTCTTTTGACACTTCCAGTTTGTTTCGATGACGCGTGTTTCTACGCACTGATTAGGAGCGACGGAGACGGGTAAACAGGTGAGGACGCATTCAGATGGCAGAAATTACACAGTGTCCTCGAGGAGGGAGAAGACAGATTTTTGGATCCTTAATATTCAGGTTCTCCTTTTCGTCTTACTTGGCGAGATGATCTACGGGCTTTCAGAGTGAAAACGGACGGACGGATGGCGCCTGGAGATGAATATCTCGCTTCTTATCGCCACCGCTTCTTTGTTCGGTGAATTTGAAAACGAGGTTCTGAGTGTGTAGAGACGCTTTGTGATTTGTGGCCAGATAACAGAGTGCGGGCAGGTGGAAAGCTTGTTGAGTGGAAAATTTGAAATTTCAACATGAAATCGGAAGAAAACTATGAGAAGCGTGTACTCGACAGATGAGCGAAAGAGAAGCCTTCGCAGTCAGAAATGCCGCAAAAAAAGTCAACAGAAGATATGTAGACCAGAATAAGATTTACCGTTGGAACAATGAGCAGAAAACAGTATCGGTAATTTAAGGTATAATATTTCTTCCGTCGTCAGTATGGCTGCGAACAACATTAATTTCCGTAAACCTCATTCGCCAACTGCTGGTACTCCGGCATTCCTACTGAAAATGGCACGGACGGTTCTGGCCGCTGAAAACAGGGTTAACAAAAGCTTAAAATTAGATTCAGTTACGGAGAAACTGGAAGCTGACAGGTTTTTGTTGTAAGGTAATCTGAAGGCAGAGCAATTATGGCCTAGGAGCCGACAACTCGGTCAACATGACATGAAAATCTTTATTCTGACTTCAAATCCTGGTTTATGAATATCGGTGCTATCTCTAATTTCGGTGGTTTCTCTGAATCTCATCTACCAAACTTTTACAAATGTTATTTTCCAGTCTCTTCCCAACCCCCACACCAATATATTTTGACATCAAAACTCAAACGGAGCCAATTAATACTGTTTTTGTTGCTGTCTGAAAACATACCAGAATAGTTTTTCTTCTATTTTTCCGAACCATACCGAATCTCCCTTCTGCAAACTTCCGCACTTCTTATCAGATAAGGAAGCAGTTTTTCTCGGCTTTCCGATTCGAATGTTCACACTTGTCCCTGACAATTTTTTTGTCTCAAAACGAGAACACTTTAAGATTTCCCATGCTGTAAATCATTCTTGCAAAGAAGCTTAATTCACTTGTCTATCAGGTCTACATCATTTCCGCAGCAACAGCAAGAAGACAGTCTTACACTGGAGAAGCATAGTTTGTAGAGACTAATGAGGGGAAGATGATACCTACATAGTCAATGTTCGACTACGATAAGATCAAGCTTTCAATGATCAGCAGAGTCTTTAAAAACTTGACTGGATTACTGAATCAAGCCTCAATTCAAATTGGTAAACGAGAACTTGAGCATCCTAGGAAACTAAAAAGGAATCTCGATTATTCAAAAAACGTACACAAATTCTGATGCAATGAGGTTCTATTTCTGGAACTGATAACATCATAAAAATCATCTGAAAAATACACTTTACTGATAAGAATGAAAAAATATGGGAAAACCGGAGAATCATAGAACGACCATGATGCAACTATAACTTTTTTTTCAAAAACCACGGATGTTGTTGGGGCACTTTTTTTTTAGTTTATCATCTTTATTCATCGGGAAAACAGTTAATTGGGCAAAATGGCAAGTGGGGATGGAACATGGTAAGGAGAATAAAAATAAAGGGTAATAGGACAATCCCGCAAGAGATGTACCTAAAATAAGTAGGGGATAAAAACTATAAGGAATGAAGCATTAGACAGTTAAGGGTAATAGATAGGGGGTGTTTAAGAGGAAGAATTTGACAATAATTAAAACCGGGAAATGGAATTATCTAAGAGGTGGTTGAATTGAGAGGGGGATAAAAAGGAATCACAATACTTAATAGCGTACATCAAATATTGGCGATCAACAATTCGAACGTTCAACTTTCAGCTCAGTTTGATCTACGTGTCTTAAGCAAGCTTTGCACCGGAGATTGAGATGGACCCCGTTGCCAACATTCTTAGAAACTCTGCGTAGCAGGATTCAACCCATTCTCTCGTTTATCTTGTCCTTCTGGGGTTCTTAATTTCACACACTTTCCCGTCCATCAATTTAAAAAAGATGCTAGTAATAAACAGAAACCCATAACTACCTATTCTTCTCTGATCCAAGAATCTTGAGGTTACAATCATCGGAATGCCGGATTCACATCCTGGAGTATGAATGAGTGATCCTTGTTTGCCTTTAGATTATTCATGTGCACCTACTGATGCCTGATGGTTTTGAATTGGACTACCAATTTTTGGACACTTGGACGCTTTGATTGTCAAATTTCATGAGCACATTGGGTCCCGGAAATTGTATTTTTAATCTTGTAAAAGAAGGCGTTCGCGTGCTCAAATTTCAGAGGTGAGGTTCAAAAATAAATGGTTCCAAAATAAATGAAACATTCTTTACTTGTACATCCACATGCTTTTGTTCACCAGGTACGGTACGTGGTTAGATGCCACTTTCAGATCAACGACTTTTAGATCAATTTTCCCTTCTGCATTCACATTCTAAACGCTAATTACTTTCCGATTCTCATCAAATTTCCCATTCCCATTAAACTCCCCCTTTTCAACGTTCACCAAAGAAAATTGAGCACTCCACATTAAGTTTTTTCCCAAAAGAACAAAAAACAATGAAAAATTGCCGCATCAATTAAAAACTCTATACACACACCCACTTTTGCTCCATCCATCTGCCACGTCATCTGGAGTCACTCCTCCTCTTCTGCTTCTATCCGAAACGACTCCCTCTCCCTTTTTTGTCCACGTCAAAAGTTCATTGGCAATTAGAGACCCTCTCTGCTCTCTCACTCCCTTCTTCTCCATCTATTCCTCCGACTTTTTTTCGTACTTTTGGCCCATTCCACATTCTAATCCCTTGTTCTCTTTTCCCATTTTCTTCTCTTCCCTCTGAATAATGTTCATCTGTAAAATATGAATATGCTATTATGTCTTAACTCCAAGCCTTTCTTTCATCTCCTTTCCATTCTCCATTCCACCCCCTTGACTTATTTTCTAGCTGTTCCGGAAATTGGCTCTCGGCGAGCAGCATTATATGGATACGAAGACAAATGGATGGAATGGAAAATGGAACCAATTTTTTCATTTATAGTTTTTGGTTCTTAGCGTGTGTCTTCGCCAAGAATTTCATATGATCTTGTTCCAAAGTAAGTCACTGAATTACATTGAGGCTGTTTGTAACCCTTAACCTTGCAGCCTAAGAGGTGAAACCTCGAGACCTAGAAACCATGACTAGGTTTGCGAGAATTTCAAACCTCGTGGGGAGATTCCTTAACACTGAGGCCTAGAAGCTAACCTCATGGCCCAGTACCTCTAACCTTGTAACCTAGAAACCCAATAAAGTGTCCCAGAATCTCTAACTTATTGGCCTAGATTCCCTAATCTTGCGACCTCAAAGGCCTAACCGGGTGGCCCCATTCAACGACCTAGAAATTTCGGTAGGTGACCTAGAAAACCAAACCTAGACGACCTACACATCCATCCAGATCCAGACAACTAAATGAGTCATCTTTAATTTACATCAATTTCTCCATTTTTTTTTCTTTCATTTTTTACAGCCACCCATTTTCAAATATCCTCCTCTCCCCCCATATGGAAAACAGGTTCTATATGACTGCTCTCAGTTTCTCTTACATTCTTCTTCCTTCTTTTTTTCTCATTTTCAGCTTTTCCCATTTTTTTCTTGGCTTTGAAAAACTTTAGGTGACCTCGAACTCATTACTCGAGCAGAAATATAGCGCAGAAAGACATGTCTGGGAGGCTTGAAAAACAGAAAAAACCTGGGGGGAAAAATCATTTTCAAGAGAGATGCGGGAGGAGAAACTTTTCTTTTCCTGACTTTTAGAAGTTTTTTTTTGCTTTTTGAGCTTTTCAGTTTTTTGAATCAAGGAGATTTTTCAGCTGGTTGGGTTGAACTTTTCTCATAGTAAACTGTCCTTGAAGATTCAGACACAAAGTTGAACTCCTGGCCATATTAGAGATCCATAGTTTATGAGACAACTTTGCGAGAGCAAAACTAAAAACACGTTGCGAATTTTTTGTCTGGAAACCAAATCTGTGTGGTCGAGTTGACCTTGTCTCAGATTCTCTGAACCAATGAAACCGTTTGAGTCATATATCTGCAATTTCGGGGTATGCAAAAATTTATTGAAAAGTTGAGACAACGTTATTCAAAATTTACAAAAAAACGATCTCTGCATCGAATTCGATTTCGAGTCACACACATTTACTTTCCTCCGACGGCGTAGGCTCCTCCGACTGGAGCGGCGTAGGCTGGCGCTGGAGCAGCATAGACTGGAGCTGGGGCGGCGTAGCCACCGCCTCCTCCGCATCCACCTCCGCATGGTGGTGGTGGTGGAGCGCTGAAAGTAGGGGATATACGAATACAGTATTCCAGACACTTTTTCTAGTTTTGAAGCTTCAGAAAGTGACGCTCAAATTGAGACGTGTCACCTTCTACAATCTCAAAACCGGGCTAGTTTTTGTCAAGCCTATCAACAACTTCAAATTTTCCATAAGCGGTCTACAATGCCTTATACATAATCAAGTTCAGCTACCGACCACGGACTATAACCTAGTTTGCCTGCCATGTTCTAGACCCCTAGAATAACACTCACCATCCACATCCTCCACCCCCTCCGGATGGGAACAAGAATGCCGAGGTGGCGGCGATCATGGAAGTGGCGATGACGAAGAAACGCATGGCTAGATGAGTACAGTAGTTTGAATGAACTGCTGGATGATATCTCGACACCTTCTCGCACCTTATATACCCCGCGAGGATAGACGGTTTTTTGTAACAAACAACCACCTTCCCCTTGCAGGCGGGACTTGCGCAATGCTTCTCCCCCCACCCACACCGGTATTCTTCGTTCGCCAAATATTTTGGTCCTTCACCTTCGGTCTTCTCATGGGGAAAAGGGAAGGTGTTAGGTGATAGAATACAATAGGCAAATTGGCTGGGAGATGTGTAAGAGAAATTTTGTTTAGGCGGTTTTATGCTGCCGAGGAAATTGCGCAGAGGAAGAAGGAAGCCATGAAAACAAAGTGAGAGACACAAAACTCAAAACAGTCACAAAATAGAAAAGAAGTTTTGGACCAAAATTTTAGATGTTCAAAACTCCTAAAATCTGAGAAGCAAGAGCTCCAAATTCTTGGAAGCCGAAATTTCCAACCAAGAAATCCTGAGAATCTCAAGTCCTCTACAATCTGGATGAAATCTGATTCTCAATATCTTTGTAAGTCTTAAAATTCGTTACAATTCGAAATCCCCCAGTTTCGAAAGCTCAGAATCTCAGAATACTTTGGAAAGTCAAAATCCATCAGAATAAACTCTCTCTAGCAGTATGATCTTCTTCCGTTTCCCAAAACTTTCAGAAATTCTCGCTGAATTCATTTCGTTTTTCCCCGACACCTTTTCCTTTCCATGTCCATTGACCCTCCCAATTCTTATCAGTTCTCTTTTACTTTTCCATTTTTAACCCTTTCTATTAATAGTTCACCCAGTGATGTATTGATATTAACCCTGATGTATTATTGCATATTTACAGACGACATAACTCTTTTTTCGGTGATAACAACTCCTCATTCTTCTTCTCCCCCTGTTCATTCCCTTGTCTCTGCTTGCACAAAAATGAGTGCTCCATCAACAATGAGTGCTCCACCGGACTACTCGGAGACTGTGGACGAAACGATTGCGGCGACTTCGAAAGATGAATCTCCTCCGATCTATGTGATGGACGTCAATAATTTGACGTGGCAACGAGCGTTCCCACCCACTTATGATGATGAGGAGAGGCAGTTGGACGAGCCGTTGCGGAGCATCGAGGCCGAGCTTGACAGTGAGTTGGGCCTGTTTCGAATGGAGTTCTGGGATTGGCAACATAGTAGGTTTTTGGATTCGTAGCATGATAGTGTACCGTATCTCCTTCCTTATACCGGGACCTCGTACCGTACCTTTGACTAAAAATATCTCGGCTATCGTAACAGATATCAAAAAGTAGCCAACTAACAAAATTCAGCTCATGTTGTGTTCATCATTTTGTTAATTGATCATTTTTTCATAACTGTTACAGGAATCAAGATAAATCTGGTTAAAGTGACAGAAAGGGTGCATGTCTGTTAAAGAAAGTACAATTCGGGGTATATCAATAAAACGTATTGCTAGGAAGTAGACCACACTGCCTCGGACAGCTTTAAACATGTTACACCAACCAGTAAATTTTTTCGATTGGGATCAACTGACAAATCCAGACATAGAAGCGCAGTGTTCCAGGTGATCTCAGGACATCCCATTACTATAGGTGAACTTCAGGTGTTTGCTGTCTGTCACTTTCCAAGCTTTTAAAAATCAGTATTCTCTTC
Source organism: Caenorhabditis sp. 40 LS-2015 (assembly GCA_900536305.3). Lineage (NCBI taxonomy): Eukaryota > Metazoa > Nematoda > Chromadorea > Rhabditida > Rhabditidae > Caenorhabditis > Caenorhabditis tribulationis. Next base: position 323,263 of record LR546250.1, on the reverse strand, counting down.
ACCTTTTTCTCGATCCTCCGTTCTCTGATCCTCCGATCTTTACCCCAAATACGGAAGTTGCTGGTTTCGTGTTTTTCTGATTTTCGTTCCTCATTGTGCGCGCTTACGGCGGACTTTGTAGTGAAATCGAAACCGCGCCTATAGATTCATGACTCTGATAGTAAGCCAGTGGAGTGTATCGAGTATTTTTCTCTATATTTCCTCTATCAGATTTTGAACCGAGTTTTTCGAATGAAACCGCATTTTTGAGCACTTTCGCATGAAGGATGGAGATCCTCAGAAAAGGTCGAGGGATGCTTATAAAATCATGAGAATTCGTTATCATCCATTTCTGCGAAAAGCAACAATCTCCCCAAAAACCTAACAAGATCATTTTTCTATAATCCGACTGTTGGAAAATGATCTCAAAAGGACGACGAGCAGTTTCCATAATTCGTAATTCCTTTCAAAAAAGTAAAAAAACAAACGACATTCACTTCGTCTCAATCTCAAACTCTTTCACTAATCCTTTTTGAAAAACACCGAAAATCCTGAATCGGAAATCAAAAAAAAGTGATAAAAATAAGTACGCTTAAAATAGACCTGTATAAGTTAAATAGCAAACACACATCAGTTTGTCTATTTTCAGACCTCCGTGCTAAATTTAGATTCTGCTACTTGGATACCTAACCCACATAGTCTAACTCAAAAATCAATCAGTCAATTTTTCAGACGAGATCAATCGAAAGTACAAGTGTGGCCCGTGCATTCTATCCGAGACGAAGGCCTTCCTCCTTTGTTTCTTCTCCGTGTTCGTCTTCATTCTCGTCCTCATGCCAACCGCCTTCTTCCTCTCGATTCTATCGAAAGAGGGAGCCGATCCAAATGTGTCTCCAAGTGCTTGAAACTTATCCAAATGTGCTGGGAATTCTGGGAAAAGTGTTCATGTGTATTGTTGTATGCTGAAATTAGAAATATTCTGATGGTCTAGATGGTAGACGACTCTTTTGACCGTGAAAAAGTGACCTATTTTTCAAATTTTCAATGTACCATAAACGACCATGGACCTCTTCTTCGATTCCCATAGACTGTGAACTAACCCTTGCCGATCTCAATTCATCTTTTTTTTTGTTTTTGCTGTCTCGCGAGTACATGTAATTTTTGCTTCTGCTATTAAAACATACTGTATTTTAGACTATTAGGATCCAAGATCCAAATTTTTCCTTCAATAAAAATGCCCTTCTCGTCGTTTTGAAATTGGTCAGTTTTGAGTAGTTGAAAAAGTATGCTCCAATTATCCGTTTGTTCTGAAAATTTGTAGGCATATTCAGCCCCTCTAGATCTTCATTTTTGTAGTTGACCACTTTTCTCGGAAACGGAAGACAAGATAGTTATGTTGCGTTAAAGATCATTGATCCAAAAAATTCAAAATTTTAACTGAAATGTAGTAAGTTTTTATGTCGCGTAACTACATGCTATGGTGAATCTTTCCAACATTTTCTGATGTAGCGTCTAGCCGAATAGAATGAAGTTCAAGTCCAGAAAATCTTTAACAACCGCAAAAAAAACACACATGCATCGCGCAATCCGCCCGTTATCGCGTAATCCATCAATCCTATTCTGGAGTGTGCGTTAAATAGGAGAGATTGGCGGTGGATAAAAAAACACGTTATACCTGTTCCACTGGTCATCGGTGATATAAGAAGAAACGCAACACATCTGAGTGTTTCATTTCCATGTTCCCTGTTCCGATAACTTTTCATCCATTTTCCTCTGATTTTTAAAAATCTAATCCTCTCTCCTCGATTTCCAGAATGAACCAGACTCTCCTCGCGATCCTTGTTTCCTTGTGCCTTGCTACATTGGCCTCAGCTCGTTTCTCGTGCGGACACGATCCTCTTCAGTCCGGATTCGCTGAGATTTTGGTGAAGAATGACTGCAAAGGAAGAATGAGTAAGTGTGCTCTACCGAATCCGGTGTATTCCAAAACCTTCAGACAAGGTCGATGTGTGCTGCTCTCAACATACCGCCTGTTACGATAAGAAGAAGCCGAGAAACGTATGCGATGAGGCCTTCTGCAAGTGTGCCAAGAATGCCGCTAAAAATATGCCACTTTGCAACGTAAGTAATCTTGTTGTCACAGAGAGCTTCCCTCAGGTCCAACGCTCCAATATCAGATCCAATGTTATTCTAGCAGCGGTAGATCAAAAATTCTTGTATTCGAAGGTTCAGACCAATTTGATCTACCAGTGCTGAAACAGGTTAAAATCGAGAGCGCCGCCAACATTTGCGTGAAAAATATCAAAATTGCAATTTCAGTTCCAAATGGAGAACTTCTGCAACACCGCCAAAGCCTGGGGAGGACTCCACCACAAGGGATAATTTTGCGAAGTTATGTCAATGATTTTAAGTTCTAATTTATTTTCATGAATAAAATGTTAATAATTTGATAAAACCAATTCGATAAATTGGCAATTCACTCATGATACACGATCATTCTCAATCCTCGGTGCAAAGTTTGCGCGCGGGATTTTTATGGCTAGTAGATCAAATCCAACTCACTAGCTTATGGGTCAGGTTTTTGATCTACCAGTGCAATTAAAATGCAACATCGAAAGTGGAGACGACCCAATAAGAATGGGTCAATAAGTGACTTGTCGGATTGCCCCCCCCCCCCCCCC
>LR546250.1:57603-320565 GCA_900536305.3 Caenorhabditis sp. 40 LS-2015 | reverse complement strand
CCCCCCCCCCCCCCCCCTTTAAAAGTATGTACTCTAGGATTACCAAAAAATCAAATAAATAATGTAATGCACTCTTTCAAAAAAGTTTGTTTGTGAACGGTCTCCCACTGATCGTATCGTCATGTTTTCTCTTACACTCAATTCAAACTCAAAATGTACACGACTCTTCATTTGCTTCCTTATGCTCCCCCTGTTCATCGGAACAGTTCTTGTATACAAATCACATTTCTCACCTTCTAAGCTTGTGACCATTTTGACCCACCCAAGATGACCAAGAGTTCAGATTCCCGGGGCTGCTCTCAGTCGTGTCTTGTCCCCCGAAGAGCATTTTGGGACCAGTCAAACAGTTTGAAAATGTATAAAACAGCCTACCGAGGCCAGTCTACACCAACGACCATGAGAAGCTGTATTATTCTTTCGGTACTGTTTGCCACTATTCTTGGGGACCAAGATGTCTTGAATTTCGGTCCGGCTGGAGCAGAACCAGAAGTCGTCAGGACCAACGTGAGAGCTGTAATTGTCAACATCACTGAGGTCTACAGTAATCTTGAGTCTCTTCTACTGAACTCTTCACTGACTCACAGCGATCAAAAAACTCAAGAGGAGAGATTGGTGTTAGTTTTTCCAAGGGTATGAGCCTCAACCTCGAAGTCCTGATTATCGGAACAACTTACAGGAACTTCGTGCTCTCTTCTTCATTGCTCGCCACTATCGTCCTGAAAACACTGCTCCAATTTTCGGGCCAGAGACGACATCCTATTTGCCAGCTAACCTGGTTCAGGAGAATATCGTGATTGAGAATGTGAGAGCAGTGGTGGCAAATATGTCTAGTGTCTATAGCCAACTGGAAAGTGTCCTAGTGAACACAAAACTTGGGGCTCAAGATCAGAAGGCACAAGTGGAGAGACTAGCGGAGACGTTCCCAAGGGTAGGTGATAGGAAGGAGGATTCCGACGGTGTTGAGAGGGTTTCGACGTCAGAAATGCCTCAAACATCCTTTGAGTCGGAAAACTTTATTGCGCAATTTTTCACAGGAAATCCGCGCCCTGTACTTCATCGCTCGTCACTATCGCCCCGAAGACACCACTCCAGTGTTTGCAGTGGAGAACGGAGAGAAAATCGATGATTGGAGAGCCTTGTTCGGGACAGTTACGAAGAATTCTGGCGCAGCAGGGAATCACTGATTGTGAAGTTTTGTTCATCCGACATTCGAGATGCTTCTTTTTTTTTTCGTTTGATTCTGATTCCGATTTGGATTATGTTAATGAATTGATTTGTGAAACACACCGTATCCTGTAATTTAAAGCTTACCACAACTTTGACCGAATTTATCTCGATTCCTGGAACAGATATGAAAAAATAGTCAACTAACAAAATGTTTATGATAAAATAATAAACATTTTGTTAGTTTGCAACTTTTTGATAGCTGTCACAGAAACCGAGATGAACTAGGTTAAAGTACCAGCAAGGCGTTTGCAGTGTTCACGGCATCTTAAAGGAAGTTCTGAAGAATTGGGCATAAAACTTCCCAGTCAGTTTTCTCAGTAAAACCTTTGCTGTCTTAATGTCCAACAAAACTACGGGTTTTACAAAGCAAGTTCGCTCTGTCGCACACAGGCGGGAAATCACTTGGTTTCCCTTCCGTAGAAATCATCAGAATTCATCGCCAAGTCCATTTTGTCTGTGTTTTCTCATCAATTTCCCAAATTTCTTCACCTTCACAATTCACTTCCTGTCTGTAGATTGATATCGAATCGTGTAAATGTTCACTTCATTTTTTTCCCTTCTCTGACCATCGAAAATCTTTTTTTTTCAATTTTCTTTTCCCTACTACTGACCTCCAAAAACTAGACAAACATTACCCCCACCAGCTGTTTCTTTGAACACAAACCACATGGAGTCTGTTCTCCTTTCTCCTCCTGCGACTCGCCTCCCTCGTCGACACATAGCCAGCATAAACTCCGATACCTCACTTTTATATTTAACATGACGAACTGACTCTCTTATTTTGTTTCATTTTTCCAGCACCATGACCGAATCCCGCAATATACTGATCGTCAACCCAATTTTTGGCTTTAGCCATGTCAAATTTCTCTCAACGCTTGCTGATATTATCGCTGAACGAGGACACAATGTGGTAAGACTTTTTGGGGTTTTCAGCCATCAAAATTCTAATTTCAGACAGTCCTTCAACCATTCCACATTGCCATGAACAATCTGGATGGGTTGATCAAAAACAAGAATGTGAAAGTGATCAACTACTATCCGGACAACTTCTCCGAGTTGGAGAAGAATGAGGAGCAGACTTTCAAAATGGCATGGGACTCGAGGCTGATGCAGAGTCCGCTTTTGGGGGCGATGTTCTCGAGTATGGTGTCGAAACAGTTCAAGAATACAGTGACAAGTGAGTTTGGATAATATTGGGTGAAAAGAAAAATCAAATTTGCAAGATCCTGCAAACCTCAAAAACCTAGGAAACCTCAGATTCAAATGACCCTAGATTCTAATAACTCAAAAATCCCAAGTATCTTTTCAACCTCAAAGGCCCTTGAATCCTACCTTCATTTTGATACTAGAAATCCTGAAATCTTAAGGATCAGGAGATTCCGAGGGCCTCGAGTTTCTCAGTATCTTGAGATCCTAAGTATCCTGCAATCCTAAAAATCCTAAATTCAAGGAGCCCAAATTTCTGAATCCTACGAATGCTGGAATTTCTAGATTTCAAGGATCCTAGGTCCATAGCATTCTGATAATTCAAAATATGAAATGATTCACAGGGTCTCATTTTCAGATTCTAGGTATCCCATACGCCATGGATCCGGCTTTTTTCCTTTCAAAACTCCATTTTTTTCAGAAATGCTCCGCGACGAAAAACTACACAAAGAGCTCATCGCCGCCAACTTCGATGCAGTGCTAGTGGAAACTTTTGAGATTTCTGGATTTTGTAAGTCACCCACTATTATCAATTTACAATTGCCTCCTCAGACCTTGCCGAAATCCTTCAAGTTCCCGCCATCGCCGTGCTCTCCGCCGTCCGTTACCCGGTCTTCGATGAGCTCTTTGGTCAATCCTCCACTCTGGGGTACATCCCCGCAACAGGGTCTCTGTTGCCTCCAAAAGCAGGATTCTTCTCCCGTCTCAACGATGTCTACAATTCATTCTTCCTCTCTATCGGTCAAAAGTCCCTGAATAACTCGCAATACGATATCATCAAGGAGGCGATCGGAAGGAAAACTACTCCATGGCAAGACTTGGTGCAAAAGTCTCCCGTCTACATAGTCAACTCGAATCCTTATCTGAACTTTGCCATTTCAAGACCAGGGTGTGTGATTCAAATCGGAGGAATCACCATGTTGAAGGAGGGAGCCCCAAAAAAGATGGAGCTGCCGGAGGAGTACGACAAAATGCTGAATGAGAGGGAAGCCACTGTCTTCATTTCCTTTGGGTCTGTGGTGAGAGCCTATGAGATGCCAGAGAGTTTCAAGTAAGTAAAAGGAACACATCTATTTTGCAACATGGTGAAATTTCAGAAAAGGCCTTCTCAAGATGTTCGAGCTTCTTCCGGATGTCACATTCATTCTCAAGTATGAAGACGAGCTGGAGGAGGACATGAATAAGCGGATCCCTAAAAATGTGTACCTCAAAAAGTGGGTTCCCCAACCTGCGCTTCTTCTTGACGATCGTCTCAACGTGTTTGTCACTCATGGAGGACTCGGGAGCACTATGGAAGTGGCATACTCCGGGACACCAGCTCTCATGGTATAGTTCAATTGCAAGATTTTCAGTTAATTGAAACCTTGCAGGTCCCCCTATTCGCTGACCAATTCGAGAATGCTCAAATGCTGACTCGTCATGGTGGCGCTGTGGACTACAGCAAGTTCGACTTGTCGAATGGAAAGAAGATGGCCAAGACTCTCAACGAGATGATAAGCAATCCGAGCTACAAGAAGAACGCGCTAGAGCTTCAAAGAGTCCTGCTGAGCCAGCCCATCAACCCGAAGGAGAACTTCATGCAGCATCTCGAATTCGCTTGTAAATTTCCAAACTGGCACGGACAGACTCCGGCAATCAGTCGATCCGGCTCGATCTCTTATTACTACCTCGATGTGATCTTGTTTTTGGTGGCCACTCCGGGGACCCTTATCGGAGCTTTCACGTATCTCATGGTTCGCATTTTCACTTAGAAGTTTCATTCCACTTGTAATACACATAAATTTCATTCAAGCCTTCTTCGTTTTCCTAGTAGTCAGTCTTCTGAACATTCGGAGAGCACCCTGATAAGCAAAGTATGCATAAGATCCGGCCAGAACAAGTGAGAGTGCGACAACATCCAAATAATAATGAGCAATCCATCCAACTTGATTGATAGCTGGAACTTGAGAACGGAGATTGGGGAATCTGAAATATCAGATTTTGATTCGAAAGCATCAATGCGAGAATCTTACTTCATTGCAAACTCCAAATGCTTCATCAAATTAAGTTTCGGATCTATTGGCTGATTTGAGAGCACATCGAGAAGGGCCTCAGCATTTTCTCGGTACCTGAGATCATCTTCAATTATTCTTATCCCGGTCAGACCGGTCACTCACTTCGCATCATAAACCAAACTTCTAATTGCCTTTGTCAACTTCTCTCCATCCTTCAAAGCGTATTTATCATAAGCGATAGCGCCTCCATGTCTTGCCAACATGTCCGCGTTATGTGGTTGATCTCCGAAAATTGGAACCATCAATGCTGGCTTTCCGGAGTAGGCCACTTCCCCGGTGCTTCCCAATCCTCCATGTGTCACGAAAACTTTAACCCTTTTGTCAGCTAGAAGAGCTGGTTGAGGAACCCATTTCTTCAAATGGACATTCTTCGGAAGTCTCTTCTGGAATTCCACGTCATCCTTCTCATACTTCCAGATAAAAGTGACATCTGGTAGGGATTCGAACATCTTGATGAGTCCCGCTTTGAAGTTTTCCGGCATTTGAAATGACCTGATTACAGATCCGAAGGAAATCAGTACTGTAGATTCTCGCTCCCTCAAGATATTTTCGTAATCTTCCGGAAGGGCTTCCACTTTCTTGTCCAAATCCTGTGTAATCCCTCCAATATGAACGATCGTGGCAGTTGTAGGAACAGCGAAGTCCAGATATGGATTAGAGTTGGTGAAGTAGATCGGCGACTGTTTCACAAGATCCTTCCAATCTGGCAATGGTCTTCCCAGAGCCTTCTCGAACACTTTCTGTTGATAGAAACTATTCGAGTCGGTGTTCAAGTTGAATAGAAGGAGTCTGTACACATCGTTAAGTCTGTCCAGGAATCCTGCTTCTGGAGCCATCTTGGATCCCGGCTGTTGGACGTAACCCAGAATAGAGGGCTGACCAAACACATCCATGGTGTTTGTGAAACGCACTGCTGGCATTATAGGGATACACGGGACGTTGAGGAGATATGCAAGGTCTATAATCTTGAGGTCAGCAGGTTAAGAGAGTGTGAGGAAACTCACAAACTCCAGTAACCTCGAAAGTCTCGGCAATCACCACATCGTACTTCTTGCTCTTCAACTCTTCTAGAATCTTCCGATCCGTTAACAACTCTGAGAATTATTTGTTTTATGATTGAGAAACAGAGTGGGAGAATGACGGAACTCACGAGCAGCAGTTTTCTCGATAGATTGACTGATGATTCTGGGAGCAATCAGGGCTTCGAGAATCGGGTGATTGACGAGGGGGTCATCCCAGAAGATTGGGTAGGTTTCGGATTCTTTGTTGACTAGATCATCGTAGTGATCAGGGAAGTAGTCGATTATCTGGAAATGAAATTCTGAGAGTCTAGGATTATAGGAATCTAGGATTCTGAGATTCTGAAGTTCTAAGATTTCCGTCCAAACCAAACCTCGATGTTCTTGTTTTTCACCAGTCCTTCCGTGTTGTGATTGATATGATACGGACGAAACAGGGTCTGAAAGTTCTCTACTAGTTTTTTTCAGAAATCTAACTAAACACTCACCACATTATGTCCATGATCCGCGATAATGTTGGCCATCAAGCTTAGAAACTTGACATGACTATACCCGAAAACTGAATTGTAGATCAAAATGTTCTTAGGGTCAACTGATCCGAACAGACACAGAAAAGGAACAACAATCGATTTCAGGTGCATTCTACAATAGACAGGTCAATACTCTCTCTATGTCTCTATTTATACTTTCTTATCAGATCGAGACCAGTAAAGAGAAAAGAAGAAGACCCCTGAATGTTGTATGTGTGTCCAGTGTAGTCTCTAGCCTTTTGAGTCAGGGTCTTTATCAGTTAGCCAAGAGAAAAAGAACCGTGTTTTGTAGAAGAAGATGGTTATATGATGTAACGAGAAGACAAAGGTCTCCAGTTCGTGATTTTTCCGATTAGATGACAATCTGTGTTTGATTTTTTGGTCTCGTTTTCTGGGAACATTGGTAGACTAGAGAAAATTTCGATGATGATATTTTTTCCTTGGTGTCTTATCAGTGGAGTAGTTTTGAGGTTTGAGGTGGCGTGGAATTTGAAATTTGGTGGAAAAGTTCAGGTTAACGTCCAACCTTGTCGACGAATTCCCGAAAAACTTGATCTTTGAACTCTTGGATATTAAATGTCCCAGTTTCCAAATGAGTGTCCAGACATCTGGATTTCCAGATAATTATTTGTAGAGTTTGGTCTACCATCATAATTTTCAAAAACTTCCTTATATTTTCTTACTGGAAGGCAAGTTATGCTTTGTCCAAAATCAAATCAAGGAACCATATTCATTCTCAAAAAATATCATACAAAGGAGATCACCACACAAAATTATGTCAATTATTCACTCTTGGCCTTCTTCTGTACAAATCGAATAGGAAGACTCCGAATCACTTTGTATAGTCCATAGAGGGACACGACTCCAGCAAGAACCAAAAATGCAATAGCATCCAAATAGTAATGAGCAATCCATCCAACTTGATTAATCGCTGGAACTTGAGAGCGGAGGTTGGGGAATCTGAAAACTCACTGATTAATCTGAAATTTCCTAGACTTTGAACTCACTGCATGGCGAACTCCAAGTGCTTCATCAAGTTCAGTTTCGGGTCGATTGGTTGATTCGAAAGAATCTCCAGCAATTCCGTTGCTTTCTCATTGTAGCTTGGATCTTCAATCATAGCCTTCATAGTTTTCGTCAACTTCGCTCCATCGGCCAACTCGAACTTATCATAAGCAACGGCTCCACCGTGTCTCGCCAACATCACTGCGTTCAATGGCTGGTCTCCGAAGATCGGAACCATGAGTGCTGGTTTTCCGGAGTAGGCCACTTCCATTGTGCTTCCCAATCCTCCATGGGTTACGAAAACTTTAACCCTTTTGTCAGCTAGAAGAGCTGGTTGAGGAACCCATTTCTTCAAATGAACATTCTTCGGGAGTCTCTTCTGGAATTCCACGTCATCCTTCTCATACTTCCAGATGAAAGTGACATCTGGAAGAGATTCAAACATCTGGATGAGACCAGCCTTGAAGTTCTCTGGCATTTGGAAGGATCTGATTACAGATCCGAAAGAGATGAGTACTGTAGACTCTCGTTCCTCCAAAATCGGAATGTACTCCTCTGGAAGCTTCCCAACATGCTTCATCTTTTTCAAATCCATAGTGATGCCTCCGGCATGAACGATGGCCGCCGTTGTCGGGACAGCGAAGTCTAGATAGGGATTAGAATTGGTGATGTAGATCGGCGACTGCTTGATCAAATCCCTCCATTCCTGAACCGGATGACCCAGAGCCTTCTGGATGAATGTTTGTTGCAGATCCGTCATTCTGTTCATCATCACAAACATCAAATAGTTTCTGCAGACATCGTTGACTCTATCGAAGAAACCAGCCTCTGGAGCACTGTTCGAACCAATTGCTGGCATGTACCCAAGAATAGATGGTTGTCCGTAAAGTTCGTTAAACACTGGGAACCTCACTGCAGACATGATTGGAATGAATGGAAGGTCGAGAAGGTCGGCGATATCTGAAATTTAGATTTGCAAAGTTTCGGTCAATTTGAAGTATGGAACTTACAAAATCCAGTAATCTCGAAGGTTTCGGCAATCATGACGTCGAATTTTCGGTTCTTCAAGTCTTCCAAAGTTTTCTTGTCTTTCAATAGCTCTGAAACTGGTGGCATGAGACATCCCAAACTTACAGAAAATCACTTACGAACTGCAGTCCTCTCAAACTCTCCAGCCAGAGCATTAGGCATCATGAAGGCTTGTAAAATGGGATTATTCATAAGATGGGAGTCCCAAAATCCTGGGAAAGTCTGCGTCTCCAGACTCTTCAGTTCCTCGTAGTGTTCCGGGTAGTAATTGATGATCTGAGAACATGACGTCTGAATCATTGAATTAGTACTAATTCGGTTACCTCGATGTTCTTGTTTTTCACCAACCCTTCAGTGTTTTTCATCGCATTATGGAACGGTTGAAAGAGAGTCTGAAAGCAATTGAAAATTCATACTGAAAATTGAGAAAAAAACTTACCACATTGTGTCCATGATCTGCTATAATGTCAGCCATCAGACTGATAAACTTGACATGACTGAATCCGAAAATCGGGTTGAAAATCAAAATGTTTTTAGTGGAGACCAATCCAAGGACTAGAAAGAGGGAAACAATTGTAGACAAATGCATAATGTGAGCGAGTGTGAGGGTAGTCTGAAATTCCCGTCACCCTCCACCTACCCTTTTATACGATTCTCTTATCAGTGTTAACTTGGCCATCATGTACGTCGGGGGAATGTAGTACTTGTGTCTATTGTAGTGACATTCTGGTGGTGAGAGGAATACTCCAAAGTCGAAATTTTAATTTTCTTTGACTTGTGACGGTTTGTGACACTGATAGGGACATTTTGTGACTGACAGCTTATCGTAAAGAAATTTATCAGTCGATTTCCGTTTTGCGGAAATCCATTCATTCTCTGCTTTCTAGCCTAACTGAACTGTTTTGAAGAATTCTGAAAATTGGTGAAAATATCAGAATCGAAGAGACAGTCAAACCAGTTTATCTACTGACTCTACAAATCTGTTTCTAATCAGATTTGGTTTTCATGTTCAACATAAATCTTACTAAGAATTCTGAAAGTAAAATAATTATTCTTCTTTGATTGAAAATAGATCAAGTAAAAATTTCAAATCGGTTTATTCAATCTACCATTATTCTAAAAAATTAGACGGAGATCTTGTTTTTAATCACTTTTAGTTTTGTTCGCAATTAATCTAATCGAAAGTCTACTCAAGAGTTTTACAACAAAATAGAAGACCAGGATAGAAGCAAGAGCTAAAAATGCAACGACATCCAAATAGTAATGAGCAATCCATCCGACTTGATTGATGGCTGGTACTTGAGAGCGGAGGTTGGGAAATCTGAAACTTGGTCGTTTAGTTTTGAACCACCAACGCCGGAAACTCACTGAATAGCAAACTCCAAATGTTTCATCAAGTTTAGCTTTGGATCAATCGGCTGATGGTACAATACCTCTAGCAACTCCTCCGCTTTCTCTTGATACTTTGGATTTGTCACTAGATCCTTCATAATTCTTGTCAACTTCTCTCCGTCCTTCAACTCGAACTTATCATAAGCAACGGCTCCTCCATGTCTCTCCAACATTTTTGCATTTTGAGGCTGATCTCCGAAGATCGGAATCATAAGTGCTGGTTTTCCAGTGTAGGCCACTTCCATAGTACTTCCCAATCCTCCATGTGTCACAAATACCTTCAATCGTTTATCAGCAAGTAGAGCAGGTTGAGGAACCCATTTCTTCAAATGGACATTCTTCGGGAGTCTCTTCTGGAATTCCACGTCATCCTTCTCATACTTCCAGATAAAAGTGACATCTGGAAGAGACTCAAACATCTGGATAAGTCCAGCCTTGAAGTTTTCCGGCATTTGGAATGATCTGATAACAGATCCGAAGGAGATGAGTACGGTAGACTCTCGTTCCTGCATGATCCTCTCATACTCTTCTGGGAGTGGTCCCACATTCTTCATCTTCTTCAAGTCCATCGTGATTCCTCCAGCATGAACAATTGTAGCAGTTGTAGGAACAGCGAAGTCTAGATATGGATTCGAATTAGTGATGTAGATTGGAGACTGTGCCATAAGATGCCTCCAATCCGGCAAAGGTCTTCCCAGAATTTGCTCAGCTTGTTGCTGCTGACGATCGGACAACCTGGACCATATTAAGTTTTCGAAGAACCTGATGTAGACATCGTTGAATCTGTCTAAGAATCCAGCTTCTGGAGCAAGCGTTGAATCCGTCTGAGAAACGTATCCAAGACTAGATGGCTGTCCGAAGAGTTCAGTGTAAACCGGGAAGCGGACAGCAGAGAACATGGGAACAACCGGAAGACCGAGAAGATGAGCAAAGTCTGAAACTTAGCAGAAGTTGGAAGTAGCTCTAAATCCAAGAACTTACAAATCCCAGTGGCTCCGAAAGTCTCTACCATCGCCACGTCAAACTTTTTAGCTTTCAAGGTCTCGTGAAGATCCGTATCCAAGAAAAGTTGGGTGTCCGTTTTCTCATACTCACTGCTGATCAATTTGGGCATCATGAAGGCATTAAATACTGGATTGCTCACAAGATGAGAGTCCCAGAGGATGGGAAAAGTTTGAATTCCGTTCTTTTTCAGTTCATCGAAATGTTTGGGATAGTAGTTGATAATCTCGATATTCTTATTTTTCACGAGACCGTCAAGATTTTTCAGAGCGATGTGGAATGGTTGGAATAGGGTCTGAAAGTGTGAACATGTGACTGAAAATTGAAAAAAAAAGCTGACCACATTATGTCCATGATCCGCGATAATATCCGCCACCTGACTAATAAACTTGACATGACTAAAACCCAAAATGGGGTTGACGATCAGAATATTTTTGGAATCCACAAAGGATCCGAGAATACAAAAAAGAACCGACAACAGCCAGCTATTCATTTGCATATTGAAGGGATACTGGAAGTGAAACAACACACAGTCGTTTTCCTTTTTATACGGTCTTAGGAAGGACGCTCACGAAAAACTTCGGTAAATCTTAGAGTCTGTGTAGTTTCAGTGATAAGAGAGAAAAAGGCAGCAGAAACTTTTATGTTTTATGCCAAAGTGAGTGTCCAACGATTCACCCAATTTTCTCTACCATCCCAAAATCTCTTCAAATCCTACAGAAACACTGCCCGGCAGCTGTTTCTCAGATCACAAACCACATGGGTATGTTCTCCTTTCCCCTCCTGCGTCTCCTCTCCCTCGTCAACACATTGTCACAATCTATTTCGTCTCATTTCTCCAGCACCATGACCGAATCCCGCAATGTACTGATCGTCAACCCAAGTTTTGACTTTAGCCATGTCAAATTCCTTTCAACGCTTGCTCATTTTATTTTGTTTGCTGGTTCTCTGAGAGTGATATGTTTTATAGAACTTTGAACAGAATTGCTCCTGAAAACAGTGAGCAAAAACTGAACCCTTCCCCTGAATCCAGAGATTTGAAGTAACGGAATCATTTAAGCTGACAACCGCGTTCCCTGTTGCCGATATGTTCCCCATCCAGTCGGTCCAGTCGGCCATTTTTGGCCGCCAGATTTTGTTTGCCCATTTTTATGAAAAATCCTATTCAGAATGACAAATCTTGGGATGTTCAAAACAATGTTAATTGATCCGGTGCAAATTTCAAACCGGTTTATTCAACGAAAAACTTATCATACAAAGCTTAATAGAGATCCTGATACCTAGTTTTTATTCACTCTTGGTTTTCTTTGCGATGAATCTTACGGAAATCTTACTTAGAATTCTAATAGAAAGATAAAATAATACAACTGAAATGAAAGCTAAAAATGCAACAACATCCAAATAGTAATGAGCAATCCATCCGACTTGATTGATGGCTGGAACTTGAGAGCGAAGGTTGGGGAATCTGAAAATTGGTCATCTAGTTTTGAATCGTCTACGCTGGAAACTCACTGAATGGCAAACTCCAAATGTTTCATCAAGTTTAGCTTTGCATCAATCGGCTGATTGTACAGTACCTCCAGCAATTCTTCCGCTTTCTCTTGATACTTTGGATTTGTCACTAGATCCTTCATAATTCTTGTCAACTTCTCTCCATTCTCCAACTCGAACTTATCATAAGCAACAGCTCCTCCATGTCTCTCCAACATCTTTGCATTTTGAGGCTGATCTCCAAAGATCGGAATCATGAGTGCTGGTTTTCCAGTGTAGGCCACTTCCATAGTACTTCCCAGTCCTCCATGAGTCACGAAAACCTTCAATCGTTTATCAGCAAGTAGAGCAGGTTGGGGAACCCATTTCTTGAGATGCACATTCTTCGGAAGTTTCTTCTGAAACTCCACGTCATCCTTCTCATACTTCCAGATAAAAGTGACATCTGGAAGGGATTCGAACATCTGGATGAGTCCCGCTTTGAAGTTTTCCGGCATTTGGAAAGATCTGATAACAGATCCAAAGGAAATCAGTACGGTAGACTCTCGTTCCTGCATGATCCTCTCATACTCTTCTGGGAGTGGTCCCACATTCTTCATCTTCTTCAAATCCATCGTGATTCCTCCAGCATGAACAATCGTAGCAGTTGTAGGGACAGCAAAGTCCAGATATGGATTCGAGTTGGTGATATAGATCGGAGATTGGGCCACAAGATGCCTCCAGTCCGGCAAAGGTCTCCCCAGAATTCGCTCAGCTTGTTGATGTTGATAATCGGATATTCTGGTCATTGCCAAGTTATCGAAGAATTTCCTGTAGACATCGTTGAGTCTGTCCAAGAATCCAGCTTTTGGAGCGAGCTTGGAATCCACCTGAGGAACGTATCCAAGACTAGAAGGCTGTCCGAAAAGTTCATTGTAAACCGGGAAACGGACAGCAGAGAACATGGGAACAACCGGAAGACCGAGAAGATGAGCAAAGTCTGAAACTTAGCCGAAGTTGGAAGTAGCTCTAAATCCAAGAACTTACAAATGCCAGCCACTCCAAAAGTCTCCACCATCGCCACATCAAACTTCTTGGCCTTCAATGTCTCGTGCAGGTCCGTATCCAAGTAAAGCTGAGTGTCCGTTTTCTCAAATTCATTGCATATCATTTTTGGCATCATGAATGCTCCCAGAACCGGGTTGTTCACAAGATGAGAGTCCCAGAAGACTGGGAACGTTTGAATTTCATTCTTTTTCAATTCTTCAAAATGGTTGGGGTAATAGTTGATGATCTCGATGTTCTTGTTTTTCACCAGACCGTCAAGATTTTTCAGAGCGTTGTGGAATGGTTGGAAGAGGGTCTGAAAGTGTGAACATGTGACTGAAAATGGAGGGAAAAAATTTACCACATTATGCCCATGATCCGCGATAATATCAGCCACCTGACTAATAAACTTGACATGACTATAACCGAAAATTGGATTGATGAGCAGAATATTTTTTGAATCTACAGTAGTCCCAAGAATACAAAAAAGAACCGACAATAGCAAACTATTCACATGCATTACGAATGGAAACTGGAAGTGAAACAACACACAGTCGTTTTCCTTTTTATACGCCGCCTAACCGAATGTCCAGTGGTGTTAGGGGCGCTAATGTAGAAACTGTACATTTTGGAGTCAATGTAGTTTGTATTGTAGTGATAAGAGAGGAAAAGGTAATAGATTCCTTTGTGTTTTGTAGCGAATTGAGTGTCCGACACGCATACCAATATCAATTTGATAAATGGTCATTGACAGATTAGAGGAGGTAAGTTGGAGATAGCCTTTTCGAGGAGTGTTTTCTGGTCAAAACGATGACAATTGTTCAACATGTTTTCGTCATCCGATTCTTGAAACACTGTCTAGTTTGAGGACTGTTTTGAGAAACCAAGAGTCACATTGTGATGTTTGGAAGAGAAGAACCAAATGTGTTTGAAAAAGTGTTTGAATTCAAAAATGGCAAGGTTTCCAAAACAGATATCCAATCTCAAAATGTCCAGTTTCACAGTGCAAGTTCAGATTCAAAGTTTTCGCAATTATCAAGGTTCAACTTTTCTTCTGTTTAATGAATGATCTCCCACACTTTTCCCCCCGTCACCTCCCCTTATCTACACATGACGCAAAACTGTCTGCCATATGGTGCAACAAATAGAGGTCAAAAGAAGAAGAGAAAAAATTGTTATTGGTCAAATACATGTAGAGATCCAAGTATGCGATGATTCTATTCAGTTTTGGGTTTTCTGGTTTTGACTGCAATCCGTCTTATGAGTTTTTGTAGAACCTTGACTATCAAGTAGGCTACTACTACACCAACAACAAAAAGGAAGACTAGAACATCGAGATAATAATGAGCAATCCATCCGACACGGTTGATTTCTGGAACTTGAGAGTGAAGGTTCGGGAATTTTATGGCAAAATCTAGATGCTTCAGAAAATTGTGCTTCGGATCGATTGGTTGGTTGGATAGCACTTCCAGGAGGATTTTGGCATTTTCTTGGTATCTGAAAGTCTCTTCATTAGAGTTCGCTGAAACTGAAAAAGTACTCACTTTTTACTAGAAATCATGTCTTTGATAACTGCCGCTAACTTTTTCCCATTCGGCAGATCGAATTTACTATACGCAACAGCTCCTCCGTGTCTCGCCAACATCATTGCGTTATGATGTTGATCGCCAAAAATTGGAACCACAATGGCTGGTTTTCCAGTGTAGGCTACTTCCATTGTGCTTCCCAGTCCTCCATGAGTCACAAATACTTTGATCCTTTTGTCAGCAAGTAGAGCTGGCTGGGGAACCCATTTCTTCAAATGGACATTCTTCGGAAGTCTCCTCTGGAATTCCACATCATCCTTCTCATACTTCCAGATAAAAGTGACATCTGGAAGGGATTCGAACATCTGGATGAGTCCCGTCTTGAAGTTGTCTGGCATTTGGAAAGATCTTATTACAGATCCAAAAGAAATCAGTACTGTAGACTCTCGCTCCTGCATGATCTTCTCATACTCTTCCGGAAGTGGTCCCATATTCTTCATCTTCTTCAAATCCATCGTGATTACTCCCACATCAACAATGGCGGCAGTTGTAGGGACAGCAAAGTCCAGGTATGGATTCGAGTTAGTAATGTAGATTGGAGACTGCTTCACAAGATCCTTCCAGTGGGGTACAGGTCTCCCTAAGGCTTCCTCGATGAACTGGTTCTGATACCCGTTGAGTCTCTCTTGAGCGATAGCCGTGAGAATGAACCTGTACATATCATTCAGCCTATCCAGAAATCCTGCTTCTGGAGCACCAACAGAGCCTTGCTGTGGGACGTGTCCAAGAAAAGATGGTTGACCGAAGAGTCCGTTAAAAATTGGATAGCGCACTGTAGACATCATTGGGATACACGGAATGTTGAGGAGGTGGGCGAGGTCTGAAAATGTCTCATGTTTTGAGCCCATCCGAGAATCAGTCACTTACAAATCCCCGTCAACTCAAATGTCTCGGCCAGGACCACATCAAACTTTCTGCTCCTCAAATCAATGATCCCTTTTTCGTCGGATAGTACCTCTACAAACAAACCAGTATTGCCTCTTCTTTCAATTTATAATCCCTACCCATGGCTGTTTTTTTGAACTCTCCTCCAAGCACATGAGGCAACATAAACGCTCCTAAAATTGGGTTTCCAATCAGTTGAGAATCCCAAAATATCGGAAAAGTTTGGGTTCCTTTTTTCAGAAGCTCTTCATAATGGGATGGATAGAAGTGGACGATTTCGATGTTTTTGTTTTTCACCAGCCCATCCAAATTTTTCAAAGCGTTATGAACCGGTTGGAAGAGGGTCTGAAACTTGAGACTGCACCTAGAAAATTGAAGAAAACTTACCACATTATGTCCATGGTCCGCAATAATATCCGACAGTTTACTAATAAACTTGACATGACTGAACCCAAAAATTGGGTTGAATATTAAAATCTTTGAAGAACTCGCAAGTTGAATAGATAATAAGAAAGCTATGGCAAAAATCAAATTCTTCGAATTCATTCTTGAAAGACAAGACAACCTAAAAACCTAAAGACTGTTTCCGATTTCGTTTTACTGTCTGTCGTCTCTTGTTCTTTCGGGTTGAGTGAGGTGATTCTTTTTCGTGCTTTGTGTCTGTTGAAGAGAAGAAAAGATTACAAAGTTCAAAAAAAACATGACCACTGTTGGAAACAATCAAATAGTAATTTTCAAAAGTTGGAAGTAAAACTGGATTTATTTTCAGCCAAAAGGGACAGCTTTGAAGAGGTAAAGAATGGTTCTCAATCGGTCAATCTCTCCAGAACTTTTTGAGTGAATTAAACAACTTTAGACCTTTATTTTTGTAGTTGAAAACTTTTTTCGAAAATCGCTGGAAAGTTAGTCAGACCCAGTTGGAAAAAGGCTGAAAATTTTCATGCTTAAATGTGTGGTAAAATTTTTTCATTTTCCAACTAAGAAAAAATATCAAAGGTTATTTGAATTTCAGATAAATCTGATCGTCGGAAACCACTGTTTAAGTTTTCAAAGTTGACTATAGATTATCAACAATCGTATTCCACGACTTCTCCATCTCCCTCGGAACAAAGATCATGAGAAGCGACCGCTTCCAGAAGCCGATTCTTCGAGTCATCCTGATCCACTGACCATATCCACACTCCTCCCAAATTCTTGCTCTTGACATAGTTCATCTTTGCAGCAACACTCTGTTCGGTCTCAAAAGTCAAGAAGGTGCGAGACTTCTCATCATAGACATAAGAACTTCTACTCTCCTCATCCCACGTGGCATTTGCAATCTTCCACTTTTCATGTTCCACTGTCCATCGAGACATGTAGGCTTGCCCTTGAGCTTCTCCATTCTTCAATTCGACCTTGCGAAAAACTTGACTTCCTTCCGGATCGAAGGGTTCCAGAACATTCCGCCAGAGTCGCGCATAAAACGGAATAACAATATTGAGCTTGGAGGGTTGTGAAGTTTCACAAGCATAGTATCGCATGGTGTAGTCCACATTGAAGTTGGCCTTCTCTCGCAATCCAGAGTATAATGGAGATGTTGGACCAGTGGGGGTCCCCCATTGGTTTGGCCATGGACCGTAATAGTCCATAGTGAGCACGTTTATGAAGTCAACGTGTTTTAGAATGCCATTCAAGTCGAATCCATACTCCCAATTGTCGATTCCAGCTGGTGGAGCAGTTATGGATATTAGCGTTTTTTTTTTCAGCTCTCTCATTTTCAGACGCAACTCCTCGAGCAACTTGATGTATCCGGACTGCTCATACTCCTTGGGCCACTTCCAGAACAGATCGACTTCCTGGATGTCGTGCTCTTTCAGGAAGGAAATTGTGGAGTCAATGAAGACTCTGAAAAGTGATACCGAAATTTGAAGAGCAGGTTAAATCCTCACTTTCTCTTATCCAAGTCTGCTGCTACATTCGAGAAGTGGTTTGAGTTATCGGGACCCCCAATCGAAATCATCACTTTGACACCAGAGCTTGCCAATTCCTTGGCTTTCTTTCTCAAGTCCAAAAACCTGCTGTGAATGCGATCATTCTTGAATCGAAGCGATCCATCGGAATTCATCTGAAGATATGCGAACACTGCATGGGTGAGTTTTCGAAGCTGGGATCTGGTGATCGGGGAGGATTCGATTTCACTGAACAATCCGATTATTCGTTTATTGCAGCTGGAAGATTCGGTGGAAGAAGACTCCGACGATGTTGAAGATGCTGCACTGGAACCTGAAAAATGTTTGTGGGAAAAAGTTGGTAATTGAAACTTTATCTTTTCGAATTGCACTAACTTTGGGTGAAGTCTTCATTGGAAAATGATGTCGTTGTTTGTGTTGTTGACGTGGTGGTTTCTGAAACATTTGACTGATTTTGACCATTTTGAGAACGGAATGCAAAAATGAGACACCTCCGCCCAGTCCTCGGTTCACTATGATCGATTTGCTGTATACTTTAAAGGCGAATTCAAAACGATATCGTTCGCCGTGAAATGATCTATGTACTTTCCACCCGCGCCTTCAGCAGTTGATCAAAATGCGTCGAGTTTTTTGTTTGAATCCTGTACTTTTGAATCGCACAGACGGAATGTGGAGCACTGATTTCAAAAATTTTGAACCACTTTTCATAGTCGAGTCAGACTGGTGGTCAATCCCTGGCAACTAGGAGCCAAATCGATCGAAACTGACCTTATAAACAAGAGTGGAAATGTTGAACCCACCTGTTCCTACAAAAACTCCTTCCACCACCAGCATCCCCACTATCGACAGTCCAAGTGCAGCAACTCCACAGAAAAATAGCACCGAAATAATTATCGTAGTTGTCTTACAACATCCCGCGTTCTCCAGAGGATCTTCATAATTTTCATCGTCGGTTAACAATGACTGTCTGCCTCTTGGATATCGGCGATTATTCGACATTTTTCAAGATAGAAATACAGCGAAAGTAAAGATTGTAGAGTGAAGGGTTGTTAAATGACCGGACTGTTTACATCAAGAGTTTCTTAACATGAGGAATACAAAAAGATGAAAGAAGGAGAAACAAGGGAAACAAGTGATTGATGGTCTTGAGATATGGGAATGAGTCATAATTGCTGTTGACAAGAAAACTGAGAAAATTGCATTCTGTCTCAGCAATCCCGGCCTAGGATCCGACAACTCGGCCAACGCGATATTTGAGCATGTTCCTTTGAGAATTTTCGTTATCCAAGTGGTTGGAAATTAGGCCATCTCAAACATTGTGATTTGCATTCTGAATTTTCCCTTCTCGATTCAATCCACTATCCGAGAAACCCAAACAGATAGATTTTCTCCCGATTTCCATCAAAATCTCGCAACAAAAACTTTTTGAAACAATTCACGCTCTATCACCATCTCCCGAGACCCCCTTGATACTCTCTCTCTCTCTCCCTCCCTCGTTCTCATCATCATCAATCTCAACAGGTCATTCATTTTTGGAGTCGCCTTCACGCACCCCACTCGATTACTGTTTATACAGCTATCATCGTCACTTCTCACCGGCTCTCTGTGTGGACAAACACAACAAGACCCCCCTCTCGATGGTCAGTTATTAGAGGTGCTCATCTTTATCTTTTCGGGTAACCTAGTCGATATTCGAAATTGTACATGTACTCGGGGCCTCACCTGTAGCATCGTTTTGTGTTCACACCTTTCCTTTGCTCCTCTTCTTGTTCCCTATTCTCATGTTCTGAATAATCCGTTGCCCAAATAGATCCGAGCAACCGATGTTTTGTTATGTTTTTTCCCGCTCCTCATTTTGTCACATCTCTTGAGAGGGGAGAACTTGCTCGCCCAACAGTGTAGATTTCACTTTTTGAATAGTTTCCGTTGCCTTAGAGTCACATTTTTTGAGAATCTTGAAGATACACACCAAACACATTTAGAAACCGTTCTTTCAAACTTCAAGTATGGATTGTTCCAGGTCCTTCGTTGAATGGAAAGTCAGTTGGGAAATGTGGAAATCTATCCACCGTCACCTCCACCGGAGCCAAGTCGAGACGGAGACGGCAACGACACCAAGAGAGGGATGTAGGTATACTTTTTGACTTTTTCGAGTTTCGCATTAGAGCTAGTTTGGATATTTCTGGTTTTGATTATACATATTGAAGCTTCTTTAGACGGGTCTGGCCACCGACCATATGCTATTTCTAAGTCCTAGGATGACCTTATATGTCAAAGATTCTCTCCCCCTTACCCCACAAGAATCCCCCATTTCCAGGTTGTTCGACGTTCCCTGGATCATAATCCTCGTCCAGTTCATCGTGATTCTGGCGCTCGTACTTGGCCTTTTCGCCTTCTTCCTCACCCGCTCAGAATCCCATACTCCATCTGTGTATTCCACGAGGACCTATCAAAACTTTGAGCTTCAAACCCTCTCTCCAAGCAGCTCCCCGCTAACATTCAGAAGACGTTACAAATCCTCCACGGAGACCCCGAACACCATCGACTTTGATTTCTCGGAGGACCTGGAGCCGACTCTTGCTCCCGTTGTGCTGCCTGAACGAGTGATTACAAGTACTCGTACGACAAGTGAGATAGAGTTTTTGAAGTTTAGAAGAACATCTAGAGATTTCAGAATCCCACAACCATCAGCAAAGCACGATTCTCGAGTCAGAATCCGTCAACAGTATCGAAGTTTTTGAGAACGATGAGAATCTCCGAGCCGCTGTATTCACCTCTTCCCACGCTTGCTCAGAAATCGGAAAGTCGATTTTGGTAAGAGGAGGAAACGCAGTGGATGCTGCGATTTCAGCGAGCTTCTGTTTGATGGGAGCCGTCGCAAGTAAAGCGAGTTTGGGAGGCGGGTTGATGATGACAGTGAAGAAGAAGAATGGGAATGTCACAACGATCATGGCCAGGTTAGTGCGCTCTATTGCTACCTTTGACTAGAATGGGCTGATTTCAGAGAAAGCGCCCCAATGAACACTAACCTAGAGGAGCTCAAAGCGAACCCGGAGCTCACTCATGTTGGCCCTAAAGCTTCGGGAACCCCTGGGGTCCTCAATGGTCTCTACCGAGCGTTTCAAAAGTTCTCGTCAAATCGAATCCAATGGAAACACCTGGTTCTCCCTACCATCCAACAGTGCGGTAAAGGATTCGACCTCAACGAGGACCTCAAAAACAGATCCCATGCACCTGCCCTTGCATCGTTCTTCAAAGCAAATGTCAAAGACAACAAGCTGTTTTGCAGTGGACTGGCTGGAATACTAACTGAAATTTCCGAGTATGAAAATCCGTTGGATTCGTTTTATCGAGGAGAAATGGCTCAGAAGTTGGTCAAGGAACTTGGAGGAGGGTATTTGACGGTATCTGATTTCGAGGACTACGAAAGTGACATTTCGGGCGCTTTGTGTACGGATATAGATACAGACACGAAGGTTTGCGGGCCAGGACCACCGTCTTCTTTTGCGGTTTTGGCTAATACGTATTTGGCAACGAAGAGTAAGTTCATTTTCAGACTATATTTGGGGACTTGGTAAGTTGGTTAAAGGTACTTCAGTTTTCTGAAAATTGCTGAGTTTGTTGAGCAACTTTAGACCTCCATTTTGTAGCTGACAAATTTTTTGGAGAACTGATGTCAGACGAGTTAGGACGCCAAAGTGCAAATTCTGAACATTTTCGAATCTCGGCTTTATCTGCAAATTTCAAAAGAAGTTTGCAACTATGAAAAACCAGATCTAGAGTTGCTCAATACACTCTAAAAATTTCAACGAAATCGGCTTGTTCGGAACCACATTTTCCTGTCCGCAATTTTGACTGACTCTCAAAGGCAACCCCTCTATTTCAGACATGTCAAATCTCTCCAAAGTCAACGACTTTGTAAAAGCCAGTATCGGTTTGACCCACAAAATCGGGGACCCAATGTTTGTCAAATCCAGCAAAAAGTATGCAGAGGAGCTGTCGAAAACGTCGAAAAGAGCCAGTGCAGAGACCAAAGAGCTCAATGTGAATTTCAAGGAGGATGGCTCGACAGAAGTGTTCGTCATCGATGAGAATAATATGACTGTCAGTGTGACACTGTCACTTGGTGATGAGTGAGTGGCTTGCGATAGCTAAGTGTTCCATATGTCAAGTTTCAGCTTTGGAAGTCTGGTGTACTCATCGTCTGGATTTTTCTGGAACAATAAAATGAGATATTTCGATTTGAAGAATGACAATTTACCATTGTCCTTGCAACCGGGAAAGGTGCCAACTACGCTCATTTCTCCGATAATTGTGATCAAAAATGAATCGGTGAGGAGTTTTTGAAGTTTGGCCAGTCTGGGCATCCGGATGCCAAGAGTACGGCAGTTTGTTTTGAGAGCCGACAGTAGGAATCCCTGGACATCTGGACATTCGGATATCTAGACTCTGGAAACTTGATTCCCGGATCCTTGACGCTCACCTTACAACTCAAACCCGCTAATAATCCAACCTCAAATTTCCAGGTGCTCGCCGTGAGTGGAGGCTCCGACCTCCTCGGACTCGTACATCTCCTCCGCGACATAACCCATCGAAACTACGACGCCTCAAAAGTTGCTCCATCGCTTTTTGTGCAAAACTCTGCAATCTCTCTCAAGTCTCCATCATCTAACAAATTCTCAATTACGGGCTATTGACAAGATGTATTAATTTTGGTTTATCATTCAGTTCCATTTTTCTTCAGTTTTCATAAAGCTTTATTCAGTTGAACAGTGAGATCACACCTCAAGATCAATAGTCGCAAAATTTGAAACTCAAAATCCCCATCAACATGATCCACCCAAGCCCTTTAGACCTTCCCGATCCTTTCGTCGATGTTCCTACTGTAGTCGTCGACACTCCTTCACCCATTGCCGTTGTCTGCACCGCCGTCGTCGTTACTGTAGTCGTCACTGGGTACAACTGTCCGGCATGCGTGAAATATTGACAGTAGAAAGTGCCAGGTGTGTTCGTTGTGGTGCTCACGATCAACGTTGTCGCCTGATCCTCCGCGTAGTACAACCATCCGATTTGGGTTCTTCGGTCAAGTTCGTATTTGATTCCAGTGTATCCGGACTGGATGTCAAAGGTAAGAGAGCCATATGGGATGAATGCGGACGCCTGGGAATTCGTCACCTGAAGTTTTTCAATATGATCCAAACTCACAAAAAGACCCGATACTCCGGACCTGGTATCATCCCTCAAAAAATGTACTTGATGCTCTTGATAGAGGAAATCATTCACAATGAGACCAGTAGTGTTGACAGCGGTTGTGGTATAGTTCCGATTAGGGACATACTTCTTCTCAATTTTCATGCTCATAGCACCATCAGATGTGAGATACCAATAGTCCAATCCGATTTGAAGAGGTTCAATGTGGTCGAAGAACCTGGAAAACTGGAGGGTTTTTTGGATTGCGATAGAGATTCAAAACTCACCAAGAAGTTGTCGTCGTGATATTCGTCAAAACCATGGGAT
This sequence comes from Caenorhabditis sp. 40 LS-2015, assembly GCA_900536305.3. Taxonomy (NCBI): domain Eukaryota; kingdom Metazoa; phylum Nematoda; class Chromadorea; order Rhabditida; family Rhabditidae; genus Caenorhabditis; species Caenorhabditis tribulationis. The sequence continues at coordinate 297,647 of LR546250.1, read as the reverse complement.
TCATGAAGAATGTATTATTGTTATTCACAGTGTTCCAATTTTCTGGCGGAATTCCCCATTGAAAAGACAACTGAACAGTGGATGCCTGCTGAATTCCAGTCACATACGATAGACGTCTCGGCTCATCTTCATCTATGAACTCTGGCAACCAAGTATTCAGAATCACGATTGTAGACTTCATGGGTTTCGTGCTGATCAGGTGTTGATCCTTGATGACGTAGACGGAGAAGTTGGGGTCTAAACTGAGTGCTTACAATCGGGGGTGGATATTACAGATTTTCAAAACGAGTTTTTTTTATTTTGCATCGCAGTCTGCTCTAGATCGAACATACCATCAGCTTGATTTCTAGTTGTAAGATATAAAATTCCAGTCAAGTTTGCCGTTATAGCATTAGTGTTAGCAGTACTGATCGAAAGATCATTGCCTAGCAATAAACTCTTCGCGGTTCCGTCGTTGCTGTATGCGTTGAGAGTGTCCAATCTGAAAACAAAAACAGCAATCATTAGACTCAAAGAAAAGGCTCACGTGAAGGAGCTACCTCCAGTTGTCGCGATGATATTCTTGAGCACACTTTTATCGTCGATTGAAGCCAGGTAGAGATTGGATCCACCCTAGTAAGCCAGAATTCTCTATCTCCCAAAACCTGAATCCTTACCTCTACACTATTGATATTCCATGTTGCTGAAGGTAAGATTCTATTCAATGGTATGATTTGAGGATCAGCAGCGGCCGAGAAGAAGAGAAAGCTTAGAGTCCAAACCAAACACCTCGGCATTTCCATTTGTGATCAATGGTTTTTCGGCTGCATGCCTTTTTATACCTCTAGAAATGATAAGATGGTTTCTTTTTGTGTACACATTCAGTTTCAGCCAATATCTAGTCGACATGATGTCACTAACGCCGGTCGGTGTTTTGTTGAAAAGGGTTGGTGCAAATGCAGCATGCACACAACTACAACTCTTATCAGCGTTGGTGGTTTGGTGTCGGGAGGAAAAAAAAACTCTAGTTTAGGCTTGAAGCTTAGTCACTGCTCTTCGATGCGTCATATCAGTCATAAAAAGTACCCAGTTTCGAAAATTTTCGACTCATTGCAATGTTCGTCTGAATTTCCCTGATTCAAGCTACATCTCCTTCTGATTCCCCGGACAAACAATCAACTGCATATTACCGAAACAAGAACCTCGTTCTTTTTTTGAATGCGGATTCTTTTCGCACTGACTTCGGCGAACTTATTCGTCTTCAGAATCGGCCAGTTTCTGGGTGCTCAAGAATTCACAACTCTTTCTTTTATGAGCGCCTTCTTTTCTGCCGTACAAAGAACTTCAGCTACAGCAATAGATACAGAGATCGGGCAAGGAAGGGAGACGTTTATGAAAAAAAGTGGCCATGATAAATGCAATAGAATAAACGAGAATAGAAATACACTTGAAGGAGAGTTCTCGACGCTATTGACTGTAGTACGAACGGTAGAGACGAACCATCCAGAAACATACAGCAAGAAAGTGGAAGAAGCAACTCAAATAGCTGAGAAGAGGATAATTGGAGCCACCCAAACGGAGATTCAGGTACCACACTTGGATGAAGTACCCGACCATAGACAGAACCCAGCCAATGTGAGAGTTGTCGTGCTGAAATGAATGAATTAATTCTCACATTCTTCTATCTTCAAAAGCCCTCACCTCACATCCAAGGCACTCGTGTCTCTTTTTTCCTCCCAGCGCGAAGAACGCGATGACAGTCGCAGTCGCCTTCTTCCCATATTTTTCCTTCAGTTTTGCTTCGATTTCGGCGAATTCTGAAAACAATCGATTGGGATATTGTTGAAATTTCGATTATTCTACCTGTGAAGATGTCTTGATCAGAGATCGACTTCTCACTTGCAACTGAAACTTCTGGTTCTTCAGTGGAATCCATGGTGGAGTCGTTGGAAACGTTGAGTCTGAAAATTCGATGCATTTTGATTACGGGGTGGCAATAAGGTGTTTGGCAAAACTAGTTCAAATTTCCCGCCATTTCTTTGCGTTTTCTGCGGAAAAAAAACCAAAAAAGAACCTCGTTCCCTGCGAACAAGCATCGCGCAAATGGAGAGAAATAATGCTTTGTCGTGGATATTTGATCGATAGATCGATCTGTAATTTCAAATTGAAATGCAGTTCATGTTTCTCGATGCGCCTCGAAACCTTTTCGATACAAGTATCGGCTGTTTCAGAATGTATTACAGAATCTGGAACCGAGTGCACAGCTGGGAATTTCGAACTACGCGCCTTTTTTAGCAACAACGACACTCGAATAGAACTGAGGCCTCCTGATAATACGCTGACCTATGAGGAAACAGCGTTCAAACGGAACAACTTTCGCGGCGAGTCCGCAACTAGAGGACGCGAATATTGAGAGACATCTTCGATCGATATCCAAAAAGAGGAAACCATGGAAAATGAACCTGTTAAAAAAAAACACAACACACGATCAGTGAACGAGCAATTTATGAAGAAATTGACAAATATATGAAAGAAGTTAGTTAGAAACCTGACAGACAACTATTGACTGTGGTGAAGACAGGACCAGGAATAGAAGACCGAGAAATGTGCGGCAAACGAAATGGAAATAATAAAGATGACAATTGAATAAGACGAGGGGGTGAATAATTGGCTGTACCGATTATGGTAGAAATTTGAACCGTGGACATACAATCCTAGGAAGTGGCAGCAGATACTGAAATAGGCAAGAAGCGGAAAATCGTAGCCTAGCTCGCTGAGCGTCAGGTAGAGTGGGAAGGCGGAAAAGGCGAGCTGGATCAGAGTTATGGCACCTGCGAAATGGAAGCGCTGAAATGAAAACACATTCGATTCGAAAATTCAATAGATTTTTTCATTATCATTGAAAACCCTCACCTCTTTGGCATACAGTTCTCCACTCGCCTGTGCGAAAAGCTTCATGGTGGTGGCCGTCGTCTTCTCCCCGTATTTGCTCTTCATTGTTGTTTCGAATTCGACGAATTCTGAAAAAAAACTTCGATCCAAATTCAGTTTATATGTCAATCCCACCTGTGGTGATGTCTCGAGGGGGAAACGGGCAGCGAGAACAGGCGGCGAGCGAGTCCACGATGGGTTTGCTAGACACCACGGATCTGAAAAACCGACTGTATCTCTACCAAGATGGCACAACGTGTTTGGTTATGGAAGGTGCCAACGAACACTGCGGTAATGGAAAAAAATATGACTTTTTATGGAAATTCGATCTGATCTTCAAATTGTACTTTTTGCATTCTTTCCTCTCTCTACAATGAAACTGAGAGCTATTTCTACTCATGCAAAATAATCGAAAATCCGACACGGAAGCTCAAACCTTTCGTATAAGCGATTGTGGTACAGGCTGATACCGATGCAATATACAACTAGGAAGTTTAGGAAGATACTCGACCAGAGAATAACCGATGACTCGAAGCCATTCGATTGGAGCCAGTTGTTGACCAAGGTGACGGAATATGAGACCGGAACAAGAGACATGCCGATGAGAAAGTAGTCACGCTGAAATGAAGAGTATAATTATCAGATTCCTGAAGTATCTTCGAAAGCCCTCACTTCGAATTCAACGCGTTCGCCTCGTTTCCCTCCTCCTTGTGCGAAGAGATTCATGGTGATCGCTGACGCTTTCGACCCATATTTGTACTTCATTTGTGCTTCGAACTCAATGAATTCTGAAAAAAATCGATTTACATGAAGTTCACATATCAATTTTACCTTTGATGATGTCTTGATCAGAGATCGACTTCTCACTTGCAACTGGAACTTCCGGTTTTTCAGTGGAATCCATGGTGGACTCGTTTGAAAAATTTGAGTCTGAAAATCCAATTTATTTCTGTTACTGTGGCAATAGGTGCTCTGTAAAAAACTGCATAAAACGGTAAGCTCAGAAAACTCAATTGTAATCGAATTCTTTCTAACGAATCGAATTTCAAACGAGATTATACTAGTGAATATCGCAAACTTTTCACTGGCCGAAATTTTAGTTTCTCATGACGGATTGACCACAATTATGAAGCCAAGTGACGGGAGAATTAGTGTTTTTCGTTCTTCTCTCAATATTCTGTCGAAATCGAGTAAAAAACAAAAAAATGACCGAAAATTGGGGAGATAGAAAAACAAAATTCAAAATGGCGGCGACAGAACATCAGCGGAATTTCGGAGTGTCGTTGCAGCGCGCTGTTTATTTGAACGCGGGGGTTCAAATTTTGCTTTTGCTGCGCTGCTATTCGCAGTTCTATGATTCCAGTGATAAATCGCATGTCATGCAGTGATCAACAATAAATTTTTCATTCAACTTATTGACATCATCGGCACAGGAATCGATTTCTCGTTCCTCTAAAAAATACAGAGTTACACTGTTGAGCATCTTACTTTTACCACTTTCTCTATTTGCTGCAAGTACGAAAATGGCTAAACATTAGCAAACAGCGGACCATATTCATTTCGGGTGTTTCGTCTTTCTATGTCAGATTGAACTACGCGCCTTTTCCAGCAACAACGACACTCTAATTGAAATAAGGCCGCCTGGTAATACTTTTTCCTATGAGGAAATCGTTTAAACGGAACTCGCAGCGAGTTCACAACTAGAGGACGCGAATATTGAGAGACATCTTCGAACGATATCCAAAAAAAAAACCAAACCATGTAACATGAACCTGTTCGAAAAGGAAAAACACGAGATCAGTAAACGAGCAATTTATGGAGAAAGTGAGAAACATGATGACAAACATATGAAAGAAATTAGTAAGAAACCTGACAGACAACTATTGACTGTGGTAAACATGGGTCCAGGAATAGAAGACCGAGAAATGTGCGGCAAACGAAATGGAAATAATAAAGATGACAATCGAATAAGACGAGGGGGTGAATAATTTGCTGTACCGATCATGGGTGATATTTGAACCGTGGAAATACAAAGCTAGGAAGTGGCAGCAGATACTGAAATAGGCGAGAAGCGGATAATCGTAGCCTTGCTTGCTGAGCGACAGGTAGAGTATGAAGGCGGAAAAAGCGAGCTGGGTCAGAATCATGGCTTTTGTGAAGTATAAGCGCTGAAATGAAAACACATTCGATTCGAAACTTCAATAGATTTCTTTATCAATTTCGAAAACCCTCACCTCTTTCACATTCAGTTCTCCTCTCGCCTGTGCTCCCTGTGCGAAAAACTTCATTGTGGCGACTGTCGTCTTCTCCCCATATTTGCCCTTCATTTTTGCTTGGAATTTGTCGAAATCTGAAAAAAATTCGATCCAGATTCAGTTTAAATTTCAGTCCCACCTGCGGTGATATCTCGAGTGTAAAACTCGCAGCGAGGACATGTGGCGAGCGCGCTGCGGAGGAAGAAACGCGGAGAAACGCTTCCACCTTTCCATCCGCGATAAAGCACCCGGTGAATCACGCAATCACATCTGCTGGAGTCCACGATGGGTTTGTTGGACGTCTCGGATCTGAAAACCAACTGTATCTCTATCAAGATGGCAACACCGTGTTTGGTTATGGAAGGTGCCAACGAACAGTACGGAAATGGGTCATAAGTATCCTTTTTCATTTCCTTCTTTTCGCTGCAATGAAACTGAGAGCTATTTCTACTCATGCAAAATAATAGAAAATCCGACACGGAAGATCAAACCTTTTCCAGGAGCGACTGCGGTACAGGTATATACCGAGGCAACATGCAACTAGGAGTTGTAGGAAGACACTCGACCAGAGAATAACCGATGACTCGAAGCCATTCGATTGGAGCCAGTTGTTGACTAAGGTGACGGAATATGCGACCGGGCCAAGAGACATGCCGATGAGAAAGTAGTCACGCTGAAATGAAGAGTATAATTATCAGATTCCTGAAGTATCTTCGAAAGCCCTCACTTCGAATTCAACGCGTTCGCCTTGTTTTCCTCCTTCCTGTGCGAAGAGATTCATGGTGATCGCAGACGCTTTCGTCCCATATTTGTACTTCATTTGTGCTTCGAACTCATCGAATTCTGAAAAAAATCGATTCACATGAAGTTCACATATCAATTCTACCTTTGATGATGTCTTGATCAGAGATCGACTTCTCACTTGCAACTGGAACTTCCGGTTTTTCAGTGGAATCCATGGTGGACTCGTTTGAAAAATTTGAGTCTGAAAATGCAATGTATTTCTGTTACTGTGGCAATAGGTGCTCTGTAAAAAACTGCATAAAACGGTAAGCTCAGAAAACTCAATTGTAATCGAATTCTTTCTAACGAATCGAATTTCAAACGAGATTATACTAGTGAATATCGCAAACTTTTCACTGGCCGAAATTTTAGTTTCTCATGACGGATTGACCACAATTATGAAGCCAAGTGACGGGAGAATTAGTGTTTTTCGTTCTTCTCTCAATATTCTATCGAAATCGAGTAAAAAACAAAAAAATGACCGAAAATTGGGGAGATAGAAAAACAAAATTCAAAATGGCGGCGGCAGAACATCAGCGGAATTTCGGAGTGTCGTTGCAGCGCGCTGTTTATTTGAACGCGGGATTTCAAATTTTGCTTTTGCTGCGCTGCTATTCGCAGTTCTATGATTCCAGTGATAAATCGCATGTAATTCAGTGATCAACAAGACATTTTTCATTCAACTTTTTAACATCCTCGGCACAGGAATCGATTTCTCGTTCCTCTGGAAAATACAGAGTTACACTGTTGGACATCCTACTGTTACCACTTTCTCTATCTGCTGCAAGTACGAAAATGGCTAAACATTGGCAAACAGCGGACCATATTCATTTCGGGTGTTTCGTATTTTTATGTCAGATTGAAATACGCGCATTTTTCAGCAACAACGATATTCCAATAGAAATGAGGCTTCCTGATAATACGCTGTCCTATGAGTAAACAGCGTTTGAACGGAACAACTTTTGCGGCGAGTTCAAAACTAGAGGACGCGAATATTGAGAGGCAGCTTCGAGCGATATCCAAAAAAAAAAACTAAACCATCGAACATGAACCTGCCCGAAAAAGAAATACACGAGACCAGAAAACGAGCAATTTATGGAGAAAGTGAGAAACATGATGACAAACATATGAAAGAAATTAGTAAGAAACCTAACAGACAACTATTGACTGTGGTAAACATGGGTCCAGGAATAGAAGGTCGAGAAATGTGCGGCAAACGCAATAGAAACAATAAAGATGACAATTGAATAAGACGAGGGGGTGAATAATTTGCTGTATCGATCATGGGTGATATTTGAACCGTGGACATACAAAGCTACGGAGTGGCAGCAGATACTGAAATAGGCGAGAAGCGGATAATCGGATCCTTGCTTGCTGAGCGACAGGTAGAGTGAGAAGGCGGCAAGGGCTGACTGGGTCAGAGTCATGGCCCTCTTGAAGTAGAAGCGCTGGAATAAAAACACATTCGATTCGAAACTTCAATAGATTTCTTTATCAATTTCGAAAACCCTCACCTCTTTTACATTCAGTTCTCCTCTCGCCTGTGCACCCTGTGCGAAGAACTTCATGGTGGCGGATGTTGCCTTCTCCCCATATTTGTCCTTCATTTTTGCTTGGAATGTGTCGAAATCTGAAAAAAACTTCGATCCACATTCAGTTTAAATTTCAACCCCACCTGTGGTGATGTCCACGATGGGTTTGCTGTAGTCCACGATGGGTTTCCTGTACTTCTCGGAACTGAAAACCGACTGTATCAAGATGGCAAAACGGTTTTTGGTTATGGAAGGCGCAAACGAAGCTACTCATGCAAGATAATCGATAATCCGACACGGAAGGTCAAACCTTTTCCCGGAGCGACTGTGGTAACTGTTGATAACAGTGCAACATTGAACTAGGAAGAGTACGAAAACACTAGACATGTGAATAACCGATGACTTGAAGTCATACGGAACGTTGCTGAATTGGAGCCAATAATAGACCAAGAAACTGGAATGTGCGACCGTATTAAGAGACGTGCCGATGAGTTCGTAGTCGCGCTGAAACGAAGAGTATACTCATCAGATTCCTGGAATATCTTCGAAAGCCCTCACTTCGAATTCAACGCGTTCGCCTCGTTTCCCTCCTCCTTGTGCGAAGAGATTCATGGTGATCGCTGACGCCTTCGTCCCATATTTGTACTTCATTTGTGCTTCGAACTCATCGAATTCTGAAAAAAATCGATTCACATGAAGTTCACATATAAATTCTACCTTCGAAGATGTCTTCATCAGAGATCGACTTCTCACTTGCAACTGAAACTTCTGGTTCTTCAGTGGAATCCATGGTGGACTCGTTGGAAATTTTGAGTCTGAAAATGCAATGTATTTCTGTTACTGTGGCAATAGGTTCTCTCTAAAAACATCTGCATAAAACGGTAAGCTCAGAAAACTCAATTGTAATCGAATTCTTTCTAACGAATCGAATTTCAAACGAGATTATACTAGTGAATATCGCAAACTTTTCACTGGCCGAAATTTTAGTTTCTCATGACAGATTGACGACAATTATGAAGCCAAGTGACGGGAGAATTAGTGTTTTTCGTATTTCTCTCAATATTCTATCGAAATCGAGAAAAAAACAAAAAAAATTGACCGAAAATTGGGAAAATAGAAAAACTAAATTCAAAATGGCGGCAACGGAACATCAGCGGAATTTCGGAGTGTCGTTGCAGCGCGCTGTTTATTTGAACACGGGAGTTCAAATTTTGCTTTTGCTGCGCTGCTGAGTCCCTACAAAAAGGGGATACAACAAAAAAGGGGATACACAAAAACGGGATACAAAAAAACGGGATACACGAAAAGGGGATACAAAAAAACGGGATACGCGCAATCGCGCTCTATCGAACACATTTCGAGCAGGAAATTTGAACGCGACCACACATTATCGATTATGTGTATAATCGAACTACTGTCTATACAATAAAATGTCGGCGCGCCGCAGCTGGAAATTGCGTTTCAACGAAACGCCCCTTTATGAAACGTGTGGAAAAAGTTGAATGTGCACGCATTGCAAAAAGGGACGTGTCGTTGCGCAAAGTGCGGCGCGCCGACGTTTTATTGTACAGACAGTAAGCTTATGCGAGCAAATTTATAACGCCGGAAGATAACAAATTCCTCATTGTTATGATTAGTGTATTGAAAAAAATGATAAAATGGTAAAAAATCTAAACAGATTTAATTTCTGTTGAACTAATATGAGTTTTAAAGGCGAATTGTTGGATAAACTTTGACGCACAAAGTTTTGACGATAGTTTGTTGACCACACGGTTTCAGAATCACAAGATGGACGGCGAAGAAAAACCAGAAGGTCGCGGAGGAGGACTCACAATTTATTTAAGAAGTAACGAGATGATTTTTGTCTGAAAATAATTACTTAGTTTCACTTGTGCTTGAATTAAAAGGGCTGAAAATTACAGATTTTGATGTGGCAGGAGCTCAGGAAAGAATCCGGCTTGAAAGGGAAGCTCGTGAAGCTCGCGAAGCTCGTGAAGCTCTTGATGCAGGTCGAGCTGGAGCTTTGAATCAGGAGGATGAGGGAGTTCAGCGGAACGACGCGGCTGATGAGCGCGATATGGAAGATTTGAATCAGGAAGATGAGAGGGTTGAGCAGAACGACGGGGCTGATGATCTCGACATGGACGATTTGAATCAGGAAGATGAGAGGGTTGAGCAGAACGACGTGGCTGATGATCTCGACATGGACGATAATTTTGACTGGGGAGATATTGGAGCAGTAGACCAAATTTTAAATATAAATGGTGAAAAAGGGCCTTAGTGATCAATAGTTAATAACTGATTTCAATAAATTAAAATTCTTAGGTGGTGAAGAACGACGGGTAGCCGAAGAAGGTTTAGATGCCGACGACGACGCAGAAGACGCTGCTGGTCCTCCGAGGAGACGAGTCGCTATAGTGGCCAATTTCGATCATCATGATCAATCTGAAATCGACCATAGAAACAGACTTTGTAAAATACAGTACTGCTCAGAAATACAGTACCGCTCAGAAATACAGTAGTAGCTACTGTGTATCAAGCGGAAAATAAGAACAATCTGAGAGATTTCAGATGACCGTAGTGACGACAATCTTCAAGAATGGTATTTCACCAATAAGTAATTCGAATCAAAGCTTCCCAAAAACGTTGATAATTTTCCAGCCGACGTGATGTTATGGCCGTATTAGCCGCTTATAAGACAAACTACACCACAAGACAGAGATCGTTGGTTGGTACCCCAGAAGTGCTCGGAAAGAATAGTTGCAAAACTAGGTATCCACTAGAAAGCCTTTTGAATTCTAATCTCGAATTGACTTCTCAGGCTGTCTACTAATAAGCATTATCCGCTCGTGATTTTTTGTAATCAAATTTACAAGCCACATTCGGAGACTGGGGATGGACTGATTATTGCAACATGCAATATACGGCATCCGCTACCAGGCCACGCAAACTGCCCAGGAAGTGTTCATGTGAATCCTCACACGGGAAGAGTGACTCTTCGCCAGGAATGTATTCATGAATCGAGGAGAGATTTTTTGAGTGTGAGAGATATCTTTCAAAGTATGACCGAAGAAAGAGTCTTTTCATTACAGATAGAGCTTATTGTTCGTGAATTATGCATTGACTTCAAGAACAACTTTTCCATGGAGCGACTCTATGACAGGGGTAACGATCTAGCCGAGACATTCGAGGTGTCCACTGAAATGTGGAGCAACGTGGGTAACATTCGAAACAAGTTTTATGCTAGTGGTATATTACAGGAGGTCACCAAGCGGAAAATCTTCGGAAAGCTATAGTTGAAGACCACCAATGTTTTCCCCCATATTTGATTGGACCAGTTTTCCTGCTACTACCTGTCTTCTTGACACCTCAGCAAACTTCCAAGACCGAAAGCCTGTTACCATTATGTGGATCGCAAATAACATGCGTCAGTATATCGGAACTGCCACTATCATCAACTTGGATGGTATTTTCAACCATATCCCACAAGGATTCAAACAACTGTACTGTGTCTCCTCGAAAGATCAATTTTCGAACTCTCAGATCCCTCTGTTCTTTGCACTTACTGATTCAAAGTCGGAGGAGTGCTATAAAGAAATTTTCGAAGTTACTCGGAACCACGGTTTAAATCCAAAATTGATTTACACCGGTAATTTAGAAAACTACTAATAACATAAAACTATACTATATTCAGATTTCGAGAGGTCCGCGATTAATGCCGCAGAAAGTGTTTGGCCAATTGCAAGTGTGTGGGGATGTTGGAGACACTTCAAGGTTGCAATCCTGCGAAAGGCTAAAAAATGTGAGTCAAAAAATCTTTTTTAAATCTCATTTATGAAATTCAGTGGTGCCCAAAAATGAATGGAACGACCACTGGAAACGTCTCCTGCGATGCCTCTATGGCCTTTCTTTCGCTCCCCTATCGATGCTTGACCTGTGGTACAGTATCCTCAGATTCCGAACTATGAATCTGCATCCGAAAATGAGAGGCAAGAAAAGACATAGAAAGTCACAATAGATGTTTCGGTTGCAGAATACCACGATTATTTGAGAGCCACCTGGTTCGGCCCATACCCACGGTTCGCGATCAGCTTGTGGCACTGCGGAGAACGCGCATTCCAGCAGCATGACTATACTAATAACGCCAGTGAGCATCTTTTCGCGAAGTATCAGGTAGATTTCTATACAAGTTTATAAAATAACCTATGAAAATTCAGAGACTCTTTGACCATACCAACTATAAAGTGCTGAGAACGGCAATCGACAGAACTAGCACATGGTGCGAAAATGTTCATCGAGACGTCCGCGATCTTCGTATCTGGTTGAACCGTAGAAGACCAAGCAGAGTCCCACTCTACTGCAATCCTGCGTTTCTTCGCGTGGTTCGCGCGAATTACCCAGCATTTAGAAACTTTAACTCAGCTATTTTCCCTTACATGAAAGACCCCAAAATGTTCCATTAGATTTTTTTTGGCCTTGATCTTTTTTTTACATCCACAGTTTTTTCAATGTTTTGTTTTTTTTTTCTCATTCCTATTCTCTCTTTCCTTTCAATTTTCTTTCATTTACTCTTTTATCACAAATGTTCTAGGTTCTTACTTTGTTTTTTTTTCTAGCTAATATTTTCCTTTCAATTTTCTTTCATTTACTCTTTTATTACAAATGTTCTAGGTTCTTACTTTGTTTTTTTTTCTAGCTAATATTTTCCTTTCAATCAGGTTTTTTTTATTTCATTATGTTATCACTTTTTTTCTCAATAAAAATGTATTCATGTCGCTGTTAATTCACTCGATCGAGCGCTCGATGAGCCACTGGCCACTGGTTAGCAGGCTTTGGCCGAGTTACCCGTTTTAAAAACCCGCCTACAGTGAGTGTTCGATAGAGCGCGATTGCGCGTATCCCGTTTTTTTGTATCCCCTTTTCGTGTATCCCGTTTTTTTGTATCCCCTTTTCGTGTATCCCGTTTTTTTGTATCCCCTTTTCGTGTATCCCCTTTTTTGTTGTATCCCCTTTTTGTAGGGACTCGCGCTGCTATTCGCAGTTCTATGATTCCAGTGATAAATCGCATGTAATGCAGTGATCAACAAGAAATTTTTCATTAAATTTTTTATTACTGATCGAATGTTAAAACCCTTGTCCCCAGTTTCAGGAGGTGTTGGTTTCACATCATCGGCACAAAAATCGGTTTCTCCGTTCTCTGGTAAATGCAGAGTTACACTTTTGAGCATTCTACTTTTACCACTTTCTCTATCTGCTGCAAGTACGAAAATGGCTAAACAATGGCATACAGCGGAACATATTCATTTCGGATGTTTCGTCAACTTTCTGTGTCTGATCGAGTTTCATAATGGAAACAAGGTCTCCCAGTTTCTACGAACCCTTTCAACCATGAACAACTATTATTGTGACTAAATCTATACAAATCATTCATTCAGATTTCAGCACCATCAACATAAGACCAAATATATAACTTCAATTACAACAACCGTGCTCCCAGGAGCATTATTAAGACCGCTTGAATCCCGTATACAGATCCAGATCCCTTGGTGGAAGTTCCAACAGTTGTGGTCGAGACACCTGCCCCTTCAGTGACCGATGGCGTCGTTCGTGGCGAGTCTGTAGGCAGTGTGGTCGTGGCGGGCTTATCGAGTCCGGGGAATGAGAAGTATTGAGCGAAAAACGTTCCCGGAGTGCTGCTGGTAGTGTTGACTGTGAGTTTGTAGGCTTGCTCATCGACGTAAAAGCTCCATTGGTCCTGAGAATTAGTCGCGTTGTTTTCGGTCGATGAAATGCTACCAGTTTCAGTTTCCAAGTAGACACCGATGGTTCCATACTCTCCATAAGCCGCGTACTGAAAGAAAAAATGATGGTCTAAATATCGAATTCCATTACTTACATAGATTCCAGAGTCTCCCAATTTAGTTCTATCAGGCATAAAGTTGACGACATGGTTTTGATAGACTCCGTTAGTCATAATGAGGCCTGTGGTCTTGGTGGCTGTCACTGTGTAGTTGTGATTGCTCACATACTTCTTCTCAATTTTCATATTGTTCGGCCCCATGACTGAGAAGTACCAGGCGTCCAGATCAATTTGAAGAGGTTCCACGTTGTCGAAGAATCTTAATATTAGCCATTTTTCTTTCGAAAGATTTCTGATCACCTACACTTGTGCACGCAATGTCCCGTTAACCAAAACAACCGGATTTCTGAAGAAAGTGTTGTTGGTGACGTCGTACCAGTTGCTTGGCGGGATTCCCCATTGGAAATAGATGTTGGTGTTCGGCGACTGATCCATTCCAGATACATACGAAGGCCGTCTCGGCGAATCTACATCCACGGAATCTGAGGAATAAGTATTCAACACCACAACTGTCGACTTCATCGCGTTGGTGCTGATGATGTGTTGATCCTTGATGACGTAGACGGAGAAATTGGGGTCTGAAATTCAAAAGTTGGAGTTGAGAATCGATATTGAACTAACCATTCGCCTGCGCATAAGTGGTAATGTAAAGGTTTCCTGTCATGCTGGCCATCACACTGTCATTGTTGGAAGTGGTGATCCACAGACCTCCAGTCAGTAGGAGACTCTTTGGAGTGCCATCATCATTGTAGTCGTTGAGCTTGTCCAATCTGAGAACGAGTTATAGGAAGTTCCGGAAAAGGAAGACAACTATCGTCGTCACTTTGATCGAAGTTATCTCAATTGTTGTAACAGATATCAAAAAGTGGTCAACTAACAAAATGTTTATGACATTATGCGCTTTGTTTTTGCAGTTGACCCCTTGTTAATACCTGTTACAGGAACCGAGATAAATTCGGTCAAAGTGTCGGCTAGAAATCGTTAAGTTTTTAGCACTGGTAGGCCATTGCTGAACTTTTATTTCAAATTGAGTGTTAAACTTTTTCCATCACAGAGATTGAACTCTGTTTAGTTATGTTCAACCCGGAATCTGTTCAAGACTTACGTCATGGAAGTGACTCCAGTGGTGATGTTGATATTCCGAAGGACACTATTGTCATCAGCAGAAGCCAGATAGAGTCTTGCGTTTGCCTAAAAGGGTTCCATTCACATTTTACTGATCGCATATGATCTCCTACCTCCACACCATTGACAACCTGATCTGTTGCCGATGAGAACTTATTCAGAGGCAAAAGACGGGGATCTGCATTTGCCAGACTCGCTAGAAAAGTAAGCAGAAGGAGTACTCTGTCCATGCCGATTGTGAATGAAAAGTGAAAAAACTCGCAAAAATTGCAGTCGGCAGACATTTTATACCCAACATGACGAAGCGACGATGACTGTTAACTGATAAGACACTTTTCACTGTCACTTTTTGTGTTTGATCTTATTTCAGCACACGCCATGTCGCCTTTTTTGAAGATAGTATAGTTAAAGATTGGAAACTGTTCTCAAGGGTTGACCTGTTTATGATATGATCCTAAACAATGGGAGCCTGAGAAAATGGATTTGACCTTTCATTTTGATGATCAGAGGTTTGAGGATTCAGATGATTCGTTTTTCGAAAATCTCTCGTTAATTTACGAAAATGACGTATGAACTGTTTCTTTCAATGATTCATTTGGTGCTATCTCTGTTTGAGTGAACTTTATAGATAAGAACGGTTTGAAAATATGAAGGTTGCAACTCTAGACAGGGTTGCATTGACAGATCTATGGTCAATTGATGGACATCTAATGATCAGGAAATTCGTGCATTTTCTCGTTAGGCTTCCTTATGGTTAATCCAGAGACTCAAATTTCCGAACTTTAGTGTTTTATTTTTGCAGCTGTATGTCGGTTTTCTATAATGTTTTCAGTGTAGTCTCTTTAAAAATTGACCATGAAATCTGGAACTTTCGATTTTTGATTTTTGACCAGACGTGCGTTTCTGGTTTTCAGAATTGACCTCTTTCCCATCAGGAAACTTTTTGATTCCATGACGAAACTACACAAATTTTTATTCTCATCAATCAATTCTTCTGAAAAATAGTGCTCTTGTCTAGATTCGACGTCGTCGTGTCCGAACTCGTCCGCTGGCAGATTTTCAGAATCCATCGTCGATACGGAAGCACGCATCGGATCGTCACCAACGGATCCGCGATACATCCAAGTGAGAGACACGGAATAATGAAGTAGCTGTAGGCAGTGGGCTCGACGATCCCCAACTGAGCAAGACACCAGAATGATGATGCGGGGAACACGGAGACGAGTGGAATGATTGATTGAATGGTGAGCGCCTGCAAATAGAGTGTGTTTTGTTGCTCAGGGGGTTCTTGGAACCGGAAAAAGGAGAGGAGGGGCAGGAGGGTGTTGCACGTGGGTTATCTATTGCTAGAGGCGAAATTGGGGCACTTCATCAAAAATTGAAAAGATTTTCTGGAGGGTTTTGGAGTTCACACGTAGAACGTTCAAGATCAAAGCACAAATCTAGATAACCCGGACAAAAAGACTTGAAACATCTACAAATGGATTCCGGTCACTTTGACATCCGGAAAACCAAGCCTAGGGACTCACCGAAGATCAGAATTTCAGATCTTCAGATATCTAGGTCTACGACTCCCAGGTATCTGGACAAAAATCCAAGCATAAACCCATTCTGAGAAGGTATCAAGTGCGCTCTGTTGAACTTGGCAGCAGAGATGACGGGGCAAAACGGAGATCCGCTCATGCAACTCTTCCCAAAAACTCACATGAACCAGTCGCCTCGCATTATCCCTTGTTGATGTACTATGCACCGATCTTGTCTGCTTCAAAGTCTTGTGAATCTGATGCCTACACCAATACATCACAAAATAGATCGGTATCAAGCCCAACGTGACCGCCGCTACCAGTATAATCAGCGGAACTTGGTTGGAAAAGTTTGTGGATATCACCATCCGATATCTCTCCAGATTCTCCACCAAGCCCTCCAGAATCGCATTGTTCACGGCGACAGAGGTGGAAATGACAATGTGGGAGCAACTTGCGTAGATGAGGAACGGTATCGAGTATCCAATGAGACAAAGGACAATGGAGACGTTGGCGGTGAACTTGTGGAATCTGATGGAGAAGTAGCGATAGATCATGGAGAGCATCAATGAGATGAAGGAGTTGAGGGAGAGATGCACTGAAAGGTTAGGGAGCATTGAACGAATTTGGGGCTTCTTCACTCACAAATTCCCACGTAGGACATGTAGCTGAACCATTCGCCTAGGTACTGCACCGGACCGAGATATATCACTATTGTGTACTGGTGTCTTGAGAGAACTCTGAACCATTACAAATCATAGAGGCTTCTTTCTTGGAAAACAAACGGTTACCTTGGTTGACTAGTCACCGCGAACAGAGCGAATAACAACTGGGTGATGGTGGTGTTGGCGAGAAAAATCCGATAAGGGGTTAGATTCCGTGAACTTTTCCAGATGATCAGATAGAGTAGGAGGAGATTCAGACAGAATCCGGTCAGGGTTAGAATTGTGACAATGATGACGAACACACTGTCAGCGGTGTTCATTAAAGTGTCTGAAAAAGGAGTGGGAAACATTTTAATGAGGAAGCAAAATTTCGAGAAATCTGAACTCTGAAACTTGAAATCAAAGCAGACGAACCGGAAGTAAATGGTGCTAATACGGCGGCGACGGTTCTCCAAAATGACATGTACTTTTTGTTGTCTGAAAAAAGTTTCTGAGTTTCATTAGCTTGTGAGAACATTGGGAGGATCGGAGAACGTGGGAGGCTACAAGGAGCGCAGAGAACGTTTTGAACTAATGAGAAGGAGTCTGGAAGTACAGGATTTTCAGATCACCAAGTCTAAATACTCTAGAGATTTGTTGCAAAAGACAACTGAGTAGAAAATCAAGTATGTTCCTTTAAAATTGCGCAGCACTACATGTTTTCTTGTGATCAGGGACCGTGGTGGCCGAGTAATCGAGTCCAAGATGGACGTTTACTGAAATCACCTCTGATAACAGATAATGAGATCCTAGTCACTAAAACATATCCATAATTACTTACACAAGGATGATAACCAGGAACTCATGAACTTTTCAGAAATTCGAAAACTTGCTCTACTTGTTTGTAGACGTATGCCTTTTCTGTGAAAACCAAACTGGGTGTTCATAAGAATCATGGAAAAGGATAGAACAATCTCATGGTAATACTCCCCAGAAAATTATTAACAAAGTTGGAGAAAGGCAATTGAAAATAAATGCTCATTGCTCCAAAAAGTGCAGTAGACTTTCAGAAGACGAGTTCTAATTGACCAGGGAATGTTTTAAGTCGATAAGCTAACCAGTAGTAATGACCTATATAGCTCGAAAGAGGGTTGTCTAAAACCTATACTTCTCTATCAAAATCTGCTAATAAGAATTCTGAAGATCAGTTATAGGCTCTCAAAGTGCCTAAAATACGCAAAGCCTATTTTCTGAGGAAAAAAAACTTGGAGAGTTCTACGTGAAATTTCCACTGAAGAATGGACCCCAAAATCGTTTTTCAGGCCTTTTGAGAGCCTATAACTGGTCTTCAGAATTGTCATTAGCAGGTTTTGAACGCAGAATTATAGGTTTTAGACAATCTTCTTTCGAACTATATAGGTCATTACTACTGGTTAGCTTAAAGACTTAAAATATTCCCTTGTGAGCTAAAGACTTTAGTATAGCTGCTTAGCTCCTCGTGCTCGATGTATGTATACAGCTTCGAGAAGTGATATTCATATATGTCTATGGCCAGCTCCCCCCTCCCCCACAAAATTAAGTCGAAAATAAATCAAGTTTACTTCCAAAATACCCAGAAAATGGAACTCATTTGATCCAGTCTCCTTGCCTTCCTCAGAAGAGATCACGTTTTTGTGTTGGAGGTGAAATTGAATCAATCAAATAAAAAGTCTACTCAGGAATCTCTAGTTTGATCGAAATTTTACTTTTAACATTTCAATTTACCTACATTCATGTAATTAGTCTGAATTCCTGAGTACCTAATGTCTACAACAGCTTGACTCCATCTAAAATCATTCAGGTCAAAATGCAACTAAACCAATTTCCATCAAGTTTCCACATTATAAAATTCTATATACTCAAATAGATTTTCAGCCAGAATGACGCGAATTAAGTCTCTTTCAATATAACGAATTTATATGCCTGGAACAAGAATGGAGAAATACGAAGCAAAAAATTTCATTTGGTTCATAAAAAAACGAAAACCGAGTGAGACTACCAACCCCTCCGGGTCCCTTCCCCCCTGGATTCTCAAAATTAAAGTATTCTATGAAAAAAAATCTTCCAGTGGTGGGTGCAAATAAGCAACATTCATCGGGGTCACGTTGCTTGTTCCGTTGGACATGAATCGAAAATTTTTGGGGAAGAAAAGGGGGGCAAGGGGTGAATGAAAATGAAGAGAAGCAATGACGGCGATTTCAGGAGCAAAAGGCAGAAAAGGAAAGGCAAGGAAGAGGAAGAAGAGGAAGAAGGCGGTTTGTTTTTAACGAGGCGATTTTCAGAAGGCAAGAAATCTGATTCCAGAAGACATGGTGCACAAGAAGAAGGGGGAAGTCAAGATTAGAAGTCAAGGTACAAATTCCGGGGTCGTCTGGTCTTTGCTGGTCCAAAAATACAGGTTCTCAAACTGAAAACTTTTGCTGGTGGTTCAGGGGTGTCCTGGTCTTGGGATGACTTAAAATGACTGGTTCCAGAATAGGACAGGATTTGGAACAAAAATAGGACATGGTCAGGCTACTACAAAGGTTTCCGGAATATGACTTTGAAGGGCCACGCTGATTTTGGGACCATTTCTGTTTTCACCAGGAACCTCTCCTACACAAAATGCGTGTTTCTCATCATGAGTACACTATTCGAACGACTTCTATAGAATCGAGGATCGTTGTTGGATAGAAACGGGGACACCATTGGACGCTCCTCGGCCCATAGCAAATCAACAATGTACTTTCGATAGGGTTGCACGTAGTAGATGGTGACCAGTGGGTCGATGGTGGGGCCTGAAATTGGAGACGTTTTGTTTTGGTTTTTACATTTGAATGGAGAAATGGGCGGCTTAATGAGAGGTCTAAAGATCAAACGTTGGAATCTTGGAAATTAAGGGAGACTAAAATCTAGGCTAAAGATCTTTGTTTGTTTGTTCTGCTGTTACTTTTTTTGTTCCTTGTACCCTACAAACCTTTGATCTCATTAATCAAGCTAACCCATTAATCATTTCAGAACTTCCACCTGCTCTTGTTATCCACATTCTGTTTTCTGTCTACCAGCTGTACAGAGAATGAATCAGAAAACTCACTCAAACTCAACAAGGAAATGATAATATAGCCGAACTTGGTGGTCTCGATAACATGAAATTGGGTAGAGAGGAAGATCAGAGAGGCGGGGAATAGAGTGAAGACAGGAATCATGGATTGGACGGTGAGGGCCTGAAAGAAGTGTACAGGGTTGCGAAGTTAGCTGGAAATGCGCTCCATCGATAGTGCGTGTATTCTGCGGCCAGACAGTGCGTGAATGGAGCATCTACGCTCTACTGAACTTTCGATCAAAAGTGTCAAATTTCTGAAGAGCGTCTATATCCACTTCTTTGCAAATGACAGTATGATCATTTCAATGAAAGTCAGTCAAGATCCGCCTCTGCGAAACATTTTCAGCGTTTTCAGATTTCGCGCCTGGAATACGGTACGACTCGTTTTCTGTGTATTTGGCCCTTCGTGGTGAGATATCTCGGTGGCCGAGTTGGTCTTGTCTTCCGTGCCTACCTTGACCAATCGCTTAATCTGCAGTGTGGTAGTCGAATTGAACATGTAGCCAGGACGTTCCAACATGTTCAGTATTCGGAATCTACAGTAGAACATGACACTGTAGATGGGAATGCACAGGAGACTGACACAGCAGGCGACCCACAGTGTGGAGAGCTGAAAATGAAATTGAGTTTTCGTTCGATACTCTTAATAGTTTTATAGACCTAACTGACGTCATCTGAACTTCCGATCTATCTATGGGGAGCCTGGTAGAATTTTTACCAAAAACAAAGAAAAAAAGACAAATTGGTTTCCTCACCTCATCCCAACTCAAAACTCATTCATCATGTAAACACAACACGAATGATGCGTGGGCTAGAAATTTTAAATCTTCCGTTTCCAGCACTTCCTGTTTATTGAAAAACTGGAGGAACTTCCCAGTGCATCATCCCACTATTCTTGAAATAACGGAAGCCTCTATTTTCAGAGGCACATATTGAGATTTGAGTTTGCAAGGGCAGGATAATTGGGTTTGCGCTGTGAGTAAGTGGCCTAGGAAATTTCTAAAACTTGGCCACACAACTTTGACCCTAAAATTGTCTACACAAGGCTCAAAGCATTTCAAGACAGTCAAAACTTCAGACACCGTAAATCTTGCGATTGCAACTTCGATCCAAATTATTGTCTCGGTTCATGTAGTTGATTTCAAAAAGGAATCAACTAACAAAATATTGCTTACAGCATGAGAAACATTTTTACAATTGGTCACTTTTTGTTAACTGTCACAGGAACCGAGATAATTTTGGTCACTGTTACAGTAACCGGTACCCAAACTAGACGTACCTGCGCCACACTAGTCCCCACCACCGTCCGATACTTTTCCAGATTCTCCAACTGCCACAATGTATAGTTACTGTTTATCGTGAAATTCGACGTAATCTCAATATCCCGAATAGAGATCACCATACTCAACGGGATCGTGTAAGCTAGAATACACATTGCGAACGCTCCAGAAGTGGGAAACCGAAGGGTTTTTAGAGAAATGGCTCGAAAAACCATTGAGAGCATGATAGACAAGAAGGAGTTGACGGCGAAGTGTACTGAAAAACGAGGACATTTTTCTCATGTTGGGTGGGTAATTCAGAATCTCACACATCGTCACAAAGATCATATAACTCCACCAGTGGCCAAGAAATTGCGAGAAGCCAAGGTAGATGTTCACGATGCGCAGGTTGATGGATATCACTCTGAAATTTTGGAGCTTTCGTCTGTTTCCCCAATGTCCAGCTATCCTAACCTCGGAATCGTCAATATGAAACACATCGAGTACAACAGTTGTGTGATAGAGGTGTTCGCCAGGAACACAGTATACGGGGTTAGACATGACGGACTTTTGAAAAATATCAGGAACAGTAGAAATGCGTTGAATAGAACTCCCAAAGTGGACACCACAGCTGCATATGAGATGTAGAGTTGGTCGTAAATGTCGACGAACATTTTTGGAAAGAAAATTGGAGTCCGTGGAGGAAGAGTGTCTTGCTCTTCCTGCTGGAGAGAAAGAAAATGAGGCGGGGTAGAAAGAACAAATTTCGAATCTATCTGGGTCCTCTTCAGAAACGTGGTTGATGATGGCGAAGAAAACAAACACACACACACACGTTTTCTGGAGAGGCTCCGTTTATTGTGCCTGCCGAGGACCACGCGGTGATCTTCGGAAGCATCCCTCTCCGAAATGGAAGATGTCATTTTGGGTCGAGGCGTCATTTCGGCTGGAAAATGTGATTCCAAAGAGGACACTGTCCTAAAAGTTCGAAGTGTTGGAAGGGTCCAAATGTGTCTGGGGAAACACATACGTCACAATGTCATGTGTGTTTAGAAGGGACCTTAGAATAGGGCCACTTTTCACCGAATAGGGTCTGTTATTAAAGTTTCGCGAGTGTCTGGAATGCCTGAATGAATGTTTGGACTCTCGATCTACCACTGGTGAAGAATCGTGAGCATAGTTTTCCACTGCCGATTGAGACAAAGATCAGCGGAAGCGGGTGAAGCATCTTCTATCTCTTGGATTTCTTTCAATAAACAATAGCTCTTCAGACTTAATTCCGAACACATGTGGCTCTAAACAAACTAAAACTAAACTCAAGAGAAATGGAATCTGATTTTCAAGATTTGAGAACATGAGAACTTGGACCGATCTAGAAACGGTCCAGAAACGGTCCTGGTTCCGCGAGGTCTAATGGATTCTAGCTCACATTTGATCTACCAGGGTTTGACAAAAAGGGCGCCAAAAGCAGTGTTGACAACGCGCTCTATCGTAATTGCTTGCGAAACTTCGCTTTTAGTACGGTAGGTCGAAAATCCGACGTATGTTTTTGAGGTCTTCCAGATCAATTTATTCCAATTTATACACGCACAATTTATTTTCTACAGTAACAAGCAGTTCAATCAACTTTTTCCTCCCATCAAATACAGAGTCCAGTTTCCTTCTCACAGGTGGTTCCACTCGGACAAGCCGAGCAGGTTGCTCCGGGAGTGTAGATGTTCTGGTTCAGGATGTTTCCTCTGAAATATTATACACCATTCCTTTTTCTGATCCACGACCTCAACCCTCAACTCACTGTGCCTTATACTGACACACGACAATCACAGTGTTGTACGCGTTGTTGATAGTCTTCGCACAGTTCTTGACTCCACACCCAATCGAGTCGGTTTTGGCCCACGCCATCTGCGTTGCGTGGAGGATTCCAGACTTGGAGAGGTCGACGCCGAGGAAATTGGACTTCCATCCGTAGTCTTGGAACTCGCGTTCCCACATTGCGGAGGCTGCCGAACCGTACTGGTCGATACTGGCGATGTTGGCCGAGGTGGCGTAGACGTAGAGGTTTTCGCCGAGGTTCGCGGAGTCGGAGTGAGCGAAGGAGCACTTGTCGGCGTGGGCCTGGGCGGAGGTGGCGAGTTCGGCGTCCCAGCTCTGGAAATTGATGGTAAGGGGAAGCTCGAAAGATTTCAACAACTCACCATCTTCAAAATATTGGTTCCGGCTGGTTTGGTCAACCCTTTCGCCACAAACGACCCCTTGGCAATGTTCGATCGAAGAGTATTATGGACATTCAGAATGGCAGCTTGACCATTTGCCGAAAACTCTGCGTCTACTCCAGACACCGCGAGTACTGCAAGATAAATGAGCGTTCTCATCGCCGCCGTCTTCGATGAATTCGAAAAGTGAAGCGTGTTGAAATGTGCTTTTATTTGAAGTCTGTATTGTGTGAACAGATGTTAGTCTTTGCTGCAGAATAGTAACGGAAGCACAGGGGGTTTTGGAGTCATGCTGGTCATGTGTAGCAGTTTTACAAAAATGCGAATTGTTTGAGCAGAGAATAGAATCGAGAGGTCGACTTTTGCAGGAGGGTTTCAACATGAGTTGGTCTAGATATTTCGATAGTTACGTGCTGTTGAGAAAAATGGATTGAAGCTGCGATTCTGGATTTTGAAAATGATATGCATTTTGAGCGTGAATAATGCTACAGATGTATTTGAAAAATATTCATGACAGTGCAGCAAAGCGTCAAAATGTACCATGAATCCTGAAGACCCCATAACGTCACTTTGACTAAAATTATCTCGGGTTTTGTAACAGAAAGAAAACAGATGCAACTCACCGTTTTTGAGATCATAAGAACCAATTTGTGCGTTGGCAATTTTTTGGTACTTTTTGAAAATCGAGATACATTTGGTCAACGTAACGCGGCTCGAGTAACGCATCTTGTTCAGAAGTTAACGGTTCTCATTGTTTCAAACTCCGGTATCTTCTAGGTTTCCTGATTCCGTATGACCCCAACTCTGCTGTGATCTCTGTCCATCCCTAGATCTATGATATCTGAACTTTTCGAAAAACAATGCTAGACTTAAGACCACACAACCTCTTTCCTAATGTCATCCTTTTGTTTCCCGTTTCAAATGTCTCTGTGTCAAACAAAGCCACAGAGTGTAGCCATGGCGTCTTCACTTTTGCGTCACCCTTTAGACTACACTCACCCTATGTGTAGTCTTTAGTATTAGAGGGTCTCACTCTTCAGTTTCGGCTAGTCAGTCAGTTCTTGTTGTCTTCTTCCTCACAAACAAACATTTTCGACTCGTCTAAACCTCTTCTCTTCCCACGCTATCTCACTGTAGGGGGTGAGAAGGAGAGAGTAGTCCGTGTTGTTCTACTCCTCAAAAAACTGGACCTGAAGGTTTTTTGGTTGTTTTTTGAACGAGGACAATTTCATTACTATTACTAAACTATTATTTCGTTGGTTTCTTGAAAAAGAGCACAGAGCAAAAAATGTGGACCGGAGGATGTAAAAATGCTGCTCGGAGTGTCATGAACACGGTGAGTGTTTGAGATTGTTTTGTTTTGTGCCGACGACCGGTTTTATTTCATTCCACGTAGATAGTTTTTACCCACGCTTTGTTAGTTTTGGTAGATCAAACTGAACTGAAAATTGGAGGGTACAATCTTTGATCTACCAATGAGAAAAAAAAACGGCGAAATTTTCAACAAAGTTTTGGAGAAATAGCCTGAAAATAACGTGAAAAAAACTCAGTTGTTCTTGAGATGTGAGATTCTGAGATTTTGGGATTGGTAGATCAACAACCTGACCCTTAAATTCTGAATCCAATGTGATCAATCTATGCTGAAAATGGGAATCTGAAACTGTAAGATTCTGAGTTTCTGGGATTCTAAGACTTTGGAAATCTGAGATTTGGAGACTCTGATTGATTCTATGATTCTGATGGATTCTGGGTTTTGAAATTTCAAAAGATCTGCTAAAACATCAGAGCTCTAATGTTTCCTCACGATAGACACAGGCAGCGGGAAAATCAAAAGTTTCAATGTGAAAATATGGATTCTGACCCTGTAAAACTCTGAAGTTTCAATATTCTCAAAAACTAGACAAATGGGTGAAAGTACCTTAAACACCATCAACAATAGAATCTCAAGTGTTTTTCGTCTCTGTCGTTTTTCGACACGAATCGAATCCTTCACCACCAATTCCATATTCTCATTCCCCTTCCAATTCTAATTTCCCCTCCTTTTCCCCTTTTCTTCCTTTTCTCATCATCATCATGATCATCGCGTGACAAGAATCTCTGCTCCTCCTGCACATCTTCTCTTTCGTTTCGCTCTTCCAACCAAATCTAATTAATGCCTCCTTCGTGTCTATTCGTATACACTTTTGATTCCCTCTCTCCTCGGTGTGTCCATGTTCTGCTCATCGAGGCGTATGCTGCTGCTCTAGTTTTGTGGTTTCTCCACCGGATTGCTCAGCATAGAATATTGCTCAGGAAGGAGTTTTTGCAGAGAGAAAGAAAAATGGGGGAGGAATTCGGTGTGAGCAAGAAAAGTAGTCATGTTTTTCGAACTTCTGCATATTTTTCGGCACCCTTGGAAGTTCTATAATTCTAAAGTTCTGAACTCGTGTGATCATAGGAAATTATGACTCAAGACACTTTTTTTCGACTCTAATCTCTTCTTTCCCTTCCTCCTCACTTTTTCCTCATCTGATCTTACTTTTTGCTCTGCGTTTGCATGAACTTTTGATTATCCGTGTAATCCTATTTTTTCTTCTTTTTCAACCCCTCACACACACACACATCCCCCTGGAATGACGCACATAGCCTTTTGGCTCTCATAATCAACAAGTTTTTTTTCCCATTTTTTTTCCCGGAGCACACAAGGGCGGAGTCTAGAGTCCCAGAATCCAGAATCAAAAGTTGAGGCTCAGAATGCTATGGAGTTGAACTATTGTTGACACAATAGTAAAACTTACTTATGCAAATTTTGAGAACGCTCTGTTTGCCTTGCAGCATTCTCTGTGTGTGTCACTTTTGAAACTTTACAGGAATGTCGAAGTTTTTTTCGCGATGTTCTGAGTTTTCGGCCAGTTTTTTTATGATGTTTGAAAGTTCAAAACATCAGTCGATTTCCGCGTTTTTAAATTCTCAAAATTCATCAGAATCTGGCCTAAGTTTGAATACTTAAGGGTTTCAGAATCCCAGACCCTCAAATTCAGTTCCTTGACTTTTGAGAACCCTGTCTCGAGTCTTGGATTTTGAGATTTTGAAGCCGAATTTGAAGAATCTAGAAATTCAGATTCACGAAGTTTACAACCTCAAAATCCATCAGCTTCTCCAAATCATAAATTCTCTCTATAATCCATTGACTCTCAAACAGATCAAACTTCAATATCAATCCTCCAAACTTTTTGCTCCCATCGCTCCATAATTCCATTTTTAATCCCATCTCAACTCCCGAATCCTCATTTCCTGTTCCGAGAAACTCTCAAAAAAGAAATCAAAAGTGAATCCGAATCAAAAACACTTTGTGTTTCCGTTTCATTCCATCGTCCTTCAGCCCAACCCATCCTCTCCCCCCTATGCTAATCCGTCGCGTTTCGAGCCTTTCTCTCTTCTCCGATTCCTCTCTGTCTATCTGTCTGCGTCTCCTACTCTCTCTCCACACTTATCCTCCTAGTGACACCCCTCTGGCATCTTCTCATCACTCTTCGTTTTTTTTCCGCCTCCTCTTTGAAAAACACTTTTGCTCGGTTTTTGAAAAGACTAGGAGGCCCCGGGAGTCTGGGGGGCTCAGCTGGAGCTACCGAACATGCCTTCCTCTCAAAAATTAGCATTTTCCAGACCGCCCGTTTCTCCCGAATCCATCATCAGAAGAGGTTCGAGTCCACCCTGACGCCTACAACATCGTCGGGAATGTCGTCCGCGCATCACTCCACCACAAACAACATCACGCCGACCATCGAGAGCTATTTTGCGCACCGCCCACAGCACGTCAGTTCGCAACCATCGGTGAGTCAAGAAGGGAACACTTTTGTGTGTGTGTTTCTGTCTCTGTGTCCTTTTTCCTCCTTTTCTCATTCTTCTGTGTCCCTCACTTTTCTCTATCTTTGTAGCCTCTCGGTCTCTCCCAATGTCCCTCTAGACTTTCTGGGTTAATCTTGGGGAAATGTGAAGAAACTTGAGAAACTTAAAACAAGTTTCTTTTTGTCTTGTTTTCGTTCACATTTTGCAGTTCTGAACATCACTTGTTTCTCAAGCGTTTTCTTGTACGAGATTGCTCATACTTTTCTTGGAGAAAAGCCTATTGATTTTTGGAGCCCGTTTGCTTAGACTAGACAAAACTCAAAAATGAAAATTTCCACCTGTTGCTTTTTGTTATTTTCAATCAACTTTTTGTACTTCTAATGAGAAAATGGAATGATTGGATTATTAGTACAGAGTGTACATCTTGGTGCCTGTCTGGAGATAATCCGTCTAGTTTTCGAAGGAAGAAAACAACACTATTCTTGGCTATAAATTCAAGTTTTGCGTTGCCGATTTTTCGCCTTATTCCATGATTGGCGACAATTCAAATTGAATTTGAGCCAAAAACTGAGCATGATGAAACGTAGATGTTTCCATTATCCAATCCCAATCAACTGTTGTTTCTTGATCAAGAATCTGTGTTTGTCTGAAAATCCAGCTGCAAAATTGCACAGTCGAGCAAATCAACAAGAAGCAAAACCCGATCACAGCTATTTTCGTTGGCACTGAAAAACGACTTTTTGATATTTTTTGGTTCCCACGACCCTTCGAAAAGTTTCCCAGGATATTCTTCGGTTGGTTAGGTTGAATTTTTGCTCTTAAACTGAGCTTCTAAATGAAAATTGGATGAATGCTTTTTCATTCTTGCGAGATCATAACTCGAATAATATGAACATTTAGCAACTTTATAAGTTTGAATTTGAACTTGTAGGGTCGTTTTAATGAGACCCGGATTAAGAAAAAAACCTCTATTGAAAAGCCCAGAAATCAAGAATGTTTGCCCCAATAGCCTAGTTGCTCAATCTTTAGCTTCCTAGACCCCGCCCTACTCTTCTTTCCAGCTTCTAGAACCTTCCCCAACTTTCCACGTTGCACCTGCCAAAGTTTGCCAACTCGTCCCTCTTCTTTTCCCCCCAAATCTCCTCACAAAATCACTTGCAGCGATCTATGGAAATGGACGATCAAAACGGTATGCCTCACTACCCATCGTTGCTCAATGTCACCCACATCGACATGACTTCGCGAGCCGAGGACATCCGTGCCGGTCTCATCGACACTTTTTTGAATCTGGAGCGTGTCGATAAGAACTTGTACTTGTGAGTTTTTTGACACTTTTAGAATTTCGGTGACCGAAACTTTGGTTGAAGTTGTCTCGGCTCATACGAGAGATATCAAAAATGGTCAACCTGCTGTTATAAACATTTTTAGGCAAAAACTTTTTGTTACATGTTAAAGGAACCTAACTGGATTTGGTCAAAGTCAAATCCGGTAAAAAATGAGCCATGAAAAATCCTGAAATTTCAGAGCCCGTCACTTGCTGAAAGGACGCATCTCTCTCCCGGTGGTCTATGGAGGCCAAGTCATCGGACAAGCCCTCTCCGCTGCCACTGCCACCGTGGAAGTTGGCTTCGTGCCAAACAGTCTTCACA
Source organism: Caenorhabditis sp. 40 LS-2015 (assembly GCA_900536305.3). Classification (NCBI taxonomy): domain Eukaryota; kingdom Metazoa; phylum Nematoda; class Chromadorea; order Rhabditida; family Rhabditidae; genus Caenorhabditis; species Caenorhabditis tribulationis. Next base: position 268,945 of record LR546250.1, on the reverse strand, counting down.
GCTACTTTGTGCAGTCTGGAAACGTGAACCGTCCGATTTTGTACCAAGTGGATCGTATCCGCGACGGAAAGAGCTTCTGCACTCGTCTGGTGAAAGCGTTGCAGGATGGTGAAGCCATCTTCACTGTACAGATCTCGTTTCATAGAGTGAGAAAACATACGGACTATTCTACAAATTTCAACTCAACAAACTTCCAGCCTGAAGCCGACTCGATCGTCCATCAGCTTCCGATGCCGGAGGTTCCTGCTCCAGACAGTCTCGAAGACTTATCGGACACTTTTGAGAGAATCAAGAAGAACGCCAACATCCCGCCAGCCGCGTTGGCTATGATCGGATTCAAGCAGAAGGAGATTCCACCAGCGTTCTTCAGAATCTTCTCGGTGAGTTTGTTGTTGACAGTGAACCTTCTCCAACGTCTTCCTCCCATTTTCAGTTCCGTCCTGTGGACATTGACTCGTACTTGTGTCTCAAGAAAGACGACAATCATAGCGCTGGACACGGACACCCAACGGACGCCTACAGATCGTACGTCTGGATCAAGGCCAATGAGAACATTGGAGACGATCCACGTCTTCATATGGCTGCCGCCGCTTACATTTCCGATGCGACGATGATTGAGACGGCGTTGAGACCACACTCGAAGTGAGTTTGGGGAAAAGATATCATCAGGATCGATGGGATCATTTGGTCATGGGTATCATGAGATCCTTAAGATTGTCTTTGAATCCTTCAGGTTTCTGAGTCGCTGGGGTCTCTAGAATCTCAGAATCCTTAAGATCCCAGGATCCCTAGTATTTTAGAATCTCTAGATCCTGCGATCCTTAGGTTAATGAACCTTAGGATAGCAGGATCTTTAGGATCTCAGGCTTCCTAGGTTTTCAGGATTCCTAGGATCACAGGATTCCTAGAATCTCAGGATCTCTAGGATCTCAGGATCTCTAGGATCTCAGGATCTTTAGGACCTCAGAAGTCCTAAAACTTCTAAGATCTCCAGACCCCTTGGATCTCAGGATCCCTAGGTTCCTAAGGTTCTTAGGATTTTTAGATTTTCTCTCTGGTGCCCTCTAAAACTTTTCTAAGATTTGAAGAGTTCTTAAATTCGTAGTGTCATTGTCTTGAAAGGCCTTAATCATAGAACCTTCAAAAACGCTACATCACAAATATCCTAGATCCCTGGATATCATAAAGAATCCAAATAATCCCTTCACACTTTTTCTCTCCAGACGCGGCTTCATCCCCTCAATGGCTCTCACCCTGGATCACTCGATCTGGATGCACACTGACAATTTCCGTGTCGACGACTGGCTTCTCTACGAGAATCACTCGACGATCGCCGGCGGTGGCCGTAGTCTCATCGAGGGCAAGCTGTGGACCCGCGACGGACGTCTCGTCTTCTCGACAACCCAAGAGGCTCTCATCCGTGCCCACAAGAAACGCCCGAGTGCATCTCCGTCGCCGGCTGCCAAACAATAGAAAATATATATATATATCTTATTCAAAACTCGGAATCGCTTTATTTATTTAAGAAGAATCGTCGCACACCTTCAAAACTTCGATCAAAAGAATATGAACGGACATTCGTGTAGAGTTTTGTTTTCAAGAAGAAATGATCTCTCGATTGACTTTTTTTGTGTTCCAAATAAGTATTTTAATGAATGAATGAATGGTTTAGAAATTGAGTGATGAGTGGGAGGATGAGGAGATCATGAGAAAGTTGAGAATCAGGAGCACAATAAGTGTAGAAAATGAAACCATGGGAACTTGAGTGTCACAGTCGAAAAAATATACGGGAAGAAAGTATGAGTTCGTTCAAAGTGAACGTTTATTCAATTGATTCCGGAGTTGGTGCGTAGCTCTGTTCGCCGAAGCCATTGATCAATGTGGTGATCATTTTGTGGTACTCGCCAGAAGTGGCTTGGGAGATGTCCTGTTCCAAGGTGCGTTGGAATTTGCGGCCGTACTCGAGAGCGATGTCTTGCAAGTCGATCTGGAATTACAGTGTTGGTAGAGAACATGGGTTGCTTAGATTTGAATCTAAGGGGGATCTCAGAAGTTGTGATGTATTTGAGATCCTAGCTTCTAGTCCTAAGAAGTGAGGATCCTTTCTCGAACTATGGATTAGGTGGTCTAATAGGGAGAGCAGACATTCAGATGCAACAGAAATTTACCTCACTGCGGCTGACGCAAATTCTGATGATGGTGTTCTGGTCGATGCGCTCGGCGCTCATCGCGGCACGGAGCTTCTCGGCGAAGTAGATTTGGACACTGCGAGATGTGCGAGCTGGAAAATGTGATATTGACGTCTTCAGGTTTCAGATTTTAGGAATTCAGATATCATCCCATTGACCGTCAGTTTTCAGTATGCCAATGGTCAGGTTTAGAGTCTCCACGTAGCATTAGATAGAGTTTTTTGGTCCTATATATCTCATGGGGCTATCCATGAAACTGTGGAGTGGATGGGTTTTATGAACCTCGGGGCTTCATGGATTTGATGAAAAACGATTTTAGAATTTCGGTATTCACACAATCTCACGATTCTCCCAGCAACCCGATGGTGCGAAAATCAAAAATCTGTATAGACCCTACGCCTTCAGCACAGCACAGAATCCCTTGAACACCGAATTATCCTTACCAATAGTCAAGAGGATGAGTCGAATCTCCGAGTGGATGTTCTTGTTGCGACGAATGATCATCTCGATGTCCTGCATGTCCTTTCTGATATCGTCAACCTTGTCCAAAACCGTTCCAATGTGCTTCCATGAGTGTCCGATGAACAGCTCCTCGAACAAGTTGACATTCTTGGCGATGTCATCGATGGTCGTGGTCAAGAGAATCTTGACGTGTTTGTCGACGAGCTCATCGTTGACACGAACACCGAGTCCCTCCTCTCGATTGTTGCACAACAAGAGATGGATCATTTTGCCGACGACACCCTCCACCTGAAGAAAGAAAGAAATCCTTCAGTTTCATCAAAAAAAACTATGGCTACATACCTTGACAGTGATATCCTTATCCAAGGATTTGCGATAATCCGTTTGGTAGGTGTCGCGGAGAGCGCGAAGCTGCTGAAAACGGGTGAGTCTAGTTTGGTGACAGAGTACGGTAATCGCTTACACGTGGAGAGCGAGTGCAGGCGATTTCAATGGCGACGGAACGATCGCCGTGGCGGTTGGAGAGCGATTTGTAGACACATTGAGCATCGTAGTTGGGAGCCGGCTTGAAGAGAGCCTGGCACATTTCGAAGAAAAAGCCACCGCATTCCTCTTCGAGGTCTTCGAGCAGTTTCTGGAATTGGAAGAGGATTGAAATGAGAGATTCTGGGAAACTCGGGATTCAGGTTCTTTGATTTAAAGGCTCAAAATAAAATTCGAATAGCAATGGGATCCATAGGATTCTCGGATACTCAAAATCTTACGGACCTTGAAATCTTTGGATTCTTTGAATTCAAGATCTCAGAACTCTTTGGTTTTCAGAATTTCATACTTCTGAGAATCTAGAATCCTCAGGATCAATACAATAAGGGTTATAGGATGCTTAGGATCTTAAGATCTTAGGGTCTCAAATTCTTAGGATCTCGAAATCTTATTGCCCGTTAAAAAATCCCTCTTTTCTGACTAACCCTGCTGTACATATCCTCATAAGCTCCCAAAATCTTCTGACGTTGGAAGTTGTTGTGATACAACACCGTGTTGATGATGATCTGATCCTTGGTCTCTGAAATCGAATTTTCATTCACAAGATTTAGCAAATCCAAAACCCACCTAGACCATGAAGACTCGATCGAAGAGTCTCCGACGCTTGCACCGGATGAAAATCCGGCGAACTCGGACCATAAATCGTGCCACGGAGATCCTCGTATTGCGACTCGTACATTTGGAAAATCATCGGAATGTTTTTCGAGCGATGCGAATTCTCCGAGTCGATGGACGAGCCGGTGGAGAGAGTCTGAGAGACGGAAATTTCGAAAATTTTCAATTTCCTGCGCAAAGCTAAAAGTATAAACCAGGGCTAAAACAGGCAAGCTCTGAAAGAGAGTTTCCTACGTAGGCTGAAATCCATCTACATATACTGAGCTTCGATTACTACTAGGAATCGTTTTTGGGGCGGGACCTCTAGGGAAGTTTCGTGACTAGAATTTTTGATCATATTTTTCTCCCTAAGCGATGTATGTTGTATAGACTTGTTGACACACTTTTTCAGATATCACATGGAGTGGAAAAATTTATGAGTCTAGGAAGAGATAAGAGAGGTGTTGAGCTGGCTTTTGACCTAGATATTCCACCCGCATACTACATATACATCTAGGAGGAAGGGATGTGGAGGACATCGGAAATGAAACGAATTTCTGAACAGGAAGAAATTTGTTCTAGGAGTTTTGAGTTTTGTTTGGCGTCCAAAAAGCGCTGTAAGTTTTCCGAAGCAATTCGAGGCAATGTATGTACATAGACTGCGTGAATGAATGGACAAAATGAACATTTGTCGCCCATATTTATACCGGACAGAATCTGCCCTCCACGCCTCCAACTAAGAGCTTGATATCCTTAGAAAAGAGGATCGAGAGGGGATAATCTATGGGGAAAACAAAACTTCTAGCTTTCTTTGAGAACACTTCTTTTTTTTCGAAAAAAATTCTTATAATTTGAATCTCCCCCATCGGGGTTATATAGCCTCCCCATCCGAAGCCTTTTTATCATCTTGTTTTCAGATATTTCCAGTCAAAACAAAATGAATTTCGCAGAGGGTTATCTCAGTCAGGATTTCAATGAATCATAGGAGAATAGTGTGAGTAATAAGGTTTAAGAAAGCCTTCATGAGACTGTCTGGTTTCTTTTGAGACAATTGAAACTGAGTCATGATTAGCGAGAGTCTACTATGTAGAGAGGGGGATTATGAGGAGTAGTATATGGTTGAAGTTTGGTCGATTGAGAAATTGAAATCAAACTTTTGAGAGAAATAAGGCTTCATGGAAAGAAAAGCCAGATGTTGGATTATAAACTGTTAAGAGTTTCAGAAAGTAGCCAATCCAGATTAGTTTCGGCTCTCGGAATCCTTTTTGTTGAGAATTTTCAAGACATCGCAATCTGAATATCGTCGAAACCCTGACAATCCAGCATTCAGAAATCCTGGAGATGAAGAAGTTAAAAATCGAGAATTCATAAATGCTAAGATTTTCCTGAGTTTCTAGAATCAAAAGTATTCTGAATTGAAGATTTTTCTTTCTAGAGCTTTCGGGGATTCGAAACTTCTTAAATGAGATCTTTTCAGGTCAACAGAAAACTGTCAACTTTGAAGTTCGGAGTTTCGGTAGTTCTGATTTATTTTAGAACTCAGGGTTGTCTGTTTTGGAGGATATGGCTATTCCAGGAACCCACAGAAGCCCGAGAACTTTAAATTTGCGGAACTCGTAGAAACTCAGACGTTAGTTGTACAGAATGAGAATGAGGATTTTTCTGATCTTGAGATTCTTCGAGTTCAGAATTCTATGAATTTGAAACACTTCCCTATAGCCCTCTAAAATTCTTAGAAACTTTTAATTTTCTGTCCTTTTAAAACTGAAGCTTCTTTTATTGAAGAAGTCATCTGATTCAGGAATATACCATTCTCCAAAAACTCTATCATCGTCTGAATCTCATTCTGATACCCTACTACTAAACGTTGAATCTCCCAGGCTTAGATTTTCGACCCCTTACCTCCCTGAATCACCGAAATCTTTGAACTCTCACTCTCTCTATCTATCCCCTTCACACACCTCGAGATGTCCATGAATATGGAATTTTCTAGCCAACCGCCGCGTGCGTCTTACCTAGACAACCATCAACCAACACCACCATCTTACTTTCTAACTTTTTGATCTATGTTTGTTAGCATCTTCATCTTCTACTACCAATGCTCACGTGGAATACTCAATGAAGGCAGAAAGACTGAAGATGTGTAGCTATTTTTGAGATATGTTTTCAGGCCTACTCACCATCTTTTTGAGTCTTGATGCCACTAGAGAAGTGGACTGGGGATGGAAACCGATGCGTGGGGCTCTTTGACGTGGCGGTAGCTCAGCACTACTGGCCATTCAATAGACGGAATTTCAGAAGTGAGAGTGAGAGAGCGGTTTGTGTATCTCTCCTCTCTCAATCTGATTGGATTTATATGAAGAATGAATGAATGAATATGAATACACGGGGCGGATTATATCTATGTAAATGTAGATATACACACAAGTATTCCCGAAAAGAGTCGAGGGAGGAGTCTTCTCCAGGACTCGGCGGCGGGTGGAGATAATTGATGGAGAGAGGGACTGGGGTGGAGTCCGAAAGGGACACACACTACGACACAAACACATACATTATCACGCGGTTGGATTAAGAGGTGATAGATTAGGGAATGTGTATTCATTTAAGGCAACAATAGAGAGACAGCTATTGGGAGCTTTGTCTAAGCCGAAAACCCTCAATTGATCTTAAAACTCATAGAGACTTCTGGTAGTTGTTAGGAGAAGCTGGAAGATGTTACATAGATTCGAAGAATCAAATTGAAACTTATGGTCTATCGAAAGCCAAAGAGACTGTCTGAATGGGTCGCAATTCAAAAAAAAACACTTGAAAATCTCGGAAGTCCCAAGAAAGCCGAGATTATCCAAAATCTTGAGCTCTGAACATTTGAATTCCGACTTTTCCCTGTGTTCGTTTGGTTGAACTCCAAAAGCTTTTCGAATGACACACACTTTTCCCAGAAGATTAAGTTTCTCTCTAGAACAAAACCTTCAGTAAGTCAAAGATCTTCATGATTCAGGGATCTATGGACAAACTTCAAAGTTCAGTTGGACGATCCAAAGAGAATTTTTGGATATCCAGAAGCCACGAAGCCTTGAAGTTCGGGAATATGAAACCAAGGGATTTCTGGGATTCTTGATTGTGAGGATTCTGCAGAATCGAAGATAAAGTCTGCTCTCGATCCTCCTATCAAGAATGATCTGAAACTGCTTCTAAAGTTTCATAGTCTTATTTTGAATCTTCGGAAACTCAAGAAGTCAGAGTACTCACCTTTTTGATTCTTGGAAGACTTGGAAGAGTTCTCAAATTATGAATCTCCAGTTTCCAAAGACCCAGAATAGAATCTGATTCTGAATCCTTTGAAACTGAATTCTGTTTCAGATTCTCTTTTTTTAAATGTCCCTAGATGTTTCTATCCCAGCCAGAGCTGTTCAACCAGTTCATTTCCTGTATTTTCTGATCCTAAATAATCTTCAAAAGTCTATCTGGATGTTACAAAAGCCTTCAAAATCAATTATCCCAGACAATCCAGATTACATCTTCTTATCCACCACCCTCAACTAGATTCTTACAGATTATACGATCGTTCCAAATTGTCCCTATTCATCCCAAAGTGGCAGGATCAAACAACAACACCCTCCTCATGAAATTCAATTTTCAAAAGAGCTCATCAAGTCTTGTCATCCTCCCCCACCTAATTTTTTGATGTTTTGTTTTGTCTCGGAAATTCGGATTTTCAAAGAACACTTTTTTCTGGATCTCCAGGATGATCTACTACTTCATTTCGTCAGCAGTCAAGCAATAGTAGAGTCGAAGCCCTACGTAAAGTTCAAACCACCACTAACACTTCAAATTTTGCGTCACTATTCCAATGGATTTCGCGAATTTCGATTATAACCGATCATCTCAGCTCTGCTCATCCTATAAAGTTAAAATCTCAAAGATTGAGTTGGCTGACAAAATTTTCAAAGCCTTGCCGTCCATCGGATCTCAGATTATTGCCTACGTCAACAAAGCCTTAGCCGCGGTCACGCGCCGGCGAGATTACCACACTGGACGGATTTGGTGGTGCTGCTCACTTCTTTCTTGAAGGGATAGTAGATTACTCAGTACAGAGATAGGTTAGAAGCTCACTAGGAAGCTCACAGTTCACGGGATAAGAAAGATGGTATGTGTGAGTGTCTGTCCATTTCAAATTTATAGATAGTGATAGTTCAAGAATCGCCAAAGATAGGCCAAAGTACTGAAAACCGTAATCTAAAGTTTCTAAACAAATAGATGAAGAGCAACTCTATAAAAGGGCACTACCAGGAAAGAAATGAAAAAGGATGATAGCTGAAAGACTCTTTTCTCTAAAAGCTACCCTAATCGAATCATGGAAAGGAAGGAAACTTCCGGATCCCTCCCGCCAGCAGATGATGAATTTATGCGATGATGTTTGGTTGATTTCGACTCTTCATCTAGATGTGCGTTTTCACCAAATGCTCATTTCCCAACTTGACAACAAGACGAACACATATTCATAATCAGAAAATGTGGAAAACAAGATATTGACTCACCCGATCACGAGGGTCCGGACGTGTCACTTCGATGCTGATGCTGCGATCGGCGCTCATTTTGGCGAACATTTTCACGGTTTGAAGGATGAGATGAGGAGGATCTGAATATCGTTGGGGTTCTGGGAAAAGCAGAAGAAAAGGAGAGAAAAAAGGAGAAAGATAATGAGAACATCTCAGAACCCACGATTCCCAGAATCTACGAATCTTAGAAAAGCATCAAGAACTAAAGATACCAAAATCTGAAAATCGAGGGTCGCATCTTCGAGTGGGCCAGATTCTAAGTCAGATGTCTGGTTTTCTGAGCTCGGTACCTGATTTCTCAGTTTCTAAGCCTAAACTTCAAAAAATCAGAAAGCCTAGGGTTCACGAAAACGTTGACCTTAAATAGCCAAAAAAAGGAGAATTCCTCATTTCCGAAAATCAAAAATCAAATGAATGATGCAAGTTGATAATTTACTCAACCAGTTCATCTCTTCAGCACAAGATGGGATTAGCTCTCATACGTCTTTCATTTTTTTAATGTACAGAAAGTATATTATGAGCAAGCCGAACACTCCTGACGAGCATCGACAGAGCCCCATATTTATACACCGATAGATAAGTCGGCCGAATCCAGATCATCGCTTCATGATTTGTGTCGTCGTCGGCATTTAATTTGGCAGAGTAAGTGTGTGTATCACAGATGAAGAAGATTTCGCACAGATTTGTGACGAAAGCATGTGTCAATCTGGAAAACATAGACTCTCTCTCAGTCGGGAGAAAACAGGAAATTTCAATCTCGCTGGACTGAGAAGTGGGGTCTTGATGAGTCTTGGGATGAGCACATTATCCGATTTAGATGACTGGTGGTAATCACGAAAACATGTGGTAATCGGGAGGGAGGAGAAGATGAAGATGTTAGAAAATAAGGAGGGTTGCAAAAACATTATTCATATTCATATTTCTGTCTGTTATTTTGCGACTCTGTGAGTCCGATTTCTGTGATTTTGCGAACCCAAAATGTATGGTTTTTACATCCGAAGACGATTCTGATACCTTCAGATTCTAATGGATTCTGTTGAAGTTCCGAGTTACTTGAACTTTGTCTCGAGATTCACACTGATTAGATTACAGAAAACTCCGATATGAAATTGTCATCTATTATTAACTTTTGATATTTCACATGAAGAACAAAAAAGTTGGAATCAGAAGAGGGGATTGGGAAGGGCATTCCTTTTTTTGAGTTGTAGGAATGGGTTGAAGGAAATTTGTTTCAAAAAAGCTAAGAATAATAGAGATGTTAATTCGAGGATGGCACAGGTAGAAAAATAGGAAAAAAGTACACGAATTGGGTTTTCAGGTTTGGAGGATTCATCATCTTTGACGACTTGAAATTTTCAGAACAAGACATGTTTTTGAAGTACACAGAACAATTTCAGATTCAAGTAAGTTACTGAATCAATGGAAGTTGAGCGATCATCTGCATGACTCCTTGCAGTTGAGCTGGAGTCATGGTCATTATGAGAGCCAGTGCGACGGCATCTGGAGAGACTGGTGGAGGTGGCGTTGGGAGCATCTGACCCATGTTGATCGAGCCAGTGGATGTTCCAGACGACGTGGATGGAATCGACGAGGGAGATCCACTGGTAGAGGGGAGCCCTGGAGTGGTCAATGGGCTCGGGGAGGTTTGTGGGCTGAAAACAAGAAAATATTGGAACCTGAAATCAGATGACTAGGTTACGGATGCAATATATATCTCTATAATGGGTTGAGGATGCAATATATTGGGTGCAGTAAACGAATCCGTTCGATGAAGGAGCAGATGAACCTGAAAAAAATTAGAAACCCCATGTTTCAGGAGACGTGCATTATATGTATCTCTGTATTCTCTCTTCTCTGAATAATAGAAATTTCCCCACTAACCTGGATACTGTGCTTCCAGCGTCGCTGGCCAGAATCTGATCGATTCCGTAGGAGAGAGGTCTCACGAAACGATACTCACAGGTTCTTCCTGGCATTTTCACCAAGAAGTTTGGAATGAACTCGCGGAGAGATCGAGCCATGTTGTCGTAGCTCATGATCTCGACCTTTCTTCCCGGCTTGGTCATTCCCCACAACTCGGCCACCTTCTTCTGATTCAACAGACGAAACTCGAGTTTGGACTCGTTGGTCCAGCAGATGATGTCTTTCTTGGTATCGTCATCGAGGAGGGACCGGAGGAACGGGAGAATACAGACCTTCTTGGAAGGCTTCGATGGCTGGGAAACCTTTGGGCACATGGTTGATGTCGATCTGAAATAAACGGAACAGTTAATGGGAGGTTCTGGAAATTGAAAGAGAAGGACAGTACGACGTATGAAATGCTAGAGTGAAAAAACTATTGGATTTGAGATGTTGCAAAATGTTCACCAAATCGGACGATGCAGAAAAAGTATGAGTGGTTCTGTCCGGATCTCTACTGTCTTTATTCGGGAGAGCGGTGTCACTATCAGAGTACAACTGTGGGAACGGGTGTGAACTCGTGAGAAAACGGATGATTCTCATGGAGAACTTTTGAGGGTGCCACACAATGAGCAGATGGTACTAGAAGACCATGGGAACACAGTCTTTGGACGCACATTCATTGATGCAAAAAAGTGCCTCTAAGCGTGCTGGAGAGAGATAGATCCTCATCTCAGAAAAGACTAAAAGACTGATCGATCCCCTCCGTATACCTGCATTGTCTTTTGAGGGCGGAGTTGTAAAAAAGTATACTCTTTACGAACCTCCTTTTAGTGCCGCAGACCCTACAAGAATTAGAGCATGGCAAAGAGAGTCGGTGGTTGTAAAACGGCGGTGGGTACTCTCTGGGAATCTACCGATGAGATAAGGAATGGAGTTTGGGGATATCGGAACTAAATGAGTTCTAGTCAATAGTTGAGGAATATAAGACGAACAGAATTTTTTTAATTCCAAATTTCTATGAGGTGATTCTAAAGTTCTAACCACCGATGCAAATTCGTAATCATCGAAAAGCAATGATCAAGTTGAGGGAGACTAGAAATAGATGAGCTTCCAAAACTTAAATTCTTCAAAGATACGAGAGGATTGAAATATAGAAAAACTAAATATTGGATTCGAAAGGTTACAAAATGCTTACCGGATCGCACGAAACGAGCCAGTTACAAATAACTCCATCCGGTTCTCCACTATCTCTACTCTGGGTGGGCGGAACCTGTTGGATTACAACTGTGGGAACGGGGTGAACTCGTGAGAAATAGGAAGGTTCTCACGGAGCTCCTGTGTGTGACCCATGAGAACGTGCTAAAGTGAGAAGACTTTTGAAAGTGCCGCTGAAAGAGCAGGTGGTACTAGAAGATGAGAAACGTTGGAAAAGTTGGTGAAGATATTTTGAATTTGAAACTTCAACTAGACAAAAGTGGGATCTTTAATATGGTGTTCCTTTCAACTCACCGATATTCCTAAGAGTGCCTAGTTTATGATTATACCATTGAGATCACTAAAAGTAAGAAAACTGGAGATCGGAGGAATGAAGAGAAAGACAACACTGATTGAACTGGGTGGTACAAAAGTTTAGTGTCTACTGTAGTCAAAAAGTGCTACATTTAGGGAATGAGGAAAGTCGGCAAATGAAGTGAATGAAGGAAAGAAAATATCGAATTCAGGAGGACCGAAAAATAGTCACCAGATCAGACGCTGCAAGGCAGGTACGAATAATTCTATCAAGATCTCTTACTGTCTTTATTCAGCAGAACGGTGTCACTATCAGAATACAGCCGTGGGAACGGAAAGAGTTCGTGGGAAACCGGAAGGTTCTCACAGAGGATCTGTGGGAAAGAACTCCGTGAGAACCGCCTTTGTCGCCTTTGTGGAAGCACAGCGAGTGCATGATTCCCGTGGGATCTCCTTACCCTCCCTTATGTGTTCTAATACCACCTGTCATTTCAGCGGCACCCTCAACGGTTTCACACCTTTCAGCCCACGTTTTTCCCACAGGTCTTTCGTGAGAACTATCCGGTTTCTCACGAACTCGCCTCGTTCCCACAGTTGTACTCGGATAGTGGCTCCGCCTACGCAAATGAAGAGAGTAGAGATCCAGATGGAGTCAGTCATATGTTTTTCCTTCGTCAACTTTATCGACACTATCCGATCACTGTATTAGTTCATACGATTTTCTCAACCTTCATTTTCGGAGCACGTGTTTTAGAGAGTTGTCTGGTGTCTCCTCTTCTCTGTTTCTCGGATTGCGCATTTTCTTCTGTGTAATAACTTGAGATTTACCATTGGCGGTATAAACATAAATTAGGCCCTCTTAGAACTAGTCGGTATAAACTTCGTACTCCATATTGGAACACATTTACAAGCGAAGACATTTACGATGGATACGGATGCGTCTGGTTGTTTTTTTCTTTTTTTGAATTACTTCCTTGAACTCTATCAACATCTTCAGTTTTTCGCAAAAATTTTTATGACCTTCTAGTTCCACTTGCCCTTTCTAGCGGCTCCCTCAAACATCTTCACACCTTTATACATTGTTCTCATCAGTGCTCTATGAAAAAGATCCCACGAGAATCATTCACTCGCTGTGCTCTCACAAAGGCGACAAAGGCGGTTCTCACGGAGTTCTTTCCCACAGTTACTCTGTGAGAACCTTCCGGTTTCCCACGAACTCGTCCCGTTCACACAGTTGTACTCTGCCAGTGACACCACTCTCCCGAATAAAGACGGTAGAAAACCGGAAAGAATCGTTCATATTTTTTCTGCATCGTTCATTCTGGAAACTATTTTTCGAACCTTTCAAATCCAATATTTTTGTTTTCGTGTAATAGTATCTACTCTTTCTCAACTTGATCATTACATTTTTGTTACAGTGAACTTACATAGGTGATTCTAACTTTAAAAGCACTTCATTAGAAACTTTCCAATCACCGTGGAATCTGCAACATCTCATACTTTTAGGCTTCTCAACTATTGACTAGAACTCATTTAGTTCCGAAATCCCCACACTCAATTCCTTATCTCATCGGTAGATTCCCAGAGAGTACCCATTGCCGTTTTACAACCACCGACTCTCTTTGCCGTGCTGTAATTCTTTTATGGTCTGCGGTACTAAAAAGAGGTTCGTAAAGAGTATACTTTTTTACAACTCCGCCCACAAAAGACGATGTAGGTATACAAAGGGAATCGGTCAGTCTTTCCCGAAGACCAGTCCTTTAACTCTTCAGCACGCTTAGAGGCACTTTTTCGCATCAATGAATGTGCGTCCAAAGACATTGTTCCCATGGTCTTCTAGTTCCACCTTCTCTTTGTGTGGCACCCTCAATAGTTCTTCATGAGAACCTTCCGTTTTCTCACGAGTTCACCCCGTTCCCACAGTTGTACTATGATAGTGACACCGCTCTCCCGAATAAAGACAGTAGAGAACCGGATAGTTATTCGTAACTGTCTGATCCGGTTATTTTGCAACCTCTCGAATCCAATATTTTTTCCATTCGAATATTTCATACGTCGTACTCTCAATTCCCAGAACCTCCTATTAACTGTACATTTCTTTCAGATCGACATCAACCATGTGCCCAAAGGTTTCCCAGCCATCGAAGCCTTCCAAGAAGGTCTGCATTCTCCCATTCCTCCGGTCCCTCCTCGATGACGATACCAAGAGGGACATCATCTGCTGGACCAACGAGTCCAAACTCGAGTTTCGTCTGTTGAATCAGAAGAAGGTGGCCGAGTTGTGGGGAATGACCAAGCCGGGAAGAAAGGTCAAGATCATGAGCTACGACAACATGGCTCGATCTCTCCGCGAGTTCATTCCAAACTTCTTGGTGAAAATGCCGGGAAGGACCTGTGAGTATCGTTTCGTGAGACCTCTTTCCTTTGGAGTCGATCAGATTCTTGCCAGCGACACTGGAAGCCAAGTATCCAGGTTGGTGGGAAAATTTCTATTATTCAGAGAAGAGAGAATACAGAGATACATATAATGCACGTCTCCTGAAACATGGGGTTTCTAATTTTTTCAGGTTCATCTGCTCCTTCATCGAACGGATCCGTTTACTGCACCCAATATATTGCATCCTCAACCCATTATAGAGATATATATTGCATCCGTAACCTAGCTATCTGATTTCAGCTTCCAATATTCTCTTGTTTTCAGCCCACAAACCTCCCCGAGTCCATTGACCACTCCAGGGCTCCCCTCTACCAGTGGATCTCCCTCGTCGATTCCATCCACGTCGTCTGGAACATCCACTGGCTCGATCAACATGGGTCAGATGCTCCCAACGCCACCTCCACCAGTCTCTCCAGATGCCGTCGCACTGGCTCTCATAATGACCATGACTCCAGCTCAACTGCAAGGAGTCATGCAGATGATCGCTCAACTTCCATTGATTCAATAACTTCCTCGAATCTGAAAGTCTGATAGTTTTGTGTACTTCAAAAATATGTCCCGTTCTAAGAATTTCAAGTCATCAAAAATGATTAATAACCCTCCCTATTTTGATCTCTCAACTTTCACTCATTCAATAACACGCCTCGAACTGGTATCTGAAATTGTAATTTTCTATTGTCAAATAAGATCCAGTTCTCATGATTTCTAAGTTTAAGTCTTCAAAAAGAAGCACTGATCTGTACTATGTTTTTACCTAAAATTTTCTCTTTTATAAATATGTTTTGTTTTCATTGTGAAATTTCTAAAAAGTGATAAAAAATTATAACTAAATATGCCGATTTTATAACCATCAAATGCTAAAGAATTCGGGAATCTTAAACCCTCAGATTCTCGGACTCGGACTCTCGGATCAGAACTTTACAAACTCTGACATCCAGGAATCTGAGACTCGGTCACATTCGCGAAATTCTAAAATTCGGGTTTTGAAACAGCGGAATCTCGAAAACCCGAATTCAGAGAAACCATTAAAACATCAGTTTAGATATTTCTGAAATTTCGAAACTTGTCAAACTTAATTTTTGACTATCCCCCGATCACCTAAGATATCCGATTCCATCGCCAGAATTCTCAGGTTTTACACCCGAAAATCAATCACATCCTATTACCTTCGACCCTTTCAACTCCCCAAAGAAGCCTATAAACAGGTGTTATACCCTTTGATATTAGAATAATTGCACATGCTCCGCCAAGCAGCACAATCAGGAGTCTCGTGTGTCAAGAAAGACATGGCCAGATAAGAACCAGTTGTTTCCGGTTTGATGAATTTCCACCGGTTCTCCTAGTGTATTCTATTCCGGACTTCTTCTCGCCTCGACTGCTCATTTTTGTCGTTGTATAGCGACTGACAAAGACAATTCGAAATCCCATAAATCCCACCACAAATCCTTCAATCAGAATCCCGAATCCCCACGACCGTCGTATTTGTAGTGGTGGCCTTTGAGGAAGAGGAATGCGATAGGACACACCCTAGTACACTTCCAATATTCGACTATTTCCTGTCTTCGATTAGATTCTCTGCCGAGCTATGTTCGAACAGTCCGAAATGGCCAATCTTCCAGAAGTGGTGACGCCAAAGTCAGGTTTCAGAAGCTGCCACGCCTGCTTCTGGTTGTTCAGTGTGTGCAATCCAATGTTGTGCACTGTCATGTGGTAAGTTACTCGAACAAATAATGGTCCTGATTTCGATGGATTTCGATAGAGCACACTTGCCAATCAGGCAATAGCCATTCTGGAAAAATCTCGTTTTTTAGCAGTAGTAGATCAAAACTCGTAGTGATAGCTTTACGCTCGATTTGACCTATAAAAAGCGCACGAAAAGTTTTGCATCGAACAATAAGTATAATGTGGAAAAAATTCAAGTTTTCAATTTATCTACTATTTCCCTTTCCAGGTCCATCAACGCTCTCCTATTCATCTGGTGTCTCCGCTTCCTCATCTCTCTGTGTGTCCCCGAGAAACGAAAGACGTCGACAGTATCTTCTGCGACTCGATCCGGTGGAAGAACTTCTCAAGACAATGGCTCCTCGGAAACTTCGAACCTACTGACCCCAGTTCCTTTTACTTCGTTCTATGTGGAGAATGTTGTCTAGCCCAGACTCTTGTTTGTTAAAAAGCCTACAAGAACGCGCGAAAAACATTGTACCGTAGAAAAATGATGGTTTTGAGCATCTTTTCGATCAATCCATAAATAGACGGGCATCAATACCACGTTTCTAAAAACTTGTGAAAGTTTGAAAAATCTACTCCAGGAACTCGCACCAGAGTAAGCGACTGGGTAACAAACAGACACATAGAATTTTGTTGAAGATTTCTTGTACTGAATAAACGATTTTTTGAATCGACCCTTCTAAATATCTTCCACTTTCAGAACCGGTATATCGAATCGAGATCAAACTTGATGAGTAGGACTTTTGACTTTCCAAAAGTCCAAGTGATCAAGCTCCAAAACCTCAAAATCTGTTTTCCAGCTAATGAGACATCTGCAAAAATATTCAAAATCTGAAGGCACTAAAAGTTTACCTTCTGCTTCACCAATCAAACAACCAAATGCTAGGAAGATTTTTTGTCGTATTGTCTGCTGAATTTTTCATTCAAAATGGCAGAAACTACGGTAGAGAAATTATAGTTGTGGTTCTTTTCTGGAAATGCTACGATTCTCTGTGGTCATGTTTTCTAAAGCTGCAGCTTCTCTTCTACTTCCTGCTACACTCCATTCTGTTCAAATTGTATATTTTCGATTTTCAAGGGAAGTGAATCACACCACTTCTAAAATTGTTACTCCCTAATTTCATGAATCATGGGGATCGGGAAAAGAAATTCTGAGAATGATCAAAATGATCCCATGCACTTTTCCTATGATCATTTGAATCCGTCGTACCTTGCACTTTGATGAGAAAAAGTCAGAACCGGCTCATTGAAGCAAGACGGAAAACTGAAAAAAATTCCGATAAGGCGATGTCTAAAAATACCCAACGTTGTATCAAATCGAACTTCCAATCAACAGAAGCAGGTGAAAACATTGGGGACGAATACAAAAACCTCTGACGTCTCCACGAGCTTCGAATTGAGAAATGGAGAATTTTCCGAGTAACGCTTTCCGAGTCCCCACATTTCCAAATTTTCCTCGACTTCAATCTCCCATTTATTTCGACGACAAAGATCTGAATCAGAGTCTCGAAGCCCAACACAACATAATTCATGATTATTTCCTTCGCCAATTCCTTTCATTTCTAGACTCTCCTTTTCTCCCTCTTCTCCTTCAACTCGTAAAGTTATTAACTCCAAAAACAAGACTCTCGAGAGAGAGGCTTGAGAAAAAAACTTGATAATAAGTGGGAGGAGAAATGAGGAAGGAGAAGGGTTGCTATAGACAACGGGCGCGCAAGTTTTTGTGGTGTGAGAAACAGAAGCGAGCTGCTTCGTCTTCTTATCGTCTTCTCAGTTGTGTTTTACTTTACTTTTTTATTATGTGATGCGTGCAGAGTATGTGAGAATGCAGGTTTGGATTTCAGCTCAGTAGACTATAGTCCTACAGAATTGTGTTCTGGACGCGATAAGTAGGATATGTACCTGTTTAGTCTGAGTCTGAGTCTGAGGCATCTTTAGGATTCCGAAGCTCAGAAGAGTTTTGTCGTGCAATCAATCTTGCAATCTGACCCGGGCCGATAGAAGGGCCTCAGTCGGTCGTCTCTCGACAACACTGTTCTATTGATCCATATTTTCTTGGAGTTTGATTCACATTAAGGCGATCTAGCCCTGTCCGGCTCTATGTAGTTATTTCACTTTCTTGCATAGCCATTTGATCTCACCAATTTGAAAGTGTCAGCTTGACACAGGTGTAAATTAGTTTTCTTCGAGCCCTAACGTCATCGGGTCATGTTTCTGCCTGGATCCAACTTCGCACCTCTAACTTCCAAAACTGGAGCTTACCAATTGACAATGAGGACTTTTTATATTCAACTCTTTATTATTATCTCGATTCTTTCTAGACCTAACTAGAATCTTGTCGTCAATTCGTATGTTGAGTACAAGAATCACTTTTTCCCGGAGACGTGCCTTAAAAATACAGAACGATTCTCGAACCGAAAACTTGACCTTCTATGGAAAGACTGTTGGCTGGAGACTGTGAAATCTCTGAAAGAGTTCACCCAAAATCACTTCAAACTTGATGTATTAGGTTGTTCAAAAAGTCTTTGCCACTTTTACTTCGCTCCATCGCCTCTTGTTCAATTGGCGATTTTTTTCAATTTTGTTTTTATATTTATGTATGTCACATATTGCATGTTTAATATATAATAGAAAGTTTCAGGTAAACGGCAGAATGGCCGAGAATTTAGTCGATGATTATCATGCACTTAGAGGTGTGCTTTTGTTCATGTTTCTCCAGGGTCACTCGAGCAACGAAGCAAGACGAAAAATGTGTGAAACGTTGGGCGCAGACACCGTCCTCAGTAAAACCATAACACTTTGGTTCGAAAGATTCGAGAAAGGGAACTACGATCTGGAAGACGAACCGAGAACTGGACGCCCTTGTCTCGATATTCATGACGATATTTCAACGGCACTGGAGGGAGAGCCCCGAGCTACTTTACGTGAAGTATCTCTGAGAGTCTACCATCCACATACTACCATTTCCAATCAGCTTCGCCAAATGGTAAGAGTTCAGGAATTCGGACAAGTCGTTCCACACATTTTGAGAATTTTCCGTAAAAAGGTCTGATATGACCTGTCACTTTTTCTTCTCACCAGAGAATCGAAGACAGACTGGATCAACAATATGATCATTGGAGATGAGAAGTGGGTGCTCTATGTCAACCATACCAGAAAGCGGTAAGGGTCCTTGCGGGATTAGTGGTGATACCGGAGCCGAAAGGTGAACCTCGCGAGAAAA
The DNA here is from genome assembly GCA_900536305.3 of Caenorhabditis sp. 40 LS-2015. Taxonomy (NCBI): domain Eukaryota; kingdom Metazoa; phylum Nematoda; class Chromadorea; order Rhabditida; family Rhabditidae; genus Caenorhabditis; species Caenorhabditis tribulationis. The sequence goes on along the minus strand of LR546250.1, from coordinate 249,799 downwards.
AGGTGATGTTGTCGATTTGGTGGGTCAGTGCAGGAGTGATATACCGCAAGCTGCTTCCACACTTCACTACCATCAACTCTGATGTCTACTGTTCTCAAATGGAAAACTTCATCCTTGCTCATCGCTCGCACCGCCTAGGAGCTCGAAGTTTATACTTCTACATGACAACGAAAAAGCACACTTTTCTTTGAAGACCCGCAGTAAGCTCCGATCTTTCGGAATCGAAATGTCGCCTCATCCAGCGTATTCTCCTGACCTGGCACCAACTGATTATCACCTTTTCCAATCTACCCAAAACCCCATTCCGGAAAAAAATTCCACGATAGTAAGGGTTTCGAAAAGTCGTTTGATAACAGTTTTGCCTCTAGTTCCCCAGAGCTCAACGCAAATGGGATCGCCTAACTTATATTGCGCTGGCAAGAAGTTATGATCTCTAATGACGAATACATTTTATATTAATTATCGTTTTCTTTGTATAAAATTTGACTTGAAAAAAAGTGGCAAAGACTTTTTGAACAACCTAATAAATGTTTTCAGTTGAAACGGCTGTTACCGTACTCTTACTGGATTCAAGACACTCCCCGTATTTTAGAACATAAGAATTCAAATTTGTGCCAAAACACTGAGAGGGTCTCTCAGCTATATAGAGTGTATAAAAGTAGCCGTTTCAACTCTGTAAGTTGAAGTTTCCGTGGGAGATAAGCTTGACTTCCACCTTTTTTCTTTACTCATAAGTTTCCAGCATCACGTTTTATGTAGATCGTTTTTAGATCCTTGATTCCTCACATTTCTAAATGCTCACTTGTTCAAACAAAGTTCCCCCGGACCTTCCCATGATATTTGAGAAGTTCCCTCAAACTAAAGTTCTATACACCCACACCATACTGAACTTCCCCAGAATCATTCCCTTTTGGTGACGTAGGGAATCTGTCTAGATTCAATTACCCACCTAACACAACACCTCAGGTTCCCTCGATATTATCTAGTGAGTTTTCGAGTTATCACAATGTGTCGGAAATTATAATAGACCAAGTTTTCTCGAGAGACTACTTGGCGACACCTACCAAATCGTATAGTAAGAGATGAACATGAGCTCTAGTCAGGTCAGAGAACTTCCTCTCCAATAGGAAGCCCCAGTAGATTTCGAAACAATAAAAGTCATTTCGCAAGAGTTGGTGGTTCCAGCTGATTCTGATTCAGATTTACGTCAGTTCTCCACTTCTGACTTTTTGGACTACTAGGAATTCCGGATCCGATACATTATTCAAATTCGGAAAGCCACTCTTTGGAGTCCTTTGTCATAGCCAACGTGATTCATAAAAATGTTTTGAATGTTAAGGTCGAGTGAACCTTGAAGCTTGAATTCGTCATTGGGACACATTTACATCAATGATATCATGCCATCCCTAAAAATCATGTTTTCAGCTCCCAGAGATATCCCTTTTCAATTTTCGCAAAAATCCACTCTCAAAATATTTATAAACTTTTGTTGTTTCCTTCTCACTTCTCAGAACTCTCTTTCTCTCATGCTCCTTAATTTCCCGAAAAACTTCTCAGTGTCAGAAGAGAGTAAATGAAATCAGCAGGTGTGCATGCCTTCTCACGCTCCAACTACCTCGCGGCTCACGAGTCCCGCTCTAGTTCCAACCGATCATTATTATTTTCGCGCCTTCTAGAATTTTCCCTCCGCCTTCACTTCATTTCCCCTCTGGTTTTCAGCTTCTCATAGCTTCTTGAATGTTGAGGCACTGGCCAATGCTCCTGGTCGGAGCAATCGCACTAATCTCCATGGGATCTTGTCAACGGACTCCGCTGGCAGTGCCGAATGGAAGTGTTCAGAGAGCCGAGAGGTAAGGTAGAAAGTGCGCTCCATCGAGGGTAATCCCATGACACCCCGCTGCTCAGGCTACAGAAAGACTGACCAGAAATTTTTGTACATGAGTAGACCTACTCTTGTCTTCCCATAGACCTCACTCTACCCCATCATTCCTTCAGAGAAACCTTCCTCGCCGGCTCCGAGTTCGAGGAGAGTCTCCTCACGCATCTCCTCAACTCCTCGGCTATGATCACTCTCAACGACGACATCACCACCCTGCTCACCAGCACCAACCTGACCTACACGCTCGCCTCGCCCGAGAAACCATTCACGTAAGACATAGAGGGGGATCTAACCAGGAAATAATAACGATACTCAAGTACTTTTAACTCTTTCTCGCCGAACTGTTGTTGTTTGTTGTACTATCTTGTACTATGTTGTTCGTGCTTGCGCTCGTGTTAGTGCACATGTTTTTTTTTGAGACGGGGAGAGAAAGAAATAGAGGTGGAAGATCATGATGTACTTTTAGTTGAAGGCACATCTGAACATCAAGGTTAGAAAATGGTGGGAAGCTTCAGCATCCTTGGTTCTGTACTTTGATACTTCAAAGTCATGCCCAAACACTGAGAACTCCCACAATCAGCTGGTCTACCAAACACACGGCACGTCAGCCATTCTCCAATTTTCAGATTCGTCGACCGCAACTATTTCTGGAACCGCGCCGACTTTGTTGACTTCGCCGAGAGCGACAACACCACCACGTTCTCCTACATGTGCGTGTTGAACGTGACTCAGGACGAGGGAGTGCTCTCACAGATCTACTTCCCGAACGGGGACCCGCTCGAGACGATCGTCTTTGGATGTGAGACTTCCAAGGAGTGCTGTGGAATGAAGTGTTGTGGAGATGATGTGCTCATCAACATCATCATCGTCGGAGCCATCAGTCTTGCGCTGCTCTTTCTCCTCCTCTGCAACATCATCATCGGATTCAAGAAGCGTCGTGGTGGGTTGGGAGAACCTTCTAGACACCGCTAGGCTACCGAGAGACAGATCCTCTGAACTTAGATAATCGAATCATGATACTCTTCTCATGATCTTCCCAGGCCATTCTAGCTTCCTGAGACGCTCTAAATCCTTCGAGAAACTTTTCCAACCCCCATTTTCACTGTTCACTTTCAGAAAAGAACAAGGCCAACGGAAAATCGGCCTACCATGCCACGGACACCACCAACGTGAACGAGGAGGGCGTCAGCGCCGACCAGATCACATACGAGACTCGCCACCCGGCCACCATGCGCGGATCTCCAGCCGATGGCATCGAGACGATGCCCGAGAATCCGATGAAAAGAGTCTAAATCATCCCCTTTTGATCCATATTTCAAAAAACCCAAAAAAAGTTCATGCACCTATTCCTCCACATTCCATTCACCATATTTTGCGTCCTGTGTCAAAAAAAAAAGTTCTCCAGTCTAGTTTTCCATCTTGCCTTCTTATATAGTTGTCCCCCAAGTTTTTGTGAATGATCTCATCTGTGCCCCAAACCAAAAAAAAAACACTGAAATTTTGATAATTATTTTTTCGCTCTCTCTGTGTGATAAAAATAAATCGTATATATTTGGAGTTATTTTCAATTTTTTTTTTCAGGAAAGGGAAAAGGACATGAGAAAAGTCTCATGGGCAGGATCTCGAATAAGAAGTTATTTGGTGACGTTGTATTTTCGGTTTTTTTTTCGGGATTCAGACCCAATATATTTTTGATGAATCTGGCGTCCTGATCATCATGAAATCTGTTTTCTGGATCACACCCGATCGTAGAATGGTATGATCTCCGACAGGATTTTCTTGGTGACATTAACATTGAAAAACAAAAAGGACTTCGGGTTTCCTTCAGGGTTTGAAGAGGACCGAGGGCCCATAAGTTATGGACCATAACCTTCAGGTTTTTTAAAATCCTGTGTGTCTGACGATCCCGACTTTTTTAGGGATTCGTAGATCGATAGGATCTTGAGATTTATAAACCCTCTTGGATCCCTTATGAGGTCCATAGGATCCATAGGTTCCTCAAAATCTATATGATATTTGAAATCCATACGATCCATAGAAACCTCAAGATTCATAGCATCCAGGGCTCCTTGGATTCCTAGAATCCGAAAATCCATAACATCCTTAGATCCACAGAATCCATAGGATCCATTAGATCCATATCATTCATAAGATCCATGAGATCCTTCAGATCCATAAACCTATAGGATCTATAGGATCCATAGGTATCAACAATCGATAGATCCACTGCCCAATTTCCAAATCACCACTTCCCCCTCACAACCATCTTGGAAACATGATGCAATAGATATTAGGCAATGAGTTGCCATTCGGGGCGCCCTTCCGCCCGGCCGACAAAAAAGAATTCCGGATCCCTTTCATTATTCTCTGCACAAATAAACTCCCCCTCTCTCTCTCTCTCTTATTCAATCATAACCAAATTCTTCCGCAGCAGTGTCGGCGGCTGGCGGGCGGCATCGGTCAAAGAATGGCACACTGTACCTCGGGTGGAATCACCATCGGATCACGGCTCATTCCTGGAGGAAAAGTGAAGATGGAGAAGTTTAAGAAGAAGAAGAAGAAGAATCCTCGGACGATCCGTGTTTGCTCTAACCGGGTGGACATGCAATGAGAGCGAGACACAGAGCAGGATCACTTGAGCACACACACACACACACATTGGAGAGTTATCACTAGGGGGCGAAAGTGGACAGTCCGAAATTTAGAAGTGTACGGTGGAGAGAAACATTTGTGCACTCTCTCTCTCTCTCTCTCTCTCTCAAGATCACTTTTGTGTGGTGTGTGTGTGCAGAGCTTGGTAGTACAAGCTCCGAGGAAGAAGATGGTGACAAGGTTGGAATGTTGAAATTTTCGAAAAAAAATGTGAAGAAAACTTAAGAGGGGATGGTTGGTGTCTCGTGTGGGATGACCCCCAAATCGGGAAGTGTACTATGTTTGGAAGGTAAGGAATTTCGAAGATGATGATGCAGATGTTCAGTGTCTATCAGGAAGTGCCTAAAAATATACATGAAGAAGACAGATTGGACATAAAGAGTTTGAAATTGACATCAATCTCATGAAGGTAGAACTCATACATAGAGGGACTCATTCACAGAAACTCATACATAGAGTAAATAATAGCCTCATGGGGCACATCTCAAGGATAGTCTTCTGAAGATACTTCCGTGAAATGCTCTAGGCGTACATCTATAATTACTATCATGGGTTACCCTGTGTCAGATTATTTGATGTTTGGGAAGGTCTTACCAGCGTAAGGCTAAAGGAACCCAAACTTGGCTTAGGTGTAGAGCGCAACTTCTGATTATCGATCTGAGCTGTTGCCATCTGCATAAGCCTCAACCGAGCGGTTCTCTGATTTCCACCTCCTTTACAAACTACAGTATCTTTCATGTCGCCGCGCATGTTGCCAATATGTTCTTTTTTTTCTGTCTTCAACGTCACAATGCACATGGCACGTGTTTTTTGTCACCCCCCACTCTTCAAAGCCTCGATAATGGAGAGGCTATTATACAATGCGCACACACATACAGAAGTTGCTTCTTCTTTCTCTCTCTCTCTCAAGGAGTCGCTTCCCGTCTGTGTGTTGCATCTCTACTGCATGGAAACCGGACGCCACTGGCCGGTCAACCCCCCGGGCCAGTGGCGAGGGCCGGCGCGGAAGCCTCTGACGCCACGCTATCTTGAGTGCAGAGAGGGCGCGCGTATAAAGAGCACCAGTGCCCGACACTTTTCGACTCATAATTGTTCGGCTCGATGGCAGACGCATCCCAGCGTCGGGGTTTTCGGCAAAGAAGGGTCTATATTTCTTGATCCCATTGGTCTTGTTTTTTGAGTTTCTAATGTGATACTTTCTCCTGTTTAGTGGTAGTATCAGTTGTCTAGATTGGTCCTGATTAAGCTTGTTCGGGCTTGGTCTGGCAGAATGCCATCTAAGTAAACCCGATCCTTACAATTTCTAGTGGTTCCAAATCCCTTTATTATCAAATGTCCGTTTTGGCTAACAACTGTAAGAGGTCTAGGTCCGCCTGCTTTCTGTAAGCTTTCTTTGATCCTTCAGTTTTCAATGTTTCTACTCTTCACTATCTCTATATCCCAAAATAACCCGAAAGTTTACGAAATGTTTCTCCACAGAACCGTGATCACATCTCTCGGGCCGGCTCGCCTCGGATAAGACCGGATAAGTTGGACATTTTGACAATTTTGTGTCTCTCCTCCTGATGAGCGAGAGAGAGAGTGACCTCCATCTCACTCAAGTATTTGAACATCCAATCGACCACTTCATTTTACAAACACCCAAGCAGGACTTTCGGAGGGGAGGGAGAGAGATAGAGCGAGCGAGTTTCGTGCCGCGCGCAAAGAGCACGTCGCCGCGCGGAGGGAGCCAGAGTCTAAGCTAACACAAAGAGAGATAGTCTAAGATCGGAGAGGGGAGTAAGCGACGGTCAGTTAGTGTCCCTCCTCCCCTCTGTTACGTACAAATGACCATTTAGCCTTTGTGGTTGTGCTCTCTTCTCATTCTCTTCTCTAATAGGCTTCCGAGACTTCCCAACCTTTCCTTATCATAACTTTCATGTTATACCCTTCACATACTTGTATACATCCTTTATACTTAGATATATACTTATACTACTGAAATTTTCAGGCCAACCCAGGGTCAGGTGACTTCTTGAAACCACACATACACATATCACCATGAAGCAACTCGCCATCTCCTTCTGCATCATCCTTCCCCTCGCCTGCTTCTGGGTTCTGAACGCAGAGGACGCGCAACAAGGTAAGTATGAGAGTGGAGTTGATCTTTTACAAAAGAAAGTGAACTTAGTACTGATCTTCAAATTCTTGCAGCCCCAGAACTCCGCGACGCCAACGCGACAGTGTTCCGTCAGAAGAGACAGTTCGGATGCCCATCTAACTGCTACTCGTCGTGCAGCTCGTCGTCCCAGTGCCAAAGATACTCCGTCTCCGCCGTCTGCGTTCAAGGATGCTGTTGCCCAGGAAACAACAACCTTGATAGTGAGTTTTTCAAGATATAGAGGGGGCATAAGGTGTCATGATCCTGTATAGTGCATCCGTAAATCCTAAAAGCTAGATCTCTTCATCCAAAACGTTCGTGGCGAAACCCTAGTTTCATGGGAATGTCTCAATTTCAAGACCCTTACCTAGGGATAGACGAGTGGAAAATCTATAAAAGTCTGTGATTCAAAGCCACCTGATATGTCAGGAGTATCGTTACTTTGACTGAGTTCAAATTCCAAACTCGGTTTCAGTTCCAGTCCGTGATTTCTATTTTTTGAACTTGACTGTTCCTACAGTTCAAAAATCCACCCTTGACAGCGTTCAGTTTCTCTATATTTCTCGAGTGTTCGTTTCTTCGATTTCCGGTAACCCCTCCCCCTTCTTTATTCCCCAAAGGAGCAAACACACTGATTACCTAATGATTGCTACAAAACGCCCCGGAGCCCCCCGTGCGACTTCTAAACGACGGGTCAACATAAATACCAAAATATTTGTCCTCCTCAACTAGCTTCGAACTATCTCTCTCTCTCCTCTATGTTTGCTTGTGGCTGTGTCTCACGAAGTCGCCGGCGGCGGTGCTGGTGGGCCCCCCCGCCGCACGAACTTCGACACTATCTTCCTATCTTTAGCGGTGACTATATCAGAGAGAAACGGAGGAGAAAGAGGGAGGGAGAGAGAGAGAGAGAAGAACAGGGGGAAACTTCCAAAAATAGAAACTTGAAGAACGGGAGAGGAGATGAACCCATGGTTTCACAGTTATCCATTTGAAATCAGAATGAGACCTGAAGATCAGTGTGGATCACTTCACAGATGGGACCACGAATACAGTCCGTTAGGAACGTTATAATCATCATTAACCGCCGGAACCATGGTTAGCTAGATGAGATCAGCATGGGTCCTGAACCCTCTGAAAGAACCTAGAGGGTCTAGGGGTTTCAGGATCCGTAAAATGTTTACAAGTCTTGTATGGGATCTCTTTAGGATTATTGTTAGGCTATCATGGTTGGTATTGAACATCTTTGATTCATGGATCTCGGTTAGCCAGATCAAGACCAGTGATCTTCATGCTTAGAGGGATAGACTCATCAAACACTCTAGGGCTCTTTATAGCAATTTCGGCTGGATCTATACTTAGAGTTACAACCCTCGAACACTTTTCAAGCTCCCCAATTTCAGCCGCCTGCTCCGGAGGACCAGCGGTGGCCGCTTGCCTCGGAGGACTCTGCGGACAAGGATTCTTCTGCTCGTCGAACAACTACTGCTGCAGATGCCAATCCGGCAACAGCACCGGACCATGCGTGAACCAAGTGTGCCCAACCGGCTTCATGTGCAACACCAACAACTACTGCTGCCCACTCGGTTCCGGCGGAGTGCTCGGATCGTGCGTCAACGGAGTGTGCCCAACCGGATACACTTGCGGAGCCGGAAACTTGTGCTATTTGAGCAGCGGAAAGTAAAACATCGAGATGCACGCGCATTGTTCTACTTACTTTTACCATGCGAAAAATTGCCCCGTTTTCCCTCTCTTTCTTTCAGAAACTTCTCTCCTGTTCTCTCTCTCTAAGTTATTTCATTTCACTTTCTACAAATCCCCCCCAAAATTCGAACACTTCCATCACCAAGACAAAACAACAACTGCAATGCAAACTCTTTTTTACGAAATTTCTATAATCTATTTGTTTATTTATTATTTAATTTTATTAATTAATAAAAAATGAAACAAATTGACATTGAAAACATAGACATTCTTCAGGCATTTCGGATATGTCGAACCACATCAAATTATAAATCAAGTAGAAGGTTTGAAAATTATGAAAACAATGGGGGAGAGGGAGATTCAAAGTTTATCGTTTTGATTTCTGTCATGAAACCGGATGGTGAAGTTTTTTGAAATGGGGAACGAAAGGAAGCAAATGTGCTCTACGGAAAATACTAAAAACTAATAAAGCAAAGAGAATCAAACAACTTTATGCTCGTCGTTTGGATGATGATCGTAATCGTAATCCGTGTGGACGAAGGCTCTTTCCACTTCCGGAAGACTTTCGATGTTCGACTGGAGAGTTTCACTGATGTCATGGGACTCGCGAAGAATCATGTTTTCATCAAGGACGATGTGAACCTACAGTAATCATATATAGAACTAGATCGACATGGGTAGACTCACCTCAACCAAGAACTTTGACCCGAAATGATACACGTAGACAGTGTCGATATGCGAAATCCGCGCGTCGTGATCCAAGCAAACCTTGATGATCCGATTGATGAACTCCGGTTCGGCAGTCTTCCCGGACAGCTTGGCCAAGTGCTCTCTTCCGGTCTGCACCCAGGTATACAGAATGTACATGGAGACAAGAATCGCTCCGGCTGGATCAAAGTAGTACGAGTATTTGGTGCCGAGCCAGGCGCAGAGGAGAGCGACTGTGTTGGAGATGCAATCGTTGCGATGGTCCATGGCAAGAACGTTGACGGATGGTTCTTTGTAGCGCTTGCAGAAGAGGTAGAGGGACAGTTTGATGAGGACCGTGGAGACCATGATGATGACGGAGGTTATGGTGACGTTTAGTTTTGGTTCCTCGCCGATTCCTTGGGAAAAATGGGATTGGAAGTTGGACTGTACAGGAGATATAGGTTTTCAACGATCAGAGGTCAGTATGTAATGGCTACCATCGGAGATTCGAATTTTCAAAAACTCCTAGAGACTTTCTAAAGTTGAGTTATGAGTTTCTGAAGCTTGATTTGTTTATTGCGGATAAAAAACTGATTTTAGAAGCTCCATGACTCGAAATTTGAAGATCGACAGCAAAGTGTCATAGTTCACAACAGTTTCGGACCATCACTTTGAACAGTTTTATCTCGGTTCCTGTGGCAGATATCAAAAAGTAGTCAACTGCAAAAACATTAACCATGCTGTAATCAACATTTTGTCAATTGACCACTTTTTGATATCTGTTACATGAACCGAAATAAATTTGGCATAAGAAGGAGCATGTTTCCATTACAGAAACAAACTGACAAGTCACAAATCTACGTTACTCACCATACACATCATACTGAACCGCATCGTGTATCCCTCTCACCGATGAGATGATCAATTGAATCGAAGCCATTCCCATGATCACACTAATCAAGATCAAGGCCAACGGCTCCAGGCGAGTTCTCCCACGCGGGTACAAATATGGATCGCGCTTCTTGATCATCCGTTCCGACATGGAGATTACAAGACCAGACGTGATATCTACCACGGAATCCACCATCGACGAGATGATAGACATAGACCCGGAGAGAACAGATGCCACAACCTTCGCTACCATGAGCATGAAGTTCACCAAAAGTGTGATCTTGGCCATCCGCGCCGCCGATCCCGACTCGTCCTCCCTCTTCTCATCGAACGATTTCTCCTGGGTGTCAGCTCTCTCTATCGGTTTCTGAAACATTCCATCGTCACATCCAGCCAACCAATCTCAATGGATCGACACTCTATAAAACTCACTCTTCTAGGATTCCTAGGACTGCTGGGCCCGTCGATGATAACTACCTCTGGTTCGTCTGTTCCATCCTTCAAAATTTTTTGAGGTTTTTCAAAACTCTAGGTGATTCATGATTCATGTGCATAGAAAATGTGTGGAACAGAAAGATCGGAGGACTAGACAATGGGAGAAAGGAAAGGGTGAAATGGACCGGATGGAAATTAGTGAGAATGAGGAGGTCGTGGGGGATTAGGAGCGTTTTTGAATTTTCGGTTTGCACATTTATAAACTCAAATCCACTCACGACATGTTTCACGATGGGGGCCACCAGAGGCTTGTCCTCCGGAATCACAGGTGGAATCGATGCGAGAATCTCCTCCACGTCATCTTCCTCCTTGCTAGTGGTCCGCCGTCGAGTCCGGTTGAACTGCTCAATCTGCTCACTGTCATTCTTGAAATTCTCCAACAGCTCATTCTGCTTCTTGTAGAACTTGTTGACCTTCTTGGCGTTCTTCGACTGAGAACTCAGCGATGTCGTCGACACCGCGCTCATCTTGTGGAGCTCTACACAACTGTTCTGGCCATTTCCGTTTTCGAGGTCCCGCGGAGCACTGGGAGCTTGCGATAGGGAGATGGAGCGAAGAGATGGACGGTTTTTAGGTGGAGGACCGGCGGCTGCTGTGGAGGGTCCAACCTCGTCGCGCTCCTCCTCCTCGTCCAGTAAGCTAAACGTCGCGTCTGCGGTTCCCATGAGGTCTGGAAAATGAGAAGGGGTTAGCATTGAAATGTTCATTGAAGATTCGGTAGATGAGAAGTCGAAAAAGTAAAAATAAATAAATTTGAAAAATCTAGCAATTGTATAATGTGAAGGCAAACGATTCTATGTCACATAGACTATGTGACAAATTTTAAACACTGCGGTCCAGACAGAGGTTTGCTAAAAACGGGGTTGAAAAGTTGGTCCAAATCAGAAGCACTTTGAAAAGTGTCCATCACTCCGTCCTCTACTATTTCAGAATTACAAATAGTCAACTTTCAGAGTTCGAAAAATGACTTCCGATGACCGGATTCTTTTGAAATTTTAAGAGTGTAGGAAGCAACTTTGGATCGTCATTTTTGCTGTTGACAACTTTTTCTGGAAATCATTTTCAAGTCCTGCAGAACAAAGATTCACAAATGTTAAGCCAGAACGCGACTTTCGAAAATAGTTGTATCGGGAACTTTCGAGGAATACCAAAGTTTTACTGTAACCTAATCCGTCATTCTCTCGAAACTTATAGAATTCTATGAAAGAGGGTTCTAATCGCATACATATAATCTCGTCATAATCGAACCAGAACGGAGAAAAATAAGGTGTTTGTGGCCTAAAAAGTATGAGAAGAGAAAATTGCGAAGAAAGCGATAGGTGGGGGGCGAGAGATGGGGGAGAATTAGAGAATCAAAACGAAGACGAAAAGGTGTGAAAAATCGCGCGGGTCGCATGTGAAATGTGTGTTTGCATGATCAGATAGGGGAGAAGACTATTGTTGGACGAAACTGAGAAGGAGATGAAAAATTACTGCAGAGGGGAATCTGTGATAACGTTCAGATCTTCGTCACCGATCTCGTTTGTTCTTTGTCTTTTGGTTTTGACAAGGTTTAGATTTGAGTGAGGATTGTAAAAACACTTTTTTCAGTCTTACCGTATCCGAGAGACAAATAAAAGCATATGAAGAGTTGAATTATGGAAAAGCTGTGGCTGGCAGGTTATTGGTTTACAAGAGGCTTTTAGCAGAGATGTACATTTTGAGAGAATAATTGGACTGCTGTATCAAAAACAGATTTTTTGGAGAAGTAAGAAAGACAACCCATGGAACACGATAAAATGTGAATCTAAGCTCTCTGGAACTCCAGCAACTATCGAAAAACAAAGTTGCTGAAAGTTAGGAAATTTTCTGTCAAGCGGTACAATTTTCATCAAATTTGGTTCGCTGGAAGTCGAGTTATGGACTTCGACAGAGTGATGGATAGCAGAGTTGCCTTCATGAGGATCCGTCGTGGCCTTAGGCCACTGTTAGTCAACCATTTTCGTGGTGAGTTACCGCGGATCGTAGCCCTCGTCTGAGATTCGCTCAGATTACAAAAACAGTCAAAACTGATCACAGTATTACTTTTGAAAATCGAACACTAATGAAAAGTTTCATGGAAAAAAGCGGTGACGTCAGGAAAACCGATCTACTGATGAAGGAAAAACAAAAGGAAATGAAGACTTGGGGTATCTTCAAAATGGAAGAAAACAGTCAACATGTATGTATATAGGTTTTACTAGTTTCATGTTTATTTCAAGGACTTGTGATAGCATGGTCACTAGTTAAAGGTATCACAGTGTTTCTACGAAAGAAACACGAAAATTACATATGTCTCTTGATTTGAGTTTCGAATAGCTTTTAAATACTGACCGAAGGGTGCACTTCCTTTACAGATCATTTTGAGTTTTGACAAAAATATCCCCTTCCCACTTGAAAAGCTGCCCGTGGGGGGTCAAAACGCCATATGACTCGAGAGTAAACGGAAGCTGGATTGTCTTTACTTTTTATTTTGATGACAGGTGAGAAGTGGAGGGGGTCTCAAAATTTCAAGCGAAAACAATACACTTCATTCTTCGGTCATCAGAACTTTCGAAAATCGACTGCCAAACAGACAGAAAAAGGGAGTTCGAGAGTGAAACACTGGAGACTTGGAAGCTAGAAAACTATTCGACAATGGAAAATCACGAGAGCACTGAGAAAGTTCACATTAGTTGGATTATATTAGTTCAAATTGCCCCTACACCCAAAACTTTTGTGTTATGATACCAAGGTGGCCGAGTTGTCGGATCCTAGGTTAGCACTGACCTTGTTATATTAGGCAAACGGCGCAAAACGCAACCGCGCCCCGCCGAACTAGCACGGAAAAGACATTGCGGCTTCAAGGTTTTCTTCTTATTTTCGAATATTGTTGAGTACTGCTCCGAGTAAAGACATACTGCTCCTAATACTGCACCGAGTAAAGACGAAGGACACAAGCGAAGAAATTTTCAAAAACGGTGGAAAAGTATTGAAGGAGCATGGTCTTTAACGTGCTAATGCGATAGGGCGCGGTTACGTTTTGCGCCGTTCGTAGTATGGCACCTATTTTTTCAGGTATATGAGTACCCAGATTCTTTCCTTGCGCTTCTTGTTATATGTGCTATTTGTCGTCACGACTTCCAGTGACAATAACTTTTTGAATTATTCTCTGTGTTTTTGCTACCCACCGTATTTTCCTGGAATGACATCATAAGGAACCTTTTGGCTTGAAAAAAACACCTGATTGTGAGCGTTGGAAAAAACAAGTTAATAAGATCTGAAATTGGCTGGTCCAGACTTGAGCAAAAAATATGTTTTGGATGTAGGATTCGGAATTCAGAATCCAGAATCCAGAATTCTCACTAACCCAATTTCAATCAAAACCAAGTCAAACCAAGTTTTGAATCATATTGTGTTCCGGGAAATCGGAAGTTAGAGGATTACCAATTTTGCAAATAGTGAAAAAAGGGTCTAGAACATACTGTAGAGAATTGAGTTCTCTCTCTCTCTCTCTCGAATTTAATCGTCGTTGCTCTCTAATTCGCATCGCAAATATTAGAGATTGGGAGAACCCTCAGGTGGGGGGGGGAGAAAACCAAAAGAAAATAAACAATAGGACGAATGAGATGAGGAATTGGTGGTGGAAGGAAGAGAAAGAACTTCAGGAAAACCGAAAAGTTTGGTTAGAGGAAGTTAGGAAAGAGAGATAGAGTGATAAGGTTCAGAAAACAAAGAACAGCTTGAGAATCATGGAAACTGAGCAATAGTAAAAGAGTAGAAGAAAGTTTCCTTGCAGAATCCAAAGAACTTCAACTCTCTTGGCTTTGGTTAGCTTGGGCTTTTTCCCATTCATAAAAAACATAACCACAAAAATCATCAGTCAGAAAATTGCTGTAAAATCGGTCGACTTCAAGTCAAGTTACGGTAAACAACGTATAAGCGGAGAGAACTTCACTAATATCAAGATTCTTCAAAAAGTAAGTACTGGCCTAGGATCCGACAACTCGGTCACCACAAACTTTAAGCAGAGTATCAGCATCCAGAAAAACTGGAACTAACAATAGAGATATTCAAGTTTTGAGAGATTCTTCTTTTCATTCTGCCTTCTGTCTAAAATCCTCTTCAGACTCTTTTTGTATCTAAAGTCCATCTTCCCCATCTGCTCAACTCCAAAACAAAATCTCAAAAGTGCATTCATCTGTGATAACAAATTCCTACAAAAAATTGTGACTTGCCTACAAAACCCCACGTAGTCACTGCTATACGAAAATCTTCTCATAATCAAATTTTCTTCGATTTCGCACCTGCTCAAAAACTCCAAGCTCCGCCCACACAGACACGCCGGAATATAGAAAAAAAACCAAATTAGGTTTCAAGACGAGTAAATGCTGACAATTCAGAATGTGATCATTTCAAGCAAATAATGAGACTCAGGGCTTCAGGTTGGAACATATGGAGCATCTAGAATGCATATGCATATGAGGAGTGTGAGAAAGACCAGGAGGAGACTTTGTTTCATTGGTGTCTCCGAGAAACGAGCGAATATGAACTAAGAGTTGCTGAACGGAGACAGATGAGCGATTCTTTGGAGCGAAATTGAACGAAATCAAACTAAGATTGCTCAATTTCTTGGGCTGAAGTTTTTCTTATATTCCGGCCCAAGGTAAAATCGATCCTCTAGTTTCAGATTTCGAAATAAAAGTCTGCGAAATGTTCACGAGATTCGAGTTATGACCTCACAAAGTTGAATCCTATAGTGATATTTGAGATAGATTATTGGGAAGATGTAATTTCACATCATATATCACTGTAGGGAGCAGCTTTGTTAGTCAAGAACTCGGATCAAGTGAAAATTTCGCTGATTTTTATTTCAGATTCTGAAACTAGCGGATCAATTTTACCTCGGTCCAGATTATGAGAAAAACTTCAATCCTAGAACTCGAGCAATCTCCTTGTAAAATATGACGCTTATGGATGAAGATAGTATTTAAAAACTCGAGAAAAAAACCACGAAAAGTACAGTAAACCTCCTCGTAAATCGACAACAAAATTAGGTTGAAAATGTTGAACAACCCTCTGAAATTTTGCACCGAAAGAGCGGGAATCACAACTAGCGGAAAAAAAGCTCTACGAACGTTTTCAAATTTCTTCAACGTTCCTCAAATTTGAAATTTCAATGGAGCGCATTTGACCTAATCTCGCATGAACAATGCAGGGATTCAAACTCCCGCCGACTAACAGAATGCTCATAATGCAGAATCCATTTCCTTACTTTTTCTAAAGGTGCCAAATGAAAACCACTAGAAACCTTTTGAGAAAGAAAACAAACAGTGACAGAAAACCACAAACACACAAAAAGAAAGAGAGGGAGAACAAGCTCTCATATTTCTTTTTCTCTCCTTTTTGCTTTTTTTTTTTTGCAAAAAAAAAGAGCCCCCCGAAAAAGCGAGCTCCTTTGTTTCACAATATATATCAATCATCTAGAGCCTTCCGGATAGATTGGAAATCGATAAAAGGAGTTTGAATAGGACAAAAAAATATGATGGGCCTAAAAAATGAGATAGAAATTTCAAAATTTCAGGAGAAAAATTGGGGAGAAAATAGGAAGAAAGGAAGAATTCCCTGACATTTTGTGTTCCTCATCTCATTCAACTTTAAACTAGTTCGAAATGCTCTTCGTCATCGTTGTGTGTGTGTGGCGGTGGTGGTGGCTCATTTGAGAGCAGCAAGCAAGAAGAGCATGTTGAAGAGAGGGGATAGAGAAAAGAGCAAGCTGAGAGGAGGGGCCCCCAGAAGCGCAGTGGAGCGCATGTGCACTTGCTTGTTCTCAGCAAGAAAGAGATGGTTTATTTTTGGGTTGAGTATCATCATCACAATCATAGTTACAGGTGTGGAATAGTTACACGATTTTTTAAGTTGAGATATCCAAAATTGAGATTTCACTTCGACGGATTGATATGCAATTTGCTGGATATGGGACCGAGTTCTCCGTTGTTTCCGATGGGCTGAAAATGAGAACATAAGAATCTATTGAAGGTTTGAATTTCCAACTGCCACTACCTGAATCTGCACGAAATGGCTCTCCTCCGCTGTCAAATCCGTTATCCTCGCCGACTGATTCCTCCCGACGACCTGTCCACACGAACTTCCATCCACGAAGATCTGATATCCTTTCACCAACGGCATCTCCCATTTCACTTGATGCACATGGCGTCCGTCCTCCGTCTCGTGAACCAGTGAATTCGACAAGTTCTGCGGCGTCGGAACCATGCCTCGAATCGCTTTCCACATGACAGCCTGCTCCGATTTGAACGTCTCCAAGGTGTCCACTAGCGCCATGTTGATGGTTGTGAGATTCTCGTTCTGCTGGCTGAGCTCCGACACCTTCTGCTCCAAGGTTTTCACTCGATTCTTCAACTCCTCATTGTCGTCTGGAGCGGCGAAGGAGACCTCGGCGACACTGGGTGTCAGTTGACGATTCGATTCAGAGCTTGAGGGAGACGGACGTTTCGTTGGAGTCGTCGAGTCGATGATGGGAAGAGGTGTGGATCCGTCGGCGGTGAAGCTGAGCTCGGTTCTGGCGGAGTAGATGATAGTTTCCGTGGAGTTCGTACGGGTTCCCTCGTCGAGGGAGTGAAGAGGTTGGGAGTTGATGAAAGTTTCGAGTTGTTTTGATGGGGAGGTCTCGTCTGAAACGTGGCTCTTACAAAATTCGATGTTTCAAATTAAGCCTAAAACTCACTCTGAAAAGTGAACGACTTGTTCTTCCTCGGCGGCGAGCACATTCTCAAGTTGCTCCGCCCCTTCGCCATCTTCCCATTCCACTCTCGGAATGGTGAGTAGATGGAGTTCACCGTCCGATCCGAGTCCACACTTCGAATCGATGAATCACCCTGCTTCACATCCTTCCCCTCCGCCATCGACCTCCTCTTCTCCAACGCCTTATGACACGATTTCTGCGCCGGCGTCGGCGGTCCCTTATCGGCTTTCGGGAAGTGTGCCTCAATCTGTTCGCAGAGCGCCACGTGGTTCCCCGGGCCGATCTTCTTGATGCCGCCTTGCAGGGCCAACCATTCGCCCTCGGTTTGAATGTGATCCTCTATTTGTTGGTGGTCCAGGGTTGTGAGGGCTTCCGAACAGCACGCGACGATGTAAGAGCGGTAGTCGAATTTCTCGGTGGAGAGGACCTCGGTGATGCAGGCGTTGTTGGCTGGAAAATGAGCAGTTTCTTGCGTTGAAAATTGCAAGTTTCTAACAGAAAATATAACAAAATGTAGCACTACAGAAATGGTATATGCACTAAAATGAACCGGATTTCCAGTTCTTTTTTTCGCTCAAAATTGATCATTTTTCACTGGAAACTGTTCCTGCGGAATATGATTTTTCAACGAAAAATGAATATTTACCAACTGCAACTTCTTCCAATTTTTTGAACGCTGAAAGTGTGGAAAACTGCGACAAATCCTCCACTGCATTCGATGAGATGTCCAGCTTCTGAAGGCTCGCCGAACAAATCCGCTTCGAAATCTCGGTCAAATCCGAAATCCGATTCTCCGCCAGACTCAACTCCCTTAGCATCTCGCACTTGCTCAAAGCGGGAAGCTCCGTTAAATAGTTCGAACTGAGATTTAGAATTTCGAGTTTTTTGAGGGAGAAAACGACATGATCCTCTATCAAATTCGATGATAAGTTGAGAACTTTTAGATTTTCGAATCTTGAAAGTTGATTGGTTTCTTTGAGCTGATTTCGGGAGAGATGGAGTTCGATTCTGGAAATTTTTGAAATTCCAAAAAAAAAACACTTTTTCAGGGAAAATCTCACAAATTATAATTGAAGTCAGCGATGAACTTGTTGATTTGGCAGTCCTGTGCGTCGAGCTAAAAATTTATTAAATTTTCAAAGTTTCGAATTTTTCAAAAGTCCCGCTCACAATTTCACATTTCGGAAACAACTTCATATAGGTGAACTTTTGAAGTCCGTTCCCATTGATCATCAAATTCTTCACTTTTGCATATTCTTTCTGAAAGTTTCTCTCCAAATTCGTCAGCGACAAATTCGACAAGTCCAGCGTCCCGTCCTCGTCGACTTCCGCTTTCTCGTTTTGAATTCTGGAGAGGAGGCGGGAAAATTTGAGAATTCAAATTTTTCGTTACCTTCCAGTAGTTTGAAACGTCGAGTTAGTCATTGAGCTATTAGTTCTGGAGTCGTCCAGATTCTCCTTATCCTCCTCATCGTCCTCTGGATTGGTTAGTTTCTCCTCCTCCTCGCTCATTTTTTTCTTCAAAATTTTATCTTTTTTTCCGAGTAAAGTTTTCGAGCTAAATAGTTATAGTGGTGTTCATAATCCATCTAAGCTGTTTTTTGAACCAGTTTTTAACATTTTCAAATTCATCCGATGAGGAGAGGGAAAAGGGAAAAGGGAAAAAGAGGAGAGGGGCAAAGAAAGAGAGATAACAACGGGGAAAAAAAAACGACCTTGAAACCGGTAGACGGTTACACGATGGATGACAGCTATCAGAGGGAAAAAAAAATACTGTGCTTTGGGGATTATTGGATTATGCGAAAATGTCTCAAAAAAGTGGAAGAAAAAAGGAAGAGAAAAATGAGTCCCTGAGATACACTCCTAACTGGGGTGCAAAAAAGGCACGACAATTATTAATTATGGAATCTTTGACGAAGATGATAATGTGGAGAAGAATGTTGGCTGGATCACTACTTCTGCTCTCTGACGATGAGCGATTCGCGCTCCGCACCGACTCCAATGTAGACGATTGGCACCTGCAAAGAGACGATATTGATCGATTGTTGTGGCGGTTGCTGGGTGAGGTGGCAGTGTGGAAGCCATAGTAATTACATGTCAACAGCTGTTGGTTGTCTTTTGTCGGGACATATTTTGATATATTATATATATATATAGCAGTTGGATCATTGTTTTATTGAATTTTTTTCACACAAGAAAATTCCACGGCCTACTAGTTAGATTAAGAGGGCACTCCCATAGAATGGCCATATTATTGTTGCCCTCTAGTCAGTTAGCTCGTTTGTGTGGTCGTGTCCCTAAATGCAACGTAAATGACTAGATTGTGGTTATATTGAAGTGTTTCAGCTACAAAAACGAAGATCTAGAGTTCATGGATACGAGGATTCACCTTCCCAGATTTTGTTACATGATTAAATTTCCTCTCCTATTTACCTGGATGAACTTCTCGATGAACTCGATGTACTGCCGGCACTTCTCCGGAAGATCCTCGTACTTCCTCACTCCCACAGTTGGCTCCATCCATCCTTCGAACTCCTTGTACTCGACCTCCAGACCTCCCCAGGCGTTGGTCTGCGCCGGTGGCGCCGACAGAACCTGTCCGTTGAGCTTGTAGCCGACGGCGACTTTGATGGTCTGAAAATGTTTGATTTTTGATATCGGATCACGTGCGTTTCGCTTCGTTGTCTGTTCCTCTGCCCTCTGGCCTGTCGACATCACTTTACACCAGCGATGAAAAGTCAAGAGAGCCGAGTTCGAAACTCACTGGGAAAGTGTCGAGAATGTCGAGTTTCGTCAGCGCGATCGCCGTGTATCCGTTGATCATGGCCGAGCGGCGGAGCAGGAACAGATCGATCCATCCGCAACGACGCTTACGTCCCGTCGTCACACCGACTTCTTTTCCGATCGACTGCAGCTTCTCGCCATCGGCGTCGAAGAGTTCGGTTGGGAATGGTCCGGTTCCGACGCGAGTCTGATAGGCCTTCACGACTCCAATGACGCTTCCGACAGCGGTTGGTGGCACACCGAGTCCGGTGCATGCTCCTCCGACAGTGGAGTTGGAAGAGGTAACGTACGGGTAGGTTCCGAAGTCGATGTCGAGAAGAGCTCCGTTGGCTCCCTCGATGAGCACCTGGTTTCCGGCCTTGCGTTGATCATGGATGAATCCGACGGTGTCTCCGACGAGCTTCAACTCGGCGAGCTTAGCGCGATGCTCCTTGAATCTAGCAAGCTCTCCTTCAACATCGACCTCGATCGATGGGAACTGCTTCTTGTAATGCTCGACCAAACGACGGTACTTCTCGGAGAACTCCTCGAAGTCAGCCATCAAGTCAGCGACCCGGATTCCGTTTCTGAAGCATTTGGAGCTGTAGGTTGGTCCGATTCCGCGGTTCGTGGTTCCAATCTTGTTCTTGGCGGCCAACGAGTCTTCCTGACGCCCATCCACTTGAGAGTGAACACCGAAGACCAAATGAGCCTCACTGGAGATCATGATTCTCTTCTCCCATCCGGACTCCGAGAGGATTCCATTGTGAGCGAGTTCGGAGAAGAAGGCGTCCAAATTGACGACGACTCCGTTTCCGATGACGTTGAAGCACGTTGGGCTGATGATTCCACTCGGCAAAATGTGGAAGTCGTACTTGCGGCCGTTGGCAACGACGGTGTGTCCGGCGTTGTTTCCTCCCTGGCACCGGGCGGTGACGTTGATCTTGTGATTCTCGATCAGATAGTCGATGATCTTTCCCTTTCCTTCATCTCCCCATTGAGCACCCAGCAAGACCGACACTTTCTTTTCACCGGAAGACGTCATCTGAAAGATAGAGCGTAAAGTTGATAGTGAGAGGAAGCGAATGTTTGACTGTGGAAGGGGAACGAATGGGTGGGAAATGTTTATAAACAAAAAAAAACGATAAGGAGAGTCGTTTTGTTTTGCTTTCAAATAGGAAAAACAGTTGATACGGAAATTTTTAGAAGACGGCTCATCTCCGAAACGGAAAATGCTACGCAAAAGGTGTCAACTGACAAAACGTAGATCACAATGAGATCTATTGATTGCAACAAATGAACAGGCGAAACTATAAGCTGTGAGCTGAGATATTATGTCTAGAAGAGAGACACACCATCTCTAGCTCATCATTGCTAATTTCAAATTCTCATTGTTGTAATGGATAGATCTCATTTAGATCTACAGTTTATCAGTTGGCAACCTTTTCCTGGCATTTCTAGTTAAACCGTCTTCAGTGAATTTCCACTCATCTACTCGACAGATAGCAGGAATCTTTGGCCGAAACCTAGAAAACTGCAAAATTTCCCAACAACTCTGTAGAAAACCAAAATCATCCCCACGAACGCTTTGAACAAACACAGCCAAGTTCTGCTGATCTTTCCCCCCCACCCGCCACACACAGTAAACATACACTGCCACGTCCATTGTTCAGAAACGATTCGAGCTCGTTGCCGTCACTCGACTTGGAAGCAAAAGAGCCCATCATATAGAGAACTATTAGTGGAATATACTAGTGAGAACCCGAAAACTAGAGGGTGGGACGGAAGGAGGAAGAGAAGAAGAACATAATATAAAAAAACAAGGAAAGTTTTTTTTTTACAAAAACCTATCTATCTATCTCTCTCTCTCCCTCTCTTCCTCCTGGATGATGCGATGGAGCAGTCAGTTGTGTGTTGAGAGAGAGAGAGAAAAATAGTTGTGTAATATCGCTTTGGGTGAAAAACGAAAAGAGAGAAGCAACAACACAACTCAATCGAAAAATTATATCAAGTTGTAAAGTACACTATGGTCTAATTGTGTTGAGATTTCTCGTGGTGGTGGTGGTGGTTAAAACCGCCCATTTTCCCATTCGTTTGTCCATGACAACTTATTTCGAAAACCCATCAAAGTTCAAACAACCAGAACGTTCAGTTTGAGAGGAAAAAAAAACTGAAGTTCACTTTTTGCTCTCTTCTCGAGAACTTCGCGTGCTATTCAGCTTCAATAAGTTCTCAAAAGTGTAGTGTGATGTGCTTCACGAACATCACTCGTATAGAAGGAGCAAAGCAAAATGAAAATCTGAGTGGGAAAAACATCATGTTTAGGCTAACCATCGGAGGAATAATGATGGGTTTATAGAAGCAGAAGCAGTTAGCTCTCTCTCTTGCGTGTGCGTCGCACCAAACATTATCTATGACGTCGTCTGATAAGAGGAGCGAAAAAAATTTCGAAACAGACGAAGCGCAACTTCATCATATCAGAAGGTATCTCGAGAAACGAGTTTTTGTTTCCGTTTTTTTCTCGTAGACCAGCAAAAAAAAGGAAATCAAGAATTGAGAATCAAGAGAAGATAAAAACGGCCAAAATGAAAATTTCAAGCAGAGTATGAAACAGATCCGAACAGAAAGAGAAAGCCGCGAAAAGTGTTAAAATTTTTTAATGAGTTTATTGAGAATGCGAGAAAAAATTCATGCAAAACAGGGAACGTGCATGAATATATAAGCTGTATGGGTGGGGAGACCAATCGGAGGGACGAAAAAGAATATTAAACAATGTGAAAGTGGAGAACCGTGATTTTCAACAAATCATGTGAGGCGAGGCGATGGTTCTATTATCGGTTAGGAGGCTCCAAATTGCGTGGTTTTAGTTCAAATATTTACAATATTGATGAAATTTCAAACTTCACGACCCTATCTCGCAATAAAACCGTCGCCTTTCGGCACAAAGAACAAAACATAACAGGGTACTAGAAAGGGACTGATAAAAAAAAAACTAAAACTAACCTAACTTATATTATGAAGGGGGAAAACGAAAACAAGGCAAAATTGATAGCTAAACTTTGAGAAATACAAGAAAATTCAAAGACAAAAGAGACACGTGAATCGAGGTTATAAAGATCTGAAATGAAGTCTTTAGTTTTGCTCCTTCTTTGGCTCCTCGGCGGTCTTGGCCTCCTGAGCATCAGCACCTCCGGAGTTCTTGGCAGCCATGTTCTTGTAGGCAGCCTCGAACAGCTTGAGGGATTGTTGTTGAAGGGAGTTGCAGGCCTCTTTGATGGCTTCTGGGGTCTCGTTGTCCTTGTTGTCAAGAACCTTCTTGGTATCAGCAATCTTGGTTCGAAGAGCCTCGCATTCGTCCTTTGGAAGTTGGTCAGCGAACTCGGTCATCTTTTGCTCGGTATCGTGGATGATTCCTTCGGCTTGGTTGATAACCTCGATAAGCTCCTTTCTCTTAGCGTCCTCGGCAGCGTTCTTTTCGGCTTCCTTGATCATATTCTCAATTTGGTCCTTGGAAAGTCCTCCGGAAGATTGGATAACAACTGGAAACGGAACATAGAGAACAATAATCAATTTTCAGACTTACTTTGCTGTTCCTTTCCGGTTCCACGATCTCTGGCAGAAACGTTGACGATTCCGTTGGCGTCAATATCGAAGGTGACCTCGACTTGTGGAACTCCGCGTGGTGCTGGTGGGATTCCGACAAGGGAGAATTGGCCGAGCATCTTGTTGCTGGAAGCCATCTCGCGTTCTCCTTGGTAGACCTTGATCTGCACTTGGGTTTGTCCATCGGCAGCGGTGGAGAAGACTTGAGACTTCTTGGTTGGGATGGTGGTATTTCTGGTGATGAGCTTGGTCATGATTCCTCCGAGGGTCTCGATACCGAGAGAAAGTGGGGTAACGTCGAGAAGAAGAACGTCAGTGACGTCTCCAGCCAACACAGCTCCTTGAATAGCAGCTCCCATGGCGACAGCCTCATCTGGATTGACGGCCTTGGATGGAACCTTTCCGAAGATCTCTTGAACGGTGGTTTGGACCTTTGGCATTCTGCTCATTCCTCCGACAAGGATGACGTCAGCGATTTGAGAGGACTTGACCTCGGCATCGTGAAGAGCCTTGCGGCATGGCTCGATGGTTCTCTTGATGAGGTCTCCGACGATCTGCTCGAACTTGGCTCTGGTGAGCTTCAAGTTAAGATGTTTTGGTCCAGATTGATCCATGGTGATGTATGGGAGATTGATGTCGGTTTGAGTGGTAGAAGATAACTCGCACTTTGCCTTCTCGGCAGCTTCGCGAAGTCTCTGCATGGCCTGTGGGTCCTTGGTGAGATCAACTCCTTGCTCCTTCTTGAACTCGGCGACGAGATGGTGGACGAGAGCGTGATCGAAGTCTTCTCCTCCGAGGAAAGTGTCTCCGTTGGTGGACTTGACCTCGAAAACTCCCTTCTGGATCTCGAGAATGGAAACATCGAAAGTACCACCTCCAAGATCGTAGACAGCGATGCTGAAAAAACTCCGTTTATGATTTGTTCAACTTTCAAATCACTTACATTTTGTCTCCGGTTTCCTTGTCCAATCCGTAAGCGAGAGCAGCGGCAGTTGGCTCGTTGATGACACGAAGAACGTTCAATCCAGAAATTTGTCCGGCATCCTTGGTGGCTTGACGTTGAGAATCGTTGAAATAGGCTGGAACAGTGACAACAGCGTTGTTCACGGTGGTACCCAAGTAGCTTTCAGCGGTTTCCTTCATCTTCATAAGCACGAAAGCTCCGACCTACAAAAATTAAGATTGCGTCATCTTTGAACGAAATAAACTTACTTGAGATGGGGAGTAAAGTTTTCCTTGAGCCTCAACCCAGGCGTCTCCATTGCTGGCTTTCACGATTTTGTATGGAACAACCTTACTGAAAAATTCCAGATGAATTTCGGGAACAATAAATAGGACTTACAGATCCTTCTGAACTTCTGGATCCTCAAATCGTCTTCCGATCAATCTCTTTGTGGCGAAAAGAGTATTGGCGGAGTTGGTAACAGCCTGTCTCTTGGCTGGCGCTCCGACGAGGCGTTCTCCATCAGCGGTGAAAGCGACAGTGGATGGGGTGGTTCTGACGCCTTCGGCGTTCTCAATAACCTTTGGTGTCTTTCCTTCCATGATACTGACGCAAGAGTTTGTGGTTCCGAGATCGATTCCAATAACATGTCCTTTCGGCTTGTCGGACAGTGATCTGGTGTTGAACAGGCTCGAGCGAGCGATTGTGCGAGCAGAAGACAAGAATGATCGTGCGGAAAGCATAGTGCCTGAAAATGATTGAATTTGTAACGAATCTCAATTGAGGCAAGTAGAAAAATTGCATCATAAATGCGGAATGAGATTTGGGACGAGATTTTGGGGAAGAATGATGCAAAAATAGCTTTAAAACCGTTTGAGTGTTGTCTCAAATCGATTTTGACACCAAAAAATTCGGGAAATTTCTAGAAGTTCTCGTCACGGGCTTTTGCATCAACTCAAAAACACAAAAAAGAATTCAAGGTTCTTCCAGGCTCCGCCCATTTCAAAGTACAGTCTGCCCCGGGTCTCGCAACGATTTCGTCAAAAAACTGTGCGCGCGTTGCGAAACGCCCCTTTCTGCAAGCCGCGGCTAACTTTTTCGTCGATTTATTTTTGACAGACTTTTGCAAATAAAGCTTTTATTTATTCGAAACAGCTTTAAACCGAAAAAAAAATCAAGTTTTCTCGCTTGAAATTGCACAGAATAAATGCTAAAATCAAGTACTTTTCAGAAAACATGGGGTTCGCATCCGCTTCTCGCGAAGAGAAGCTAAAAATGATGAAGACAAATAAAACAAGGAAAACGACGAAAAATTTGAATCGTTTGGCGAAACGAAAGAAGTTGTCCCGAGAGATTCGAGATGGAATGTCGGATATTAAAGCGAGAAAGTCGGCGGATTTGAGGCAGAGAGCTGTTAATGTAGGGAAATAAAATTAAAGAAAATTGATGCGAATGTTACCTTTTGCAGATCGAAGACGATTTTATTGCTGACCGAGAAGCTCGTTATGAAAATGAGGATGAAGAGGAATTGCCACTCGACATGATGGATGCAGATATCGATTGGGAGAACAGTGCATTCGCCAATGCAAAGAGAAGACTTGATCGAAGTAAAAACCCATTATTCTGAACGATTTAAAGCTTAGTCTTCCTTTATTTCAGAGCGAAACGGCAAGGGAGGAGATTCTGAAAGCGACGAAGACGCCGATGATGACATGGAAACCAAGAAGCGAAAATTCGCGGGCCAGCTAGAGGAAGGCCATGAGGAGCTTCTCCCCATCAAGCTAAAAGACGGAACCCTAATTCGACCAACGAGGGAAAAAGAAGTCGCCGAGGAAGAGGAATCAGAAAAGAGTGATAACGAGGAAGGAGAAGAAGACGAGCCACACAAAGAAGATTTTTCGCATTTGTCGGCGTCGGAACTCATTACAAAACGTCGAGAGCTCCTGCAGGAGTTCAAAGACATCATCGCATCGCACGCTAATATGCTTCTGGCTAACCCACAAGTCAATGTAAGCCGAGAATGAATATTTTTGACAACTGAGAAGTGATTTTCCAGATCGTTCGCCTGCGCGACCTGTACAACCTCTGCAATGGCGAGAAAATTCACTCTCTGGTTCGCGAGCCCGTACAAAAGTTAGCAATGGCTAGTACACTTCAAGTCCTTCTCGACATCGTTCCGGGATACGCGATTCGTGAGCAAACGGCGGAGGAGAAGTCGCAGAAGCAGAAGAAGGAGACGAGGAATTTGGTGAACTTCGAGGAGTCGTTGCTGAGATATCATCTCAAGTATCTGCAGTTGTGTGAGAAGCTTTCGAATAGTGGGTTGTTTGATCCGTGAGAAATTTGCATTTTGAATTTTTAGAACTGGTCGGAAAGGATCGACACAACGATGAGAGCACATTCACTTTCAAGATGGGAATTCTCTCGGTGAAAGTAAATTTTTCTTGCGTATACAGTTCCGACGTACAATTTGACACATTTCAGTGCAAAATTGTCGGAAACGGTTAACTTTGAAAAAGCACCTGAAAAATGAACTTTTCATTCACTCAAGTTTTCTGAAAAAGGGATGGAGTTCTTAAGCAATACAATGCCTAAAAATTTCCAGGCTCTCGCTCGCATCGTCATCTCGGCTCCCCACTTCAACTACTCCACGAACATTGTCTCCAGTCTCGTCCGTCTTTCCCTGGCGAAAAACGAAACCGTCGTTCGAGAAGTTTGCGATGCGATTCGCACAGTTTTTAAAGAGGATCTCCATCTCAAAATCACCCTCTTCACCGCTCGCTCCATCTCCACACTTGTCACCAAACGAAAGGGACGAGTGCCACCGGAGCTGCTGAAAACTCTCCTTTCTATGAACATCACTGAAGTCAAAAATGAGGATAAGAAGTCGGGAAAGGACGCGTTGATTGCTAAGAAGTATCAAATCAAGAAAGAGAGAGCCAGTAAGACGGCGAAAAAGTACAAGAAGCAATTGGCAAGACTCGAGGCGGATCTCTTGGAAGTGGAGGCGGAGGAATCGCTAACGAAGAAAATGAAGCATGCCACGGAAGCAATGAAGTTTGCCTTCCAGACCTACTTCTCGGTGCTGAAGCGTATGCCATCGTCGGCACTGCTGGAGCCGGTTCTCGAAGGACTCAGCAAGTTCGCTCATCTTCTCAGCATCGAGTTCTACGAGGACATCGTCACCACCATGGAGAATATGGTGCAGAATGAGAACCTGAAGTCTCTGGACCAACTTCACTGTATCAACACGGTCTTTGTGATTCTTTCCGGAGACGGACAACTTTTGAATATCGACCCATCGAAATTCTACCGGCTTGCTTATCGAGTGTTGAATCATTTGCCATTCGAAAAGCGACCGGAGCATCGGAAAAATCAAATTGTGATGGCTGCCAAGACCCTGGAGACTATGCTGGTGACAAGGAGAAAAGCGGTTCCACTATCGAGAGTTGCCGCTTTTGTCAAGAGACTTCTGTCGATTGCGACGGTTCTAGACGATTTCCCGGCGCTTTGTATTGTTTCTCTTGTTCGATCTCTATTCATTGTAAGATTTTTTTAGAAGCCGAGCCGTTTTTGACCAGAAATCCCAAATTTCAGGCTCATCCAAAACTTTCCTCAATGATCGAGGACGAAGAGGGCGGAGCACCCGGCATCTTCCGCCAAGACATCGACGATCCGGATGTCGCCAACGCACTAGCTACCGATGTCAGAGACGAGTTGTCGATGTTGGCTCGTCGTCGAAACGTGGAGCTCTCTCGATTCGCTAACAACATTTTGTACAATGTTCCATCGACAGGAATCTTCAAACTGAATCCGCAACTGTCGTCGTTGTAAGTTTATTTGTAGCGGGGGCCAGAAAAGCGTACAAGGAATTTAAAGGGGAATCAAGCATAGAGCAAAAGCATGGGAATGAAGAGAAGAAGTACAGCAAGCAGCAGTCTATGAACATTAAAAAACCAGATCAATTTCATAAATTAGAAAGGAAAGTGACGAAGGAAGTTCTGCGGAACGATGTACTCGCCGTACGGAGTGGTCGCGACGTAGTTGACTCCGTTGATGGCTGTGAACTTCAACGACATTCCATCCTGTGTCATGTGATGCTTCACAAAGTTGAGCGTATCGTAGATGTGCTCGAAACAAGTGTCGCGGTTCCAGTTGTGCGTTTTGTGGGTGTAGATCTTGTCGGCTTTGATGGTTTTTATCTGGAAATTGGATTACGTTGGAGCAGAGTATCGCTAGGTGGTCAAGAAATAAAACAACTAGAAAAGAGATCTCATTGTAGCCTAAATTTTTTGTTCTTACCGCTTTCAAGCAAAGTCGTTGTCTCTCTCCAACCACCACTGTCTTCACATTTGCCAGAAGACACTGCATGTACCAAGCCATGGTGCGATTCTTGTCCCATCCACTCTCCAGTGGCTTGCTGATGGTCTTGAACTCCACTGGATAGCCATCTGCAAAAAGTTCAATACTCCGAGAATCCTCCTTTGCTAACCTACATTGATCCAAACAGTCGACCTCGGCAGCGTAGAAAACACGAAGGGGCTCAGCGCCCTCCTTCTCGAACGACGCACGAATCACTGTCTTCGTCTCGTGGGTCTTGGAGGCAGAAACATTGTTGCGAGACTGCTGAAAGGATGAGTCATGAACCATTAGTGTTACAACTACACTCACTGGATAGGTCATAAGTCGCTCGAATTTGAGAGCGTAATACATGGCACGGCGGAGTTTGTCGGGGGCATCGCCAAAGTTCTTGTCCTCGCACAAGAAGATCACACCACGTTGGCGAACGGCAAAGAAGGTGATGAAGTTGGCGGAGTTCTTGTTGATGGAGATGTTGCGAAGGAGCCCGCGGCGGCACACGAAATCGGCTTGGATCATTTCCTTGAGCGGCGTGGCGAAGCGAGTGGTCTTCATGATGAAAGCCAAGATTCCTTCCAGCTTCTCATTGCCGTGCTCGTTCTCGAATTGATGGTATCCCTCCTCGAGACTGGTGCCAATGGTGGCCGGGTTGATGGCGAGGCGTTTATGGCGGTGACGGCCAAGCTCGATGTTCCAGCTGGAAGTTAACATAAAAGAAGAGATTTGGAAACGTATTCTTATGTTTTCGAAACTGCAACCGTTTTTTTTTAATTGGGTTGTGAGTTTCTCTATATTCGCAGTCTGTCGGCATACTACAAAAGATTCTGAAGATTGATAGCAACTTTTAAAAGTGTGGGAATTCCTCTCAAAACCTGCTCTCCTCAATGTTACCCACACCTAACGCTCACCGATTCTCACAGTTGGTCCAGTAGTCGCCAACGTTTTGCGCTTGAAACTTCACCGACATCCCTCTGAAAGTGTGTCACTTGACAAGACGAAGACTGTAAGAAAGCAGAAAGAGGCTCAATCTGCCGATGGTTTTCTATCAAAACTGTGTAAATGATTGCGTGTATGTGTGCTCATACACAATGATTGTGATGGTGAAGAAAAGTGGGCGGAGCCAAAAAAGAGGGAGCCAGCACAGGAAACAACACGAGATGATGGAATGATGTGGCTAATCGATTTATTGAAATCGTGTGAAACTAGAGAGGAAGATACCGACCAGAGAGCGCCGAAATTAGCATTCATGATAGTCGACAATTATCACACACTCCTCTATATGTATCCGTTTTCCAGGAAGCCATGGATCCTTATGGGGCAGCTCATGGACAACGCCAAAGAAGCATACGATCGTGTCGAGACCAAGTACCTGGACGAGCTGGAGAAGATGGCCAAGAAGCGAAACCAAACCGTCACACCGAAGAACATCAATTTCCACATCTCCAACTGGCTCGCTGCTTCTAAATGATCCTTCTTTTTGTTGTCTTTTTGCTCCCCATTTTTATGTTGTTTCCCTTGTTATCCGTTCTTGTTTTGTGCTTCCTTGTTGATCGGTTCAGTAATCAGATTAAGTTTTCATTATTATTCTCTAACACTTATCACAACTAGCTTTACAATTCTCATTCATCCACTTCGCCTGCTGCTTCATCTTGCAGTACCCGTGAAGCGCCCACGTCCCACAGTGCACATTCTGATCGTCACACCCCGGACGGCAGTACATTTTCTTCAACAGCCGAATGTCGGCTCGCGTGAGTTTCGCACGTTGTCCGAGTTTCGGCGTGTTCTCCGCCGGATTCACCAACGGGATCATTGTGGGCTTCGACGGATCCTTGGCACCGAGGAACGCGTTGTAGTGCATAATGGAGTCGTAGGCGTACTTGGTGCCGTAGGAGGTGTAGAGTTTCGCGTCGGAGATGGCGAACGTGTCGTAGTGTTGCGGGTCGATGTTGGACCAGTCTATCTGAAAACGAGAACTGAGCAATGACGCTCCATTGCACTTTTTTTCGTACCTTGATATATTTGTCTCTGTCGAGTCGAAGATGCTGATGGCTGACACCCAATGCGTGCATGGTTTCGTGCATCGCTACTCCACGATTCTAGAAAAAAAAATCTGAATACTGAATCTCCAAAATTGCATCATACATCTCCACACTGGAAGCTCAAGTAGATCGGATTCGCGGGATCGGTGCGGCCGACGTAGGAGAGACCGCAGCTGGAAATTTTTAGGGATTTTTAGTGTGAATGTCCATGAGGCTTACAAAGTAGTGCTGTCCACTTTCATATAGTTCAAATGATAGCCTTTTGGTGTTGCGTTGTACTTGAAAAGAATACAAGTGTTGATGGAGATTTCGTGCAAAGCGTCTCGGATGTCTTTCTTGTCGGATTCTTCTGAAATGAAACCTTTAAAACGCTGTATCTAGAAAAGGGGCGGAGCTATCAAAAAGATGGAGACTACAAAAATATGTAAAATTTTATGATGAACAACTTTGTAGTTGGCAACTTTTTCATAGCGGTTGTAGTTTTTGAGATATAGCTTACTGCATGTATCATCTCTCGGATCTACTTTCAAGCGCTATATCTCGAATAGGGGCGGAGCTATCAAAAAGGTGCCAACTTCAAAAACGTGTAGAATTTAATGCTGAACAACTTTTTAGTTGAAAGTTTTTTGATAGCTTAATTACTTTTTGAGATATCTTCCGTTTTAGGCTCAAACTCACCTAATGAATCATCCAAGGTATACTGAATCGGCTTCCAAATGTCCCACTTCTGCACGGGGTTCTCTGAAAAGAAGACTCCGGATCTTGGAGCTCTTCCACCACCCGGCACATCTGCTCCACGACCAGCTTCTCCGAGCTCGTTGAGCAGGAAATTTGCCTGATGCTCGGTGAGCAAAACGTCTCTGTCGAAAACGCCGTTGTCGGCGGGGACGATCTGAAATCGGACATTTGGAACCGACGACACCTCAGATTGACTCACGATATGTGATAGGTTAGCTCTCTTGAGCATGGCCTGTTTGACCTGTTGAGTTCTATCGAATCTCAAGTTCACTTTGTCATGAGCAGGAGCCACTTTTCCACCGACAGCTTGGTCGAATGCCAGCATCTGTGAAATAGTAGCGAGTTTTTCTCATCGAAGCTTCGTTCGAATTTATCTCTATTCAAGTGACAGATATGAAAAAGTGGTCAACTGGCAAAATACTAGAGAAATTAGTGGCAATGTATTCACAGTTGACCACTTTTTGATAGCTGTTACAGAAATCGCCATAAATCATGATCAAACCTTGGACATGAGCTCCTGCTTGGCCTGTGTATTTTGAGAGGATTGTTGGTCGCATTTGAAGGATCTACACGAGTTCTGAATGTCGATTCGGTGCTGGGCGCTAAGCTGTCCAAACTTGTCTTGAAGGTTTTTGATGAAACCGACAAGGCCGCTGTCGAGACCAGCGAGAGGGTCGCGGATGTTGAGGCTGGAAAAGTGATCGTTAAACCTAAGCCTAAAGCAGATTCCAAAATTTTAGTTCCGCTCGGAAGTGGGGAAGTTCAGAGTCGGAATTCGCTGGCAATAATTGCAGAAATGGGTCAGATTCAGAGCTGCTAGAGCTGAGCAAGACTCTCTGACATTCTTCACAAATTTAAGGTACAATTTCAGGTACCAACCCCTGACAAGAAGTTGTTCAAAACCGATGAAATTGTGACAACCAGTTTCCGGGAGCACCCAAAACCTTACAATGGAACTCTTGGCAACAAATCTCCGGCGTTGTAGATGATCGTTTGAATGATCGTCTGGACATCGTTGAACTGTGGAAGTTGTCCTTGTTGGCATTTTGGATGTCCCGGGTATCGACGACAGAAGTGACGGGCTTTCGCTCCCCATTCGGAAGCGGATGGACGAGGTCCTCGGGAGATACCCTGGAAGAATCGAGCTGAGGTTTGAGGGGTTGGCAGGAACTAATTATAAGGATCGGTTCTCGAGGTTTAAACTGACCGACATCCGGTAATCAGCTTGAAGATAAATAGAGGTACCAGGTGATCAATTTTGACAAGCTCTATTCTATAAAAGGTAATAAGCGGTCCAAGGTCAGTTACAAGCTGAGAACCTTAGTCATGTTTATGGAAATACTGACCAAAGTTACACAAATAAAAATAACCCAAAGCATTCAAGAACTCACCCTCAAATCCCCAATCACATCGGCATCATTCAACGCCATCTGTTGTCCGATATTCGCTGCCAGATTCCCAATCAACCCTCCAAGACCACCACCGCCCCCACGCGGACCATCTGGACCACCATCATCAAACCCTCCGTCGAATCCTCCTCTATCGAAGCCACGAGGACCACCACGTACACCCCCGTTTGGACCACCAAACCTTCCTCCTTGTAGACCTGAATCTTCCAGGTGAATGGCTAAATTTTCCGGCTATAATTTACCCGCTAAAAGTTCTGGAATCAGTTGTGCTGCACACCAAGGGAATAGAAGTATGATCAAGGGAATCTTCATGAGGGGAAGTGGAAAAAATCGAACTAAAATGTTTTCGACTGACTTGGTTGAGAAGAGGTAAAGATCAACGGAACATTGGCCAAACGGTTTTGTTTTTCAAATCAGGTGGAATCAAATTGAAGAAGAGATGGAGAAGACAGACAATAGCGTCATGGTTCTTTTTTTCGCTTTTTTCAAGGTGGACAGAAACTATGATACTGTTTGAGAGAGAGAAGAAAACTTCCTTTCTCTCATGGTCAGTTAGCTAATATGATAACGGCATGGGCTGGCGTATCGTTGGTGCGATTTTCCAGAGCTGGTTTCAGAGGCCAAGCAGGCATGAATAGAGTCTCAATCCTGTATGATCCTAGACCACGATCAATTTTCAGAAAACTCAAAATAACAAGTCGTATTTATTCCAACAGTACTCACACACAGAAAATTCACAATTCAAGTTTAGGAATTTCATTCCGTCCTCCTGTAGTGGTGTCGTCTGCAGTATAATCGCACAGCCTGAAAGCTTTGGAAGTCTAGAAAAACCCATGAAAATCTAACAACTCTCCTTCCCACGTTCTTCCGGTTACGTCTGAACCACTCAACGAACGATTCGGGATCCACCGTCTTGCGATCCGTTGAATCTGAGGTGTAGTCGCAAATCTGAAGGTTGAAATCTCTGTTCCTGTAACAGATTTCAAAAAGTGGTCAATGAACAAAATGATCATCATAAAGTTCTAAACATTTTGTTAGTTGACCACTTTTTGAAATCTGCTTCAAGAACCGAGATAAGTTTGGTCAAAGGCAAAAGTTCTATTACAAAAATCAAAAGCTTACCCTATCCATCTCGATAATCGCGTCAGTGACGGCGTCAGTGACGGCGACGGCTAGAAGGAGGAGGAAAAAAACTCTCAGCATCTTTTACTGGCTGGTTTTGGAGTTGAAAAATGGGGAGGACAAAAGGGGGCTTGACAAAACTGGGGAGGGGGTCTGTGTTTGAATTACCATGGTTTCTAGATTCGTATACATTTTATATTCAACGCAGTAAAACAGTCTGGGCGGAGAGACAACTTTCTCCGAAGAAGTTTATTAGTGGAGTGGTGTATTTTCTTGTTCACAAAAAAGTCTCAATACAACTAGAGCAAATCCGAGATGAGAGTCCATAAAAACTAGGTTTGAAGGTTCCAAACGGATTCTGAGTAGAGTTTCGTCTCCCGAAACTAAAGTTCATTTAATTGCGTGGACATTCTGCAACAACAAAATCAAATGACCGCCGAAGGATTCTGAGGGATCCAGTACAAGAGTGAATTCGAAGCAGTGTTGGGCGGAGCTAAAATTTTCGCAGACGGAAACTGAAGAAGGAAAACGGAATCACATCTTGACTAATCTTGAAAAGAATCTCTGCAAACTAGTCAACAACGAGATCAACAAAATGTTTCATTCACGAATCGGGAAATCGTTGTCATGGAGACTGACATGGATACGGAGACGTTTCATTCAAAAGGAAGACGAAGGAGGGAACTCGTGCTTTTTGAGATCATACTAGAAAGAAATGGTCACTGATCTAGAAAAATAAGCGAAACTCCCGGAAAGAAAAAAGGATGCCAAACCAAAGTGCATTTTTTTTGAAAACATTATCTGTATGAGTTTGAATTCTTTATGAAACGAAAATGTCTTGGAAATAGTTTGATATGAAGTGAAAAAAAGAAACCTCAGAATCTCGATTCTCCACGAGGACTACACGAGAGGCAGAATCTCTCTTTGTCAATGGAAAGCGATTGCAGTTATAGATAGCGACCTTTCCCGGTTTTCCCATGGCTCCCAGGAATCCACCTGTACAAAGTACGGTGGACGGCGGGACCCGGGAGATGTCCGCTGCATTCAGATGTACCCCTATATAAACAACATGGAGATTGGCCAGAATCGGGGTTGGTTGATCATCACGTGTGAGGTGCGCGCTGATTGACTCAATCACGGATTTATGATACTCTTTCCGACCGGCAGTTCACTTCCGTCATGTAGTCTGGCATGACGGGTGGATCCCTACTGGCTCAGAGTTGAAACCACGTGACCGACCGGCAGTCCACCACGGACCCCAACTGGCTCACACCCATTCTTGTCAATACACCTCAGGGTTGATGATACTCCGTCCGACCGGCAGTCCACCACGGACCCCAACTGGCTCACACCCATTCTTGTCAATACACCTCAGGGTTGATGATACTCCGTCCGACCGGCAGTCCACTACGGATCCCGACTGGCTCATGACAAAAAAAAATGAAATGATTCACTTTTTGAATGTGTAACTCGACGTTTTGCATGCTTTCCAGACTCTCAAACAGGTTTAATAACTTTATTCATTTCCAGACTGTTTAAAACACTCGAGTCTTGAAGTTATGATTTACTGCAAACGTAGAATGTCACTGTTTCGTCGCCTTCTCCTATAGTGAACATGGTTTTGCTCTGTCTCGCCTGGAAACGTGTCATTTGAAATTGGGAATTCATGAGTCGTTCATTGACAAAATGTTCTTCACGATGTGTTACTTTTTGATATCTGTCTCAGGAACCTAGATAAATTTGCTCAAAGCAACGGTAGGAGGGTGCCGGTCAAATAGAGAAAGTATGGGAACTCACAAATTCGCTAATTTCCCCAGGGAAGGGCCACTCCGAAACGTCAAGTGCAGAATCTGTCGTTTTATCCGACGTATAGTCGCACACCTAAACATTGTTCAACTGCGAAGTAGTCAAAACGCACACCAACCGTCTTTTCACAGTCCTCCGATGCTGGGTAGATTGAGCATGCCGCATTGGCCAAGAGAACGAAAGAGATGAGAAGAAGGACCTTGTTGAGGAACATGGTTGTTTGAAATTTAAAACAAAATGAAGTTGTGAAGTTGGAAAACGGGAGGCGTTGGCCAACTTGAAAGTTGTTGCTTAGCGATCACCATGGGGCTCGGAGTGTCAACTTGAATGCCAACTTGAAGTAGTCTGGCAAGTCTAGACGTCTCCATCATGGGAAAAGATGTATATTTGATCTGTTAGACCCAAAGAGCATGGAACAGAAGCCAAACGGAGGGTTCTATCTGGAGAATCCCAGGTAGCCGTGATCATCAAGAGATCTAAATGTATCATGTCGTAGAATGTGGGATTGCTTCTTGGAAATTGAAAATAACATCTGAAAACGGAGGATCGAAGAAATCTGTAACACATTCTCAGAGTCTGGATTGTTTCGTAACTTTGAAGGTGCATTCCGAGAGGATTCAAGCGATTCAGCAGATCAAGAAATGGATGATCATCGCCCAGTTTTTCAGTTCTGTGTTAAGCTATTCTAACAAACCGGGATTTAACAAATTGTTTATTCATTTTACACCAAATCAGTGAAGTCATACACCGCCTCTTCCTTCAGCTCACGACGACGTGCCTTCATTCGATTCCAGGCTTGACGTTGGCGTCGGATCTCCGCAACCTGCTCCGCGACTTTATCGGCCACGAAGTTGCCGAATCGCCTGAAGATGTTGGCACGGCGTGCAGCAGGTTTACCCAGTGGAGTAGAAGTCATCGTGAGTGTCGACTGTGGACTTTGGAGTACTGTAAGAAAGGTTTTTGGGTACTGTTGTCAGCTCGTCAAAACAGGAGTAGACAGAGGAAAATTTTGTTTGAAAAGTAACCGAAAAATTGAAGTGAAAAGAAAATCTAGTGCGTGTCCTGTTTCTATGCATCTCTATGGTGCTCCCCTGGATACACCGCGGAAAAAAAAACACTTGATGTGGAGTGAATTCATCGAAACATATACAGCTCTGAAAGCAACGTCTCCGTATCCATGTAGGAAAAATCGGGTATCCAAGGGGTCCCCGAAAAGGGGTTCCGGCTCCTTCCCCATCCTCATATTCATTTTTCGACTTGATTCGAACCGAATATGCTCTCCTTCAAGACTTCGATTCTTCTCCTTCTCACCGTCTTTGTCATGGTCTCAAGTGATTACTTGGTGAGTTAGCGACCGATGAAAAAATTCTTGTGGATCTAAGTTTTATCGAAATCTAGTCTCAATGTCAAGGAACACTTTCCAGGTATCCGAAATCTTCAAGTTCCCGGACTGTGACAGCGTCAAGGGCTCGGGGCACAAGCATCCAGCGGTTCGCTCGGCGGCTGCAGAGGTTCAGGACTTCAAGGGTCTTCCGGACGGGGACCAAATGCAGGCGGCATTCGACTATGCCAGCATGTTGATGGCTAAGAAGATGTGATTCGATAAATTCTTGTGAATGATTGGGAATTTGGATTGGTGTATGTGTGTGGAATGTTTATTTTCTGAATGAACGATGGGATGGAACAATTTTGGGTTTTTAGCAATTGGAGAAAATAATGAGACCCAGAATTGACAAAATGAGACGGGAACTCAGAATACGGGATTTTGGATCGTCCATCCAAGTTTCTCAAACAAGCATTCGGATCAGATTTCTTTAGTTGGATGTTTGGATTCTGGCCAGGTAGATGTAATCGTAGACATCTTCAGAATACTTTAACGCCAAATCCGGTCTAGGCCGTTTCATAAGTGTCGGTCCATGGCCCCGTCGAAGAACAGCCAACGGGTTGAACTGTTGAAAGGTTTGAGAACCTCTGACCATTTTGGCCACCTTTGAACGAAATTAGGTCAAAAATGGTCAGGTTCTGAAACCTTTGAACATTTTCGGCGGTTCAAGCGTGTCGTTTGATAGCGGATCCCCAGAGGGCGGCCCTGGAAAAATGCTTCGGTTAACTAATTCTAAAATTTCGAGCTTCCACGATTAAATTTGTGTACCATCTTGTTGACTCCAGGTTGATCTCTTGTACTTTCCAAAAGTTCATAAATTCATGTCAGTCTTTTCCGCTTAAACTTCATGACA
Organism: Caenorhabditis sp. 40 LS-2015; assembly: GCA_900536305.3. NCBI lineage: Eukaryota > Metazoa > Nematoda > Chromadorea > Rhabditida > Rhabditidae > Caenorhabditis > Caenorhabditis tribulationis. The sequence goes on along the minus strand of LR546250.1, from coordinate 211,572 downwards.
TTTTTTTCCGAATGAAACGTATGTCTATTTTCTAAACAACATGTTTCCTTAGCGACCCGAGCCAACAATCGGAGCTCCGCTTCGACTATTTCATATTCAGTTCCTCATTCAACATGAAAATGCTCACCATCAAATCCGTCTTCTGCCTCCTTCTTCTTCTTATTCCAGTTGTCTCTCAAGTAAGTTCTAACAGGATTTTAAAGGGAAGATTGTGAATCGGAAGGCTTTAGGAATCTGAAAAATCTCTCGTTGAAGCTAGCCAACATCTTACAGACCCCAGTTCAAATCATCTCTCCCGCCAACATTTGTTCATACACAGATGAGAAAAGCGACTCGTCTCGCAGCTTGAAGTTGCTCGAGATACTTCTATCGAAAGCAACATTCAAGAAGGTGATGGCGTCGCGTGAAGCTGATGCGAGGAAGTCGGATGCTGCGGATTAAAAAATGGGACTAATACTTTGAAGTATTGAACTTTCTGTGAATAAATTATAATTTTGAGTTGTTGAATTACAAAATCTAAAAACAGTCTATAGAAACTATTCTGGAAAATCGCCATCAAGTCAGTTATGTCGCGTATTGTCACAATCTAATCGGTACATTTCAGAGCAAAAATGAACTTTTTTCGGACACATGAATTTGAACGCGACATAAAAGACGTGATTTTGGTTTTTAGAAAAAGTTTTCAACTACAATAATGAAGATCCAAAGTGTCTCGATGCGCCCACCAATTTTCATAAAAGTTGGGTAATTGAAATGTACTTCTTTCAACTGCTCAAAGTTGTCCGTTTTCCCCAGAAAATCACCAAAATTCTTACCTTTTTGGTCAGCAATTTTTGATGAAAGTCTAATTTTGTTTCCTTACTTCTGACTCTTTCAAGGTACAATGTCAGGAAACACACAAAGAACGACAAATCCTGTCTACAATCACCTGTTTTCACAAAAAAAAACAATACCGATGACTATCTTGTTACTTTCTCCACTGATCTCTGACATCCAACCTTGAAATCTTCCAGAATCCTCTATTCGTTCCATTTGTTTTCGCCGTTGCGTCACTATTTAGTCCCAGTTCTTTGGTTCACAAGAAATTGTGTCTGGTGGCCCGCAAACACAGACACATTTCGCAATGCGGTCACAAAACGAGAGACCGTGGGCAAAGAGGAGAGACGAGTCACATGAACACAGAATCTTATTCCCTCTCCTCCTCGAGACTAGAGAGGCGGAAAAAAAATGATGGTTATTATCAAAACTAAATACGAGAGCATTTGACACTCGCATTTTTCACTGAAAACTTCGAGAATATTTTTTCGAGAGAACGGCACTAATGATGTCCGAGGCTGCCACAGTGACGACTGCAACTTCGAGGGCTTGGTGAGATTTCTTTTTTTAAATTGTTTTCTAGCTCCGAAAAGGTTCACGTCAATTTATAAGAATTCAAATCCGATCGAAAAATTACTCGTGGAATTTTAATTTTCACAAAACTCGGCAAAACTAAAAAAATGGCCGCTGACGAAGATTCCGATGATTATTCTTGGTTTCTTTCCTGGTACTGGCCATGTCGAGATGACGATATTTCAAAAGATTCAAGCATCAATTCCTCGATTCTTCAGGTTGCCCTACTTTTCGTGTCCGTCGAAAAGTCAGCGACTCGCTGAGGCCGAGGGACGCATCTTCTCAGCGCTGGGCATTCGCTACTTGGCTCGACAGATTCAGGTAAGGAAGTGCGCTCTGTTGAGAAAACAATTTTCAACGGGTTTGATCACAGATGGGATAATACGGCTCTAGCATTTTTTTGCTTTTGGAATGAAATCTGAAACTCGAAACTTCTGAAACCTCAACGTCTTTGAATTCTGAGATTCTGAGTTTTTTAGGGACCTCAAAATTCGAATTCCGATAATCTCAGTATCAGATTTTCAATGAATTCAGCCTTTTGATCCTCATTTGTTCCAGATCCCGTTCAAAAACACTGAAATCAGTACAGTGACTGTAAATTGTGAACAACCATCAACTACGACCAAATATCCGATCGTTCTGATTCATGGCTTCGGTGCCGGCGTGGCCCTCTGGGGATCCGCCATCAAACGACTAGCTCAATTTCAAACCGTTCACGCTTTTGATCTACCCGGTACGTGTCCTTTTATTTTTCTGTGTCTCCAACATAGTTTTCTAGGATTCGGTCGTTCGTCTCGCCCGAAATTCTCGACGGATCCCGAAACCGCCGAAACCGAAATGATCGACTCGATCGAGCAATGGAGGGATAAGATGAACTTAGACAAAATGAATCTAGTGGGTCACTCGTTTGGTGGTTACCTCGCCACGTCGTACGCTCTGAAGTATCCGGGAAGAGTGGAGAATCTAGTACTAGCCGATCCGTGGGGCTTCAATGAAATGGATCCGGAACTGATGCCCAAACTAACCAGTCGACAGAAGAGTATATTCTGGGTCATTCAACAATTCAACCCGTTGGCTGTTCTTCGACTCGCCGGCGGCTACGGACCGACACTTATGAAACGGCTCCGACCGGATTTGGCGTCGAAGTATTCTGAAGACGTCTACGACTACATCTACTTAGCGAATTCCAAGAATCCAACGGGAGAGATGGTCTTCAAGTGCTTGTCTGAGAATCTAGGATGGGCCAAGCAGCCAATGTGTAAGAGGTTTGTAGTGAATCGCTTTTCTTTGATCCTTACATATGAGGTCCTCTCTTCAGATTCCACGAGTTGGACAACACCGTCCCAGTCACTTTCATTCATGGAGAGCGCAGTTGGATAGACTGGAAGAACACGAGAACGATGTTTGGAGAGTTGGATCATGTCGAGTCTCATGTGAGTTTTCTTGAAATACTGTAAAAAGTTCTATTTTTCAACTTTCCAGGTGATGGAGAGTGCCGGTCACCATGTCTACGCTGACGACGCCGACAAGTTTGCAGAGTTGGTGATTGGATCGTTGAAGGAGGGGAAGACGAAAAAGGGACCAACTGTGATTGTGGCAGAGGACGATGTGGTGACTCCACTGTAACTGTGTAGGAAAGATAACAGAGCTTTATATACTTGTCAATAAAGATTTTACGGGTTTTGTAAGACATGTGTTTTGAATTTTTTATGAGTTATGGAGCTTTGTGAACAAGCTTTTGATAAGTTTATTACGTTGCCACGAGTTGAGCCAACAATGGGAATTTTGTCGGTGACAGGGTTGTTCGGAATGGAATTTTCGGAATGGGTTTAAACGTGAATGAAATTTTTCGTAGCATTTGGGCAAGAATGGAGTCAACAGAAACAATGTTCCTTATTCAAAAAACTGTCGATTAAAAAAAAGACAGTTTGATTTCACCAGTTTCAAACAAAGTTATGTCCTACTAACTCAAAAATATTCCGAAACATTCCGAGTTCGGAATATTTTCGGAATGGCAAGGCATAACTTTGTTTGAAACTCATGAAATCAGACAATCTTGTTTTCAATCGACAGCTTTTCAAATAAGGAACATTGTTTCTGTTGACCCTTTTCTTGTCCGAATGCTACTGAAATTTTTATTTGTGTTCAAACCCATTCCGAAAATTCCATTCCGAACAACTCTGCGCCTTCTACAGTACTCCACAAAAAGATCATTCCACTTTGACATTTCACGTGTAGAGCATTCTAGGTCAACATTCAGACTGAAGTAGCATCATGAAAAATGTTCAGCTCCAAAAATCATTTAAGTTCATGGAACGGATTTTTTTCTCACGTGACCTAGTTTTTGAAACTTTCGAAAATTCCGTTTTTCGGGTTTTGGCTGTTCCACAAAAAGATCGTTCCACCCTCCAAAAATGACTGAATTGGGTCAATGAGGTCAATTTTTTCGACAGACTATGGTTAGAAAGAATAGGCATCCTCTAAAACCTAGGAAGATGATTCGAAAATTTTGGCAACTTTGACCTGTCGACTGCCACGACCTCAGGTATCACTGAAAACTGTTTCAGGACTTTTGAAGGCCAAAACTGCTTGAAATTTGCAGGATTCCGTTTGTAAACAAATTTTGAGACGTTTTCCATCAGTCTCGTGTTTGCCCGCACCAGAAAACCCAAAATTCAGGGGTGATCTGGAGCTTGAGACTGCTGGTGTTGACTGACATAATGGAAACAGAGGTGTCATATGTGATTCCACGTTTCCAAGCCTTGAAGTTTTTGATGCACCATGTCTCATTCTATCCTGTCAAAGCAATTTCAGTTTGCTATGAGCCTATTAGGGGCTTCCTGGCCGCTTCCTTCCACTCAAGGCATCCACAGTGTCACTGGTCCGGATTGAAGGACTCGTGAGTGTCGGGACCAGGATTTTCAGCCCATTGTGCCAGATAACTTTATGGNGGCTTCCTGGCCGCTTCCTTCCACTCAAGGCATCCACAGTGTCACTGGTCCGGATTGAAGGACTCGTGAGTGTCGGGACCAGGATTTTCAGCCCATTGTGCCAGATAACTTTATGAATAAACACTAAACCTTATTTATGAACTGATTACTCGAGATCAAGTTACTCGACTCTTCGGCATCACAAGATGACTTACGAACAAGAGGAACCCTTGGATCCTTGTGCTCTGGAAGACCGAATAGGCTCATAGCAAACTGAAATTGCTTTGACAGGATAGAATGAGACATAGTGCATCAGAATTCAAAAAAAATTCAAGGCTTGGAAACGTGGAATCACATATGACACCTCTGTTTCCATTATGTCAGTCAACACCAGCAGTCTCAAGCTCCAGATCACCCCCGAATTTTGGGTTTTCTGGTGCGGGCAAACACGAGACTGATGGAAAACGTCTCAAAATTTGTTTGCAAACGGAATCCTGCAAATTTCAAGCAGTTTGGCCTTCAAAAGTCCTGAAACAGTTTTCCATAGTCTGTCGAAAAAATTGACCTCATTGACCCAATTCAGTCATTTTTGGAGGGTGGAACGATCTTTTTGTGGAACAGCCAAAACCCGAAAAACGGAATTTTCGAAAGTTTAAAAAACTAGGTCACGTGAGAAAAAAATCCGTTCCATGAACTTAAATGATTTTTGGAGCTGAACATTTTTCATGATGCTACTTCAGTCTGAATGTTGACCTAGAATGCTCTACACGTGAAATGTCAAAGTGGAACGATCTTTTTGTGGAGTACTGTAGAGTTCCTTTATTATGTCCTCTCCCTTGTCTGCACCCTCTATTGTACCCTTTCAACCACTCTTGATTTCACAAAGATTCAGATCGGACGTCCTTCCAATCTGAAACACTTGTGTCTTTATTTAATACATAGTATGCAGTCCATATCAATACTGTTATTTCCCAAATCGATTTACAGCTAGTTGTACAACCAATACATACTGCACCACACAGATCACATAGAGTGAGAGACCCATTGTCCTCTGAACTCCCCCTCCCGTCTTCTCACCTTAAAATCTCTTCACCTTTTCTGTTCGCACCTCAATAGTATACCATAGTACCTCCAACAAAGTGAGAATTCGCACCTCAATCGATTTGGTTCAGGTCTCACCAGTTGCTATTAGGTCCCTTCTCATCTTGCACCTTCAAATATAGTTTTTCTCTCTCCATCTATTCGTCATCCTATTCCATCCTATTCGACATGTCCCCACCTAAAACACAAAAGCCTTCCAAAAAGGTCCGCATCCTACCCTTCCTTCGTGGACTCCTTGAAGACCCCTTCAAGTCCAACATCATCTGCTGGACGAACAAGGCCAAGCTGGAGTTCCGAATGGTGGATAATCACAAAGTGGCCGAGCTCTGGGGAGCCACGAAACCAGGACGGAAGGTGAAAGTTATGTCATATTCGAACATGGCACGTTCACTTCGTCCATTCGTGAAAAATGGAGAGTTGGAGAAGATGAATGGAAACACTTGCGGATACCGATTTGTAGAACCATCTGCAAATCTATCTTTCGATTTGGAAAGCCAAGTTACTAGGTAAGGTATTTTCAACGGCGCTTGTTTTCTCATGTTAACTTTTTCAGATCTCCATCTCCTTCTGATTCCTCACCATCCCCGACGCCTTCCCAGACTTCATTGTCACCTGCATCTTCTGAATCCGGAACATATTCTTCTCCAGATGACGTCCCCTTGGATTTCACTTCAATCCTTCTGAAGCAGTCTGTGGAATTCAGTGACTTTTTGGCTCAGCTTCTATCAAATTCCCAATAGTAGAATCCCGTTTTCGTAGCTCTTTTTTTAAGTTTTGAGAATCCAATAATAATAATAATANTTCATGATTCTCATAAGAGTTTCAACGTCATCAAATTTGAGCCCATGAAAAATTTTCTGCGCTGTTTGATATTGCTAAAACTGAACCATAATTAGAAATGGAGCTGGCTCATGAGTCCCACATCTATCACTTTTCTTATTCAATTAGTTTTGCCTTCCATTCCCAACCTCATTTCCAATAATTTTGCTCCCACTTATTTCCGCTCCGAAATCCCATTTCCTTACGCAGGTGTCCCCCGTCCGAAACCTGATTACCTTCTTCCACCACTCTGTCATTCCAATTAGTATCCATCCGTATCCTTCAGATCATCAGACCGCCTACTTCTATGTGAATGCTAGGTGCGGCACCACACGTGATCAGAAGCCGCCGTCGTCGCAGCTAGCCTTCAGAAGAAGACGAGAATCTCCGGGGCCATGCGAGTGCCCGTCATCCGACGGCATCTTACCTATCACGTCTTCTTATTACTAGTTGCTCTTTTGATTAGAAATGTCGAGGGTCGATCCATTGTTAGAGGAGACCATGTTGTGCATACTCCACTGGGAACCATTCGAGGGGTTGGACAGGTATGTAACATAAAGTGCTGACCAAAATGAATTCCGCAAGGGTGTCTTTAGTGCAAAAAGTAATATTTGAGGCATTAAAAAAAGTGTACCCAACGACCCAATTTTTCGGAAAATAAGCGGATATATCAAGCGATTCTGGATCTTCATTTTTGTGAGTGACAACTTTTCTGGAATATTGTTGTCAAGTGAGTTATGACGCGTTACAGAGAAGAAGCGGAATAAAGTTTGAAATTAGCACTTAATGTGCCAAAATTCGATCCCGCGTCACTATTCAACTTACAACATAGGAACTTGCTAGACAAGTTGGGACCTATAAAGCAAGAGTTTCTTGATACATCCACTGATTTTCGAAAAATTGGGTACCTGAAAACCCCATTTCAAAACCGTTCATGTAAGAGATATTTAAAAGTTGTCAACTAACAAAATGTTTTTCACATGTGATCATCTTCTAACTGAGTTGCAGTCTAACAGTGCACTGTCATAAACATTTCGTTTGTTTGTTGGCGACTCTTTGATATATTACAGTAGTTGAGATACATTTGATGAAAGTGGGTGGTAAGCTGTGTGTTTCCATTGCAGAATTTACCGAACAAGCATTGCAACATCTCAAAAGACACATTTGCAGACATTTGACGGTGCAAAGGTTTCTGCATTCCTGGGTGTCCCCTATGCTAAGCCACCGATCGGTTCGAGAAGATTCAAAATCGCCGAAATGATAGATCGATGGAGTGGAGAGCTGGAAGCAAGGACCCTGGCAAAGACATGTTATTTGACAATTGATACTGCTTTTCCTCAATTTCCTGGTGCTGAAATGTGGAATCCTCCCGGGGTAGAAGAATTCCTACCGTATCCAGCCTATCTTTTCTTTTAGGCGATATCAGAAGACTGTCTTAATATGAACATTTGGGTACCCGAAGAGCACGATGGATCGGTTATGGTGTGGATTTACGGGGGAGGATTTTTCAGCGGAACTCCTTCGTTGGATTTGTACAGTGGATCTGTGTTTGCTGCAAAGGAACATACGATTGTGGTCAATGTGAACTATAGGTGAGTCATTTAGAGATTTAAAAACTGGGAAACTTGATTCCAGACTGGGGCCGTTTGGATTCCTGTACTTTGGAGATGACTCTCAAATTCAAGGAAACATGGGTTTGATGGATCAGCAATTGGCTCTGAAATGGGTTCATGAAAATATTGGGGCTTTTGGGGGAGATCGATCGAGAGTCACTTTGTTCGGAGAATCAGCTGGGTCTGCATCTGCAACAGCTCATTTATTTGCTCCCAATTCCCATAAGTATTTCAAGAATATCATTGCAAAGGTATTCCTTCCCCTGAGATCGAAGACCCAAAGCCCTTTTTCAGAGTGGTTCCATCATCAACTCATGGGCATCTGCACCTCCTCCAACAATGCTCGACCTATCCCTCCGTCTCGCCAAAAAAGTGAACTGCACTTCCACAGACATGAATGTAATTGCCAAATGTCTTCGGAATGTTCCCGCTCATTTAGTCCAAGCTGAAGCAGATAACATCACGGCAGATATTGGACCTCCGATGACGTTTGCTTTCGTTCCAGTTTCATCGGACTCGAATTTCTTTCAGGTTTGTTAAACTCGGTTAACAGTTAATAATAAGAGATTTCAGGGTGATGTATTCCAAAAGCTGAACAATAAGCAATTCAAAAAGGATGTGAACATAATATTTGGAAGTGTGAAAGACGAAGGAACGTATTGGCTTCCGTACTACATGGCTCTTCCACAGTACGGATTCGCCTTCAATCACACCATCTCTGCAGAAGATCCTCATAATAGAGCACTGATTACAAGAGAGCATTACGAAGAATCGATGAAGGCATTCATGCCGTATTTTGCCGGCTCGAAACTAGTTCTGAATGCATTTATGAATTCATATGTGCATGTTTCCACGAGTAATGTGCCAGAAGAAAGATATCGAGATGGAGTCGCCCGTTTCCTCGGGGATCTTTTCTTCACTTGCTCTCTCATCGATTTCGCTGATTTGATATCTGATAACATTTTCGGAAATGTCTATATGTACTATTTCACATACAGGTTAGTATTTTAAGACATCGAAACTTCTGTAAATGCTTTGATTCTAGGTCAAGTGCAAACCCATGGCCAAAATGGATGGGTGTAATGCATGGATATGAAATCGAATATGCATTCGGTCAACCATATTGGAGACCACATCTTTACGATCAAACTCAGTTAGAAGATGAGAAACGATTATCCTCAATTATAATGCAGCTTTGGGCAAATTTCGCCAACACTGGGTAAAAAAATGATAGGTAAAGTGATGGTTACGACTATTTCAGAAGAACTGACGCTTTTTGGCCGCAATACAACAAAATTGAAAGAAAAGCAATAGATCTCGGAGAGTCGACACTGCACGGAAACCATCGAATAATATCAGATGTTCATGGAGGATTCTGTAGAATGATTGATGAGGCGAAAGCGTTCGTGAAACAGAAGAACGGTAAGACTTGGAAGAGTTATCCCAACGAAAGACCTTTTTCCAGCGAACGATTGTCGAACAACTCGAAAATCGGAAACTTCATTAGACACAAGTTCAGCAGTCTCATCTCTCTATTTCTTCATCATTATGACTATCTCCTTTTTCCTCTCTTGTATCCAACTGTGATAATTTTAGGCATTTTCCCTGTTAGTCTCTCAAACTGTTTTCCTCTTTCTACTGGATCTCAATCCCTTGTTCTGTTTCACTTTCCCCTTTCCCTGCTTCACAAAACTTCAGTTTCCGTTATATTGTCCTTTCGATACGGTGTATCTCTTCATCAGTCGAGCCAACTGCTTCCTCTTCTCATTTTTCGGCTGATAACTTTCCACTATCCCTGATTGCTCACAAGAGTCGCACTATCTCTGTTTTAGTAAATCATTTGTCTTTCTTTTCCAGAAATTGATCCAGAAAACTATAGCTGTCTTTTAGTTTAACAAACATGATCGTTGTTTTATGAAGTCGTTTTTTACCGGAAACTTAACAACACGAGAACTACTGTATTTCAGTAGATGGGAGACCTCATTTGATCACGTTTTGACAACTGTTATAGGAGCCAAGATAAATTTGGTCGAAAGGACGGTAAGGGAGGACCGTTCTGAGGAAATAGGGAATAGTAGTTGACGTTGAAAAATCCATGAGCTGCGATAGTTTTTCCTTTTTCATACCCTTGAAATCTATGATTTCACTGAGATATCTAGACAAACTCAAACTGGTATTTATATCATCCAACTATTATATCTGAATCTCAAAAGATTGAAAAATCTGTTTTTAAACGAGAAACGTCTTGGAAGTTCATAAAAACCAAAGTTCGAACTGATACGATCTTCGCGAAAAAATAAATAAAAAATTAGAGCGTGTCGTCCAAAAAATGACGAATCCCGGCTTTGGTGCCGTTATTCCCAACGCTAGGTTCTCGAAGCTCGACTTACGCCAGTACGAACATGAACAGTGAGTATTCGAAAGTTCGAAGTATACGAAAACCTGTATCCTTAGGCAAACGATCACAGAGAAGTACGAGGACGAAGAAGAAGAAAGCCTCTGCGGATGAAGAAAAAACTCAGGGTGCAACAAACAAGTCTCTCTTCTCTCGTCGTGCTAAGCACGAGCCTACAAACAATGAAGAAACGGAGGCTTTTGCGGTATGCTCTTGATCTAATTTCAGATTTTTAAAGGTTGAAAACTTCCAGAACATCTGCCGTTGTCTGATCGAACATCGCTGGTATCATGGTGTTATGCCACGTGGTGAAATCAGTACTCTCTTGGAGGATGAAGGAGACTTCTGTGTCCGTAAAACAACCGAAAAAGGAAAGCCAATTGTTTGTATCTCGGTAAAATGCCAGAAGGAAGTTCGCCACTTTCCTTTAGTCTTTGAAAACGGTCAATGGACGTTGAAAAATGTAAGCAAAGGTTCAAAGTTTTCAAGATCCATCAGTTTGTTCAGCTCGCCAAAACTCGTCGTTTCTATGAAGTCGTCGAGCTTCTGAATGCTCTCGTCACTGAGAAAATAGCCCTGTCTGGCGCAGTCCTGATTCGCGCTGTTCCTCGTCCGGACTACTACATTCCTCATAGCGATATTACGCTCATTTGCAAACTTGGAGGTTCGATACAGTAACTGAAAAGAAAATACAGTGATTGACTTATTACAGAGGGCGCATTTGGAGAAGTTTGGAAGGGATCTTTGAAACGTCACGAAGAGGAAAAGGCAAAGAAACTTGAGGAGAAATCTGCACCATCTGCAGCTGTTTCCACGCAGTCTAGTAATTCAGAGAAAGGGAAATCGAGACTGTATGTGGCTGTGAAGAAAATGAAGGGAAATGCAACGAAGGCGTCATTGGAGGAGTTTGTTATGGTAGGATTATATGTCGAACCCAATACGTTTAGTACTTCCAGGAAGCAAAATTGATGCGCCAACTGGTTCATCCGAACATCGTGACTGTCTATGGAGTTGCACCATCTGAAGAGCCTCTCATGATTGTTTTGGAACTTGCCGGCAATGGTTGTCTCAAGTCATATGTCGCCAAGTACCAATGTCCCGTGGATCAACTTTTGCAGTTCACTGCTGATGCTGCTCGTGGAATGGCCTACTTGTCATCGAAACTCGTTATTCATCGTGATCTGGCCGCTCGAAACTTGCTTCTCGGATCGTTCGTTGAAGTGAAAATTTCTGATTTCGGGTTGTCTTCTTCTGGAAAAACTGAAATCAAAGTGAAGCAGATGAAAGTTCCGATCCGTTGGCTTGCTCCAGAGACTCTTGAAGAGGTAAGGTACTGTGAATCGAGAATAGTAATCGTCTTTCGTTTCAGGGAGTGTTCTCCACCAAAACGGATGTTTGGGCCTACGCTGTGACCCTTTGGGAAATCTTCACTCGTTGTCAAACTGATCCATATCCGGGACTCACTAACCAACAAGCGAAGGATTTAATTCGTGGTGAGGCTCTTCCGATGAACCCACCAGAAGGAACTCCACCTATTGTTGTCAAAATTATGGAGGATTGTTTCAACAAGGTAGAGAGATTTTTTATCCGAAGTATTAGTCTGATTCCAGAATCCCGATGATCGTCCAACCTTTGCTGCGATACTGAAGCGTCTTCGTCCGGAAGAGGACATCACCGCTTACGAAGCGAAGGAACTCTCCCAGACAAGCCCAGTCAAGAAATTAGCGGCTCCCTCTGCTGAACAGTCTGCTCGTAGTAAAAGACCTTCTCGAAAATAACTTCTTCTCAATTAAAGATCAATAAACTCGTTCATCGAAAAAAATAATTCCAATATTTATTCATGAATTCATAGCACGGACAGATTATAATCGATTTGAGCCCCTCTTCAGTTTTTGATAAGGTGAAGCTATAGTACAGTACTCCACAAAAAGATCATTCCACTTTGACATTTCACGTGTAGAGCATTCTAGGTCAACATTCAGACTGAAGTAGCATCATGGAAAATGTTCAGCTCCAAAAATCATTTAAGTTCATGGAACGGATTTTTTTCTCACGTGACCTAGTTTTTGAAACTTTCGAAAATTCCGTTTTTCGGGTTTTGGCTGTTCCACAAAAAGATCGTTCCACCCTCCAAAAATGACTGAATTGGGTCAATGAGGTCAATTTTTTCGACAGACTATGGAAAACTGTTTCAGGACTTTTGAAGGCCAAAACTGCTTGAAATTTGCAGGATTCCGTTTGTAAACAAATTTTGAGACGTTTTCCATCAGTCTCGTGTTTGCCCGCACCAGAAAACCCAAAATTCAGGGGTGATCTGGAGCTTGAGACTGCTGGTGTTGACTGACATAATGGAAACAGAGGTGTCATATGTGATTCCACGTTTCCAAGCCTTGAAGTTTTTTTTGAATTCTGATGCACCATGTCTCATTCTATCCTGTCAAAGCAATTTCAGTTTGCTATGAGCCTATTAGGGGCTTCCTGGCCGCTTCCTTCCACTCAAGGCATCCACAGTGTCACTGGTCCGGATTGAAGGACTCGTGAGTGTCGGGACCAGGATTTTCAGCCCATTGTGCCAGATAACTTTATGGATAAACACTAAACCTTATTTATGAACTGATTACTCGAGATCAAGTTACTCGACTCTTCGGCATCACAAGATGACTTACGAACAAGAGGAACCCTTGGATCCTTGTGCTCTGGAAGCCCGAATAGGCTCATAGCAAACTGAAATTGCTTTGACAGGATAGAATGAGACATGGTGCATCAGAATTCAAAAAAAATTCAAGGCTTGGAAACGTGGAATCACATATGACACCTCTGTTTCCATTATGTCAGTCAACACCAGCAGTCTCAAGCTCCAGATCACCCCCGAATTTTGGGTTTTCTGGTGCGGGCAAACACGAGACTGATGGAAAACGTCTCAAAATTTGTTTACAAACGGAATCCTGCAAATTTCAAGCAGTTTTGGCCTTCAAAAGTCCTGAAACAGTTTTCCATAGTCTGTCGAAAAAATTGACCTCATTGACCCAATTCAGTCATTTTTGGAGGGTGGAACGATCTTTTTGTGGAACAGCCAAAACCCGAAAAACGGAATTTTCGAAAGTTTCAAAAACTAGGTCACGTGAGAAAAAAATCCGTCCCATGACCTTAAATGATTTTTGGAGCTGAACATTTTTCATGATGCTACTTCAGTCTGAATGTTGACCTAGAATGCTCTACACGTGAAATGTCAAAGTGGAACGATCTTTTTGTGGAGTACTGTAGTTCAGATTTCAATATAGTCAAGATGTTCAATTGTTTTAAGAACAAAGACTGTCAGTTTCATTCAATGTTTTCTCTTCAGGCATTTTTGAGTAAAAGAACCTTCAATCTTCATTTTGACATTTCTTGAGATGGAACGTGGTTGACCCTTTTCGTTTTGGTTTCACCTCTCTGTGCAGTTTCTAGAAAAGGTGCTGGGAATCTCCCAGACAATCCAGGAAGAGGAATAGAGATTATCTTCAATCATTAGATACTGTTAGGCTCTCATCTCACAGCCATTCTTGTGACTATCCAATAGCTTGTAAAGAAATGCAAATATAAGATCAAGTTTCCATATCTCGCAACTATAATTCCGTTTCTTACAGATGTACGGTAGGATGATATTACTTGTCGGGAAAGCTTTTCCGAAAAAACTTTTAGAATTTGGAGTAAATTTTTGAAAAAAAAATTGTGTGTATATTGATTCAATGTTGAAATAGTTTTCTTTTAAACAATATAATTGCGGGGCCCGACGCGTTGCAAGTACTAATATGCTTTTTAATGGCTCACCCGCATTGGCGCCACGACGCCAATTTTCGCCTCCGTCCGCAATGTGTCGTCAGAGTGTAAACAAAGTCCGCAATGTTTTTTTTAAGTTTGCAAGCTTTTTTTTATGTTGTAAATATAATATAATATTCACTGCGCTCAACTTTCAACATCTCTAATTTAGTTGCTCGTTTTATATAAATTATCTGAAGCTTCAGGGTGTTCCGATGGCCGATTCGCATGGTTTGCAGTCGCCGGAGGTGGTTGTGGAAAAATAGTGAGACGATTTCACCGAAAATGTAATGATAACTTGTTTTCAGTACGATTTCGAGAGAAAAATCTTCGATCGGTTTCGAAATCGGCAACAATGTAACTGTGCAACTGAGCGCGCCATCGGATGTAGATAACGGGAGAGAACGGGATTCGTCAAATGTTCATACCAAAATTGTAATGGATCACAAAGGAGACATTCAATACTTGCGTGGGCGTATTTTGACATCAAATGGGCCTGTTGTGGGATTCCGCTCGATTCATGAATCTGTCGGCGAATCTCTGAATATGATCAATTTGCAAACCAAGAAGAGGTACCGATTCAGAGATTTCCCATTCCGAACAGTCGACTTGGCTTTTGCTCATCACCACAAGTTCCTGGCTGTGCTCAACGCGGATTTCTCACTTTATATTTTTGAAGTTTCCGATAATTGCGAACCAAAGAAGTTCCTCTCCGTCAGCAATTGGCCGACTCACCCACCTTATGCAAACGATACACAGCCGCACATCTCATGGTGCCCATACGTTCAAGGAGAAGATGAAGATGATGAAACCATTCATATGGTAGCTGTGTATTTGGGTCGCCACTTGTATATCGTGAACATCAGCGTTCTGAAAGAAGCGGGACTAGGCGACGATATAGATTTCGAAGATGCGAAGAAAGAGGAAGGCGGTCTCTTCACGCACTATTTCGATGAACTGAGTGAGAACAAAGATTTCCGAATTGCCGCTGTTTGCATTTCGCCGGATTCTACTGCTGTAGCTGTTGCGAAAACTGAAGGACCAGTTCAATTTTTCACTTTCAACGAAGAAAAGAACATTTTGATCGGTGCACACTGCTTTGAGCCAAGAGGATTTGCGAAAAGTGGTTTGATAGATGACCTCATCTTCCTCGACGACTTGAGTCCAGATCGGAAAGGGACTCAATTTTGGCGTTCGTGTGTTGTGGTTTCAGACAACGGACACAAAATAGCTTTGTATGAGTGTCAGGGATGGAGGTGTCTCGGAAGAGTACGATTCGAAACCACACGAGATGTCAACAAGTTCATTAGCATTCCAGATCCATCTGCCGATTTCGTGCACCTTCTCGACGTCGATGGAATGGTGAGGGTCATGGAAATCTCTTCTGCTTAAGAATGCCTGTTTTACAGAACGTCTTCTCCATCGAAGTTAGGAATTCTACTCGCAGCGGATCAATGCCTCGTTTCGCGGGAATCACACAACTTTCTTTCTGTCATCCAATTTTCTTCATTTCTCCTCTCTCATCTAACTCTTTCGAACATGAAGACTCCGGGGATGACTTATTTAATAGTGGAAGCAACGATGAGGAATCGGAAACTGAATCACTTAACAGTGAATCTGGGGAAACGCGGATGAAGTACACCAAGGCGAAGAAGTATTTTGTGGCCATGGGAAAACGGAGCATGGTTGAGCTGCAGATTACTGTGAAAAAGTACATTCCGTCTCCCGTTGTACCGGTTGCAGAGTCTGACAAAGAACCGAGTCCATCTGTGTATGTGGACACGGAACAGGAGACGTACGATTCTTCTCCACTACAAGGACTTCTGATGCAACAAACGCAATCTGCTCCAGGACCTAATCTTGAAATGATCAATCAGAAGTTGGACAGTATCACCGAAACATTGGCTCGGATGGAAGCGGAGAAAAAGGACACCACAGAACGGATGGTTAAGCAGATTATCGATGCACTCGGTTCGTTTTCGAGAAATAGCTTCGTTTTTAAGTTAGCGTGTTAAATAGCTTCAGATGAGAACATCAGAATGAGAGAAGGGTACATGCTGAACCGCATTGAGCAACTCTGCGAAAATGGTCGTCTCGACACACTCAACACTCTCCGCAATGGCATCAATAGTCTGAACGATCAAATTTTGAACTCAGTTCATAACAACAGCTTAGATGCGGCCGAAAACATCAGCCAACGAGTGGGAAATTGTGCAAAACAGGCTTTCACAGAATGCCTCATTCCATCTTTCGAACGAAGCTGTGAAATTCTCTTCGCCCGGCTGAATGAGAACTTTAGTCTTGGAATGAGCGAGGTATCGCTGACAGATAGAGTACAATTTTAATCGATTTTTATTTCCAGTATCTCGCAGCCACTACTCAAATGGTTCAAGGAACTGCTATGGCAACTGTTCAAATGGCACAACAGCAACAACAAAAATTGGAAATGGAACGACTCGCTCTCCTTCAGCTGGCTGATACAGACCCAGAAAGTGCTCTCGAGGCTGCTCTGAACAAAGCTAACGAGTCAGTTTTGGAGTCCGTCTGCTCGAAAATCAATCCAGAGAAAATCATACTCCCCGGAAACACGAAGCTGAGCCAAACTTGTCTGCTGTCTCTTGTTCAACAGTTCACTGTTTCTCTGCAAAGAGACAGAGATCTCAAGTTCCGTTGGATTGAATTGGTCATTCCGGAAATCGATTTAAGCTGCCCAGAAATCAGCCTCGTCGTCCAACCCGTTGCACAGAAGTTACTAGTGGCTCTGCAAGGTGAAGTGCCCCATACAGTACACTGGACCATGATTTTGTTTTCAGATCTGATTGAAAGCACACAGGATGAACAGACTCGTCGCTACATTCGCCTGCTGTATCAAATGACTCGCTCCTCACTGATCCAACCTGTCACCCCGTCACAGAGAGCTTGTGAGTTTGAACTATATCAGGATGTTAGTTTCTCTGTAAAACATATTTACAGCTGCATCTGTGCTCTCCAAATTCATCGCAGAGCATTCTCAGCAATAATTGGCTCCTGACTTACTCACTCTACATCCACTTTGTTTCCCAGTTTTCTTACCAAATCTCAAGAGTCTCAGTTTTACCTTGTCGTTTTCCTACTCAAGAGTTTGCTCCTTCATTTTAAAAGATACCGCCGTTTTAGGTAGTGATTCGTGTTCCATATTACAGTAACCCAGTTTGTCAGTAGGCCCTGTGTATAGAATTGTGATTAGAACCGCATCACAATCGAGCCACTACCATTCACTGTCTTAATTTATTTCTTATTTTTCAAGTTTTCATATATTGTACTTCTGACGAATCGTTCACAAACAATAAACAAGTTCTGAACGAAGTATTTGCATCCTGAGAGAATTGATATGTACATACAGAGTGAATCGTTTGCTTCAATCACTGAAGAGCTTGGTCTCGTTTTTTTTCTCAGCTGCCAAAATGACGCTCCGGAGACTTGCAATGACTGCTTCGATTTCTTCCAACTTCCGTTGCTCGTGAGCTCTTTGAGCAGGAGTTATTGCATTGTTACTGGAAGAAAGATTTATGGAAATCGAAAATGGAAGAAAAACTCACAAGGAAAGTAGAAAAATTTCATGAATCTGTTCGTATCGATCAAGAATTCGATAGTTGAGTCTCAAAAAGTCAATATAAAGTGTCTTCTCCTGGATGTATCGTTCATCGTATACCGGCTGAAAAGAAAAATAAAACTGCAACTGTTGGTCGGAAGTTGAGGGGGGGTTTGCCTTTTGGTCTAAAGTTGCCGGCGACACCCGAGATTATGCAGATCAGAGCCACCGTACTTTAATGAAAATATCCATGTATACTCTAATTTCAAAACTAATTTCCTATGTTTTGACCAAAATCAGGAAAGTAACTTGAGATTGGAATAAGCTCCTTTCAAGTACAGTAGCACTACACAGGTTTTTTCGTGGTGAGTGACTGCAGAATTGAAAACTCTCCTGAACTGACTTCCACTCAGAGCACCATTAAAACTTTAAACGATGAAATAAGAACTCACCCCAACTACAGCTTCAGCGTTCATTTTACCTATTTCATATTCAGAGAGATGTAGCGACGATCTGAAAAGACGACAATAAAGAAAACGTCTTCGAATTCTTTGAGCAAGAAAAATTCTTATGAGTTTTTACTCAACAAGTGACACAATTTTGAACCAATTTGTAGGCTTTTGAAGCTAATATGTCAATGGTACAATCGCTCTTTTTCGCAATAACGTGACACAAATTTTCAAGAAGAGAACTCGTTAAAGAAATCACGGGGCATGGAGCATGGACATAGAGATAGAGAAAAACAGGGTGGCGAAATTCTGAATGGAACAGAGAAGAGAACAGAAGGAACGGAAATTTGAGAGCATTGACTAAACAAATGTAGAAGTTTTAATAAACACAGTTTATACGATTTAAATGCTTCCGAAACGTTGTGGATGCAAGACAACATCAGAACGACGCCTTCATTCCGCTACATCAGCCGCCAGAATGCATAATTGGGCACGCGGAAGACTGGGCGGAAGATGGATAAGAGAGGGAAAAGAGAAACGAGGTGTTTTGGTGGTTACTACTAGAAGAACCCGAGCAAGATTAGGTTGTTATTCTGTAGTAGTAATAGATTTCAAGAAAAAAAAAAGAGTGTACGAGGAGGAGAGAAGCAGAGTAGAAAGGTATATTAGTGTGAGGTGGCTTGTTATGATGAATTGATAAGAGTTTTGAAGGATTACTTTCGGAAGTGTAGCACAATATGATTTTCGTGGGATACTGTAGCGATAGAAAGTTTATCAACTTTCATGATTTACAGTGAAAATTAATCACTTTTGAGGAGTTGAAAAAAACGGTTACTACTCGATTAATCTGGAAATCGGTGGATGTATTAATCAACTTTAGATCTTCATTTTTGCAGTTCACAACTTTTTCTGAGAATCTCTGTCAAGTCGGTTAAATCGTGTTAGAGAAGGAAACATTTCCTTAGTTCCCAGAATTTTCAAAAGATCGGTTAGAACCGAGTTGAATGTCTTTGAAGTGGGGCAAGACTGTTACAGGTATGTCGAGAGGAAGAGGTTAAAGCTTGAGTTAGACATAAACGTTAAATGAGAATGTCTTCTGGACTCCTCAAAATGCGATTCCACTCCATTTGTTCTGTTAAAAACATGTGAAAACTAATAAAGCATACGTGGCAGTTCCCATCATGCTAGAGACCGAAGAAGTATTCATCAGGACAGAAAATAATAACCTTTTTTGAGTCTTTTATACGAACAATCTTATAAGAAGAAAGAAGAATACGCTCAATAACTGTAAACACTGATGAAATATTTCTGCTGAATGGGAGGGTCATAAAAGACACAGAGTCTGATTGATTTATGGATGATGAGAGACCGAATCACTAGAGAAAGTTTCATCAGGTGTTCAATTTATGATTTGGCTTGAATACGAGGGAGTACAGTATTTCTCTATAATTCTTCTCGGTGATTTAAATATAATGTATTTTTCAGAAACCATATTTCCTAGACATATGCTTTCCCGAGAAAATGTTTTACGGTTCATAAATCAAAATGCTTGGAGAGACGAAAAAAAGACGAAAACTAGTAATACTTTCAGACATGTCACAGAATAACAAAGAGTGCAGGCGAACAAAGAGGAAAACAGAATGAAATCGATGGCTTTTATTGGAAAGTACAACGAATGAGAGTTCGATCCAAAAAGCGAATTGCCAGTGTTCTATCGATCAGTTTTCACTACTTTTGAAAAGTGACATTGAAAAGTAAGGAGTAGGCAGGTAAAACTAAGACAAGACAACTCGAAAGGAGAAATATTGAGAAGGAATTAGTGTTATTTGGAACACAGTTCTCCGACATAAGGAGTGCATCCCTTTCCTCTCCTGTCTCTTACCCTCTGCTCATTTCTGATCTTTCGATTTGTTGACTTTTCGTGGTTGGTAGTCGGCATATTATTACACATCTAATCGGACCTTGTACCATTCTCAAAACGGATGAGTTCTGCTGTAAGAAAATACTCTTCCCAATTTTCAGAAATCTTAAGATTGAAGTTCCAGGTCAATTTTCCCTACTGGTTTTTCGTTTTTCCTAACGTTGTTTCGCAAATATTACGCAGTGCGAGAGGTAGTGGTCGATTGGTGTCGGCTCTTTGAGCAGCTCACCCAAAAGAAGAAATCGGCGACCTTCATTGATCTAGGATTTTCAACTGTATTACAAGATCACCCGGATCAGGATGTTAGATATTATCTATGATATTCTCATTCCAATCCTCCGGATAGTTTTACTTCGACTTTCTATCCAAATCGAAATTAGAAAGACTAAGACTGATGGTTTTGCTTTTTGTCACTATTAAAACTCCCCATTCAATTGCTCTTTTTCCTTCCTCCAGAATAGCGTTGTTTTTCTACCATGTGTAGCTGCCCTCTCAACCCGATTATTCTCTCTTATTGCGAAACGCCCTCACTTCAGCTTCCTCTTCCATTCGATTCCATGAGTTCGGCGGTTCAGGGCTCCTGCGGCGGTGCGCGGACCGCATTGTCGCGCATAGTGAATGTCTGTGTCTTCTTCAAAATACCCGATATTTTTCGCTCGCCGCATCTACGCGATGTTGTCTGTGTTTCGCGGTTCTCGCGCACGAGGAGAGCGAAACCAAACCGGCGACCATCAAAATGGCGACCAGTCTCTTGCCTTCAGCCCCAATAGGCCGCTTTTTCGTTTAGCTCCAATCGAATTCTATTCTTTCCTCCTTTCATAGGCACTTCTAAAAGGCGAATCTGGCGCCCTGACAACAGATGTGAGCGCAGCTGCTGACCCTCAGACGTCCATTTTTCATCTAAATTGTCAAGATGCGTCTTGAGGGAAAATAGCGACTACACTTTTCTTCCATCGTGTTCATATATTTTTCTCTGTCATGAAGCGAAAACTAAATTTGATTCAAATCGCGTTATTCTTAAATAAATAAAATTTCTTTGATTGAGCTTTCGTAGAATATCCGACGATTTTTAAACTGTGTAAATTCAGAATCCGGATCTCACACTAAACAGTTACAGTAGCAAATTAAACATTATGGTTATCTTAATATCGTTGTGAAACCTAATTTATGTTAGTGACTGTGCGCCTTTCATCGGAGTACTGTCGGCAGAAGTGCGTTGCTTTTTTTCTTGATTTTCTCACCAGATTTCGAGCAGATTCTATTTTTTGTTTCTCATTTTTTCGAATTTATAATCTATGAATTTTTAACCAAATTTTCGAGCTGAGCTTACACTAAGTAATTGTTCGTGTCGTTACATAGAAGTCTTGAATAAACAGTTGTGCCATATAAATGCATATTAATCGAACTAACATTCTTATGTAGACAAACAGTTCCGTTTTTCAACATCATTGTCTCCTAAATTGGTAAGGTGTCTGAAGTTTGTTTCTGATCAACTCAGGTGACTCACATTTCCGCCTCTTCGCACTTTCACCTCTCGGCAAACATGTCCCCAGATTTTTCGTCAATCCTGAACAACTTGAACCCACTGTCACCAATTTTGCTATGTTCGTACACTTCGAATGCGGTGACTAGTAATGTATTCTTTATAATGAATTCATTCCATCCTCGTCCGTCCGTACACCTGTCCTCATCTTTTTTCCTCTTACGCTCTCCGCATACTCTATTCGATCCCAATTCTGTTTATTAGCAAACGAAACACAGACACATACATACACTTACCTACACACTACCCTCATTCCTAAGGAAAATTAGAACGCGATTGTTTCAGTGTATTACTAGTATCATCAGCATTAGTTACACCTAAATGCCTTCGACATAATTTGAAGTAACAGTATTTATGCGTTGACTAATAGAATGATATGGCGACTGGTTAAGTTTCTGGCTTTAAAGTTTAATCTAACCAGAATGTCATCTTGATTTCAATTTCCTCGAGATTTTATTGTTTTGGCCGCTTTTTTCACAGGTCATCAAAGGGAAAGCATCTGGTGTTCGAAGTGATTGATCTTCCCGCTCGATAAGAGAAACCGGGCGCGTCGATTCTTCCATTGACCGCAGCGCCATGACTCATTGCGGAGAGCGTAACAGCAGCCGGTGAAATCGACGAGAAACGCGCACATCTCCACTGAGTTTGCGAAAAAAAACCGAGCACCTTGCCTCATTTTCAGTTCATTTTTGAAGTCAAGTTTTTTCGAAAAAATACATTTTGAACATTCAGCGTTTGAACGAAGAAATACTTTGATACCGACCGCCGCTTTGAAATGGTCTATTCTGTAATGCTGCGATCTCTTTTCCACATATGTAAAACTGTTTGCGGTCGCCCCTGGGTTTTTTTCTCACTTTGTGCCAAACTGATAACGTAGTCGTCCTCATTGGCGTTTCCTTTTTTAAACGGCAAACAATCCTTATCGATTTTCCTTCATTAAAACTTGCAGTGATACTATTATGTTGTTTATTCTCAATTTTCTTGCGTATATCGAAGTTTTTTTTTTCAACTACCAGTTTTCAGAATTGTATCGGCACTCACCCTCGCTTTCCGATCCTCGACAATCCCGATCGAGAGACGGAGTGAGAAATGGCACAAGTAGAAGTGAGTGTTTCGCAACATTATATAAGAAAGATCTGCAAATTTTATTGAAAACTTCTAGAGATGTTGAATTTCAGTCGGATATTGTTCCTGGAAACGTACGTGATATGGTGAATAGGCTATCGAGGGATATGACTAACCGGAATCCGTTTACTGTTCATCAGCAGGTCGAGAGGAGGCGTAAGGTTTAATATTTTTGTCTGAAAAATTTTTTAAGTATTTCAGCTCTTCCGAATGCTTCTGGCCAACCCCCTGTTCAACTATTCGTTGCAACGTATGCATACAGTTCGAAGCAAGAAGATGAACTCAGTTTCGTAGTTGGAGATATTATTGAATTGATGCACGAAGTAGAGGATGGCTGGAGTAGAGGAAAGCTGAAATCGACTGGAGTAGTTGGCATGTTCCCAACTAATTTTGTGGCTGCCAAACCTGTACCCACGACACCAACTTCCACCACCGCTCCCACAACAACAACTGCGTCTACATCTCGTCCGAAAACGGGAAATAGTGAAGTGGTGATGAGAATGGAGCCAAAAGCGATTGATAGGACTCCTTCGACAGTAATTTTTTTCTATCGAGAAAATGCCTTACTTCAAATTTTAGATTATCTCCGACCAGTCTACGTTGGTTAAAAATTCAGATTCTAAGTTCAGTAGCATTTCTACAGTATCACCACCTTCAGCGAGCACCGATACGTCTTCAGCAGAGTCTGCGAAAACAAAGGGTGTGTTTTCTGATGAACTATGGTATTTTATACTCTTAAAAATTATGGCTTTTAGAAATGGCAAGAGTGAAATTTGTTTACAACCCACAACATGATGACGAACTAGCCCTGAAGGATATTGACATGCTTCTCAACATTACAAGTAAAGTGAGTCATTTTTTTCGTTGAAGGCCTCATAGAAAAAACAATAAATTACCCCTTATGTTTAGAGTCCTGGCGATGCTGGTTGGTTCGAAGGCGAATTGAACGGAAAGAAAGGATTATTCCCGGATAATTTTGTGGAATTGGTTCAAGTACCAATCGACACCGAATCTGGAGCAAAATATTCATCGGTATCGAGAGCAACAGCTCTCAATTTCGTTACACACAAACCTCCCCCTGTGAACCCACCGCAGCCTGCAGTTCCTCCGAAACCTGCGAAAATAGTACCTGTGAGTTTTTCTTTTGCATCGGCTTAAGTCGTATAAACATGCGTTACTTCTTGACTCAAAGAATCCACTATCTCCCCACCCACATTTTTTCCCTCATCTCGTCTCGCACAGAGAGTGTGAGAATTTGAGAGACCCAGACGTTTTGCCTCCCACAAAAAATGATCGTCTCTCGAATTCTCAGTCGTCAAGCCGTCGGCGCCTCCTCTCTTCCTCAGTCATGATTTTCTCACAATCATTTTTTCACTATTCTATTTTTTTCTTTTTTTTTCAGACTGACACAGCACCACCATTGTCTACAACAACCGTTTCTTCTTTTCAAGTCCCCGTCGTTCAAGCGTCTACAGCACCTTCAACCAACATGCCTACCTTTAATGCATCTGCTGGAATCAAAAATAACAACTTTGCTGCACTTCGGGAGAAAATGTCGAACGTGAGTTAACTATTCCGGTTTTTGTGACCATCTCACTATTTTTCAGAATCTCAAAGTAGTGGCT
The DNA here is from genome assembly GCA_900536305.3 of Caenorhabditis sp. 40 LS-2015. Lineage (NCBI taxonomy): Eukaryota > Metazoa > Nematoda > Chromadorea > Rhabditida > Rhabditidae > Caenorhabditis > Caenorhabditis tribulationis. Next base: position 187,293 of record LR546250.1, on the reverse strand, counting down.
CCGGAGAAAGTGGCTTCCGTTCAGCAGAAGCAGACTGATGCACGAGATCGTGCGTCCACTGTTGAATCATCAACTGGGGAGACTTTAATTGATAGTAACAGTAGCGGAGATCAAGTGACCGAGCTGCAGCACATCACTAAAAATCGGGCTCGTCCGCCAAAGAATCGCCCGATGAGCATGGTGATGAATCGCAATCGGGTGGGTGGTTTTAAGTTTTAAGAAATAAGCAATATGTTTTGATTATGAAACACAAAAGAAACTGCGTTTTGAGATCATTTGAAATGCAATAACCGTTTACCTTCCAACTGGCGTTGTTCAACATTTCGAGTACACTCTATCCGGTGATTTCCATTTCCGAACAAAAACTTTCTTTCAGTCCGACGAATCACCAACAGGCCGTCTCAGCTCACCTACATCTGCTGCTGCAATCAATCCTATGTCTGCTTCTATGTTCGTTCCTCTTACAACCAAGGAAGTCTCGATTCCTTCCAATAGCAGTGCATCATCTTCACCTTTCAAAACTTCATCGATTGCTCCAGCGGCTGTTGTTCCGCCATCCTCTGCTTCCAAGCCTGCTCTTCGACCAGTTGCTAGCAACTCTCTCACGGACACAAATGGTATATTACCAGAGGGCTGCGCCCCTCTGGGGCCCTTCGGGCAGGCCTAAAATATTTGATCTACCGGTTCAAAACTATCGCGCGAAAAACTTTCCCTGGAGAAAAAAATGAGGTTTTTGAGCCCGCATGAGCTCATTTTTTGTCAAATCGAAAATCGAAAAAGACCGGCATCATTCAGGCCCCATTCCTAATAACCTGTGAAAATTTGAGAAGATTTGGTTCAGTGGGGACTTCGCTAGGGCGGGAGACACGACACAGACAGACACACACACACACACACAGAATTTTGCGTTTGTTAATAGTAAAGATTCTTGAAAATTTGTTCGTTTCAACTACTACTTGTTACAGGCTCATCGTTCGCTAGAAAACTGGCTTCTCCGGACAGCGGAAAGTCACCAGACTTCTCATCGTCTTCCGACTACGTCAGTCGCGCCGAGTACGACGCTCTTTTGGATCGGTTCCGTGCTTTGGAGGCGAGAGTTATTGCTCTGGAGAAGACCCATTTTTAGCCATTGTTCTTCGTGTTATTTTGCCAACGTCTCCCAGTGCAATATTGATTCTCGGAAGAGTAGATAATCGTCAAATATTCAAATTCTGTGATACTTCGCTTTCTCTCCATCTTCCCATCCGTTTCCACTCTCTCCTCTCAACCGATTCGTTTGTATTCATTCACTCATCATTTGTATGCTCCACAACTTTGCTTTTTCGCTTCTTTTTCACATTGTTGCTCAAAACGGCGTTTTCTCTCCTTTCCCACCTATTTTCCCACTACATGTTGGCCAGTCAGGACCTATATTTTCGTATCTCCATTTTTTCGAATGGTCCGTTTTTTTGCACCCAGCCAATTTATGTTACTATTATTACTTCTACACCATGAATGCTATTGTGATTATGTGTCGATTAAAGTAAATATGATTCTAATTCTCGGAAGTTTTTTTTATCAGTAAATCTAACCACCTGTCGTGTCCCCTATTACATCGACCCTTTAACCCATCTTCAACCTAGTAATCGAACGATTTGGCACTCCAGAGGTCATGACGGTTCCAATCAACAGTGACAAAAACTTCAAGGAGCAATTCGAGAAGAATAAAGGACGGTCAATCATTTTGTTTTTCACTGCTACCTGGTGGGTTTTCTATTTTTGGAGAGTACTTATCCAGAATAAATCCTTTTTCTAGGTGTGCTCCCTGTCATTCGATAAAACCGTTTGTTGAAGGGGAAGCTGAGAAAAATAAAGATCGTCTGGTTGTCATGAGAATCGACGTAGATTTTTGCGACGAAACTGTGGAGAAATACGGAATCACCGCAATGCCAACGTTCGTCCTCCTTATTAATGGAATCGTCAAGTACAGTTTCAACGGAGTAGACAAGGGAAAATTCTCCAATATGATCGAAAAGGCTCTGGAATAACTAATAACTTCGCTTGAATCGGGTTTTTTTTTCTGGTCCCTCGTTTTACGACTCAATAAACAATATTGTTCGGAAATCACTCAGTTTGTGACCAATAAACACGCTCAGAAGCTTCAAAAACTACGAGTGCTACAGTTTTCGTAGTTTTCGTATATGAAGGCACACAACTCGCTAATCATGACGACTGGTGTTCTGATTTTGAGTGAAACGACAGAATTTCATTTGGAAATGTTTTTTTATATATCTCGTGTCTCCCGAGAAGAAGAGCAATAAAAACATCTTTCTTTTTTTCGAGTTCCTCCCCTTTTGCTCGGCGAGCAAGAGAACAACACGATGCTCAGTGAGTGCAGAATTGGGAATTCCCTCCATAGTTGGACATCGCCAGAAGCAATCTTCTAGACGTTTTCTTCTTCCTTCTCCGCATGTTTTCTTATGTGATTCTTCGTCTCATTCCGTCTCACATCAACAAAAAAACTGAACTGTAGTTTTTCATGATCAATTGATCAGTTATCGCTCAGATAGCGATTTCTCACGAGAATTCCCACAATTCGGTTTCTCACTTTTCACATGTCTCTGGTTTCTACTTGGAAACCGGATGATGTATTCCTTGCGTCTTATTTGGAAAGAATTTCAGTTTCAATCAAAATACTTGTAAATTCTGGAACTTTAGCGGCGATTAAGGGATTTTAACATGTTTCTGCAAATAATATGGTTTCCTGAGCGATGTTCAGGCTTAGCCAGGATTTGAAACAAATTTGTGTACTCATATTGCCAATTCGAACGACTCGCAAGCAACACACTTGAATTTGTTTCGCGCCTCAAATTATTAGACCACTGCAGCACAGAACTTGCAGTGGGCGTGGCCTAACACTGGGACAGCACGAAATAAGTTCAAATGTATTCAGGATTAATTTCAACAGACAACAAGACCACATACCTGGTAGGCGAGTTGTTTAGTTCTTGACCATGATTGACTTTTGCTCAGGACATCATTATGTTTGAGAAACTTCACCAACCACATTAATGGTCTCTTGTGCTACCGTAACCCTAAACTCAACTTATTCAGATTCACTGAAAATAAATAGTACACATGAATACATGATTTCTTCGAGACTTCTTATTGAAAAGATGCAATCAAATATCCTTCATCCTCACATCTTCTCCTTTTTCACTACTCTTCTCCATTTTCCTCCTCTCCTAAACCTTCGATAAATTCAAGTTTCTTTCCTTTCCACCTAACTTTATATTTATTGTTTATAGTTTTCTTTTATCACATGGCGATCTGATTCAGGCGTTTATATGATGAAAAACGTCTCCGATTCGTTAGTAACTGTTTTGCACGTGCTGTGGTTGGACCAATCGCTGGTTATTTGGGTTTCCATTTGATTTTATCTGAGTATTTGCGATTTTCTTTCTTATGTGGTTTGCGTTTCATGTTTTTTTCCCATTTTCAGGCTTTCAGTATCCTAGAAAACACAGCTGTTTTCTTTTGAAAACAGAATGAGTCTCAAATTTTGAAACTCTGTTCTTTTTTAGTAAAAGGTTGGATCTATTTTTCCAGGATCTTGATCTCTAATTCATAAATTGTGTTATTCAGATCAACAAAAACACAAAAAAAACCTTGATGTCACTTTTTCCGTTCAAAACGTTTACTTTGTGGAGAATTGATCTTTGGTGTGTCGACCCCTCTCTTCTCTTCTTTTTTCTTGCAAAGAAACCCTTGGCAACATTCATAAATGTATGTGCTTCACTGCTTCACCAAATTCGTGCTCTGCTTTTTTTCCACATATTTTGGGAAGAGTTCATTGTTGGCCAAATGTTTTGAGATCTGGCACGTTCATCTGATATCATTGAATACATTTCTTGACGTCAAGAAGTCGTGGGAGAATCAGAAGGACTATAAAAGTGTATCATTTTGATTCTGAGAATATATTAGGTTGGCAAGTTTGACTCCGGAGACATCTTTGTCTATTTATATCCCGAGGATTTTGAATGCTGATTCATTTTGGTTTTTTGTATCTGAAAGAGCAAGTTTCCACGAGCATTTTGATATGTTATATGCGCTGTTTTAGTCAGCGCTGGTTAAAAAAAAACACTTTAAAACTGCTCAACCAAAAACTACTCAGGCTCGCCGGTTTTTACAAGACTTTCAACAGAGCGGATATTTATCCGAACCTTGTCCAACGGTTTTGACAGTGAAACGCTGTTCAAGACAAATTGTTGTGACTGACGCAAATCGTTAAAATACGGTGACCGATGAATTGAGGACCACTTTTTCTCAAATTCATCTCGAATCATTGATAATGACTTTATAAAGCACATAATGAAGTCGGATCCGACTCAAACCACTCAGGAGCTTGCTCAGCAGCTGGGCTACTTTCAAGTCATCTATGAAAATAATTTATACCTAACTGGGAAATAGGTTAATGCGGAAAATGGACTCCGCCAAAACTAAGCGATTCCAACAAACCGACTAGAGTCGCACCTACTCCAACCCAACTACGCCATGCCAAAAACTATGGATTATTCGAGTTGTTTGAGATAGGAAATGAAATTGGGATATATGAGGACATCACTACAAGAAAACACCAGTGATTAGACATACGCTAGCGTTCGAAATCTTTGCTAAACCATCGATTTTCATGAAAAAAATAATGTTCAGTTTATGGCAGCGCAGTTCGGGTCTGGCCCATTTCCAGTTTATAAAATTGTATCAAAAGGTAACTACGGACCTCTAGAAACATGAATCTAACCGTTTTCATGAATCCCTTTGTGGTCCTGGTGTGAACCGAACGTTCACAAAGTTTCTTCACAATAACGAGTTTTCATGTGTCGCTAATAAAAGTTCCCAGAAAACCGGTGAGTCGAGCTGGAAATGTTTCACTTCGGCGCTGAGTAGCCTCAGAACACCTTTATCAGTTTATCATTTGCTTCAGTTGAGAAAACTCTCACGAGCTGAGAAACACTCCAAGAATGACTATGAGATCAAAAAATGGGCGAGTCGGTATTTCGCACCGCAGCGGGCGGAGTACTTTCATAGAGGCACCCATTCTTTGCCTGTACGTTGACATTAAGTTATTAATACTGAAAGTGAATAAATGTTGAACCGAGTTTGTAATGTTTCGATTTTACAATGACTTGTTTTCACACCAAAAAATCCGGAGTCAAACTTGCCAACCTGATACTTCTCAAACATTCTGAGTTCAACTCTGAGTTTCCAGTTTTCTATATCGTAGATCTCTTTTTCTTTCTCTATTCATTCTCTTTTTTTCACATGACGGTGGTCCCTTCAATCATTTTTGTTGTCTCTCCGTTGAAACACTTGTTGATGGTCTCTTCTTTCATCCTTCTTTCAACTTTTTCAATGTTTCAGAATGGTCGTTTACAATTGCTTCAGTGATGAGGATTTCCTACAAAAATCCGAACATGGAATCGGAAAAAGAGCCATCTACTACTTTTACACAGAGAAGTAATTTTTTCAAACTAATCTACAGACTACATGTTTTTTTTTCAGCTGCCCATCGTGTCTGCGTATCAAGCCACTTTTCGACGATTTGTGTAAAAAGTACGAGAAGACGTCGTTGGTCTACACGTACTCATGTTACACCGATGACCAATGTAAAAGGGTTTATCTCTGATTCTAAACTGTAGCTTGGAATTTTCAGTGACTGGAGATGCCTTCGCCGTCAACGAGACGCCTACTTTTGTGGTGATGGATAATGGGTGAGAGTTTTTCAATTTTCAGTTTGGAAGTGTTCAGGTATATTGTGGTTTTTTACTACTCGGCTCCTACAGCTTAATTTTTTCTCAAAATCTGGGGCAAAAAATCGAAGATACAAAATCCGAATTTTAAAAGGAGAATCCGAAGAACGCTAACAGGATTCTAGTTATAACTTCACCAGGTTGTAAAGTAAAGTTATAACTAGAATCGGGTTGATTCTATATTGACCCAGATTAGAAAAATTTAATTTGAAGGAAACAAGAAATATTCTTGTGCGGTACAGGAGAAATTAACAGAGGTAATTAGTAAACCGTTGAGCTAGCCAAATCTTCGCCTACTTGTGCATTTTTGAAACCCTAATCTTTCTTATAAAAATTCAAAATTTCAGAGAGGAAATCACACGACTCGTTGGAGGGGAGGCTGACAAAGTGCAAGAGATATTCGAAAAATATGCCGTGTAAAGCCCAGATCTCCAGTTCTGACTTTGTGATAATTTTACATGAAAAATTTTTGGATTTCAACTTCTTGTCAAGCTAATAAACTTTCTGCAGTGATCATTCACGTTTCGACCTTCGTAGAAGCGGATTTTTTGAAATCCACGGGAGAAGATCTCTTTCAGAAACTTTTCATCTGAGAAAGCATTATTTTCTATTTTCGAAAGCCTTGAAAATGTATCGTCGACTAAGGACCGAATCGACATCAAATTACTCTCCCCTCCCGGAGCACAGCACTCAATCTCTGAGTCCAACGGAGACGAAGGGTATCAACATGGGGAAGATAATTTTGAGTCCGATCCGGGAAACTCCAGAAGAGTTGGTTGTTGAAATGGAGAAGCTTGTAAAGCCTAGTTTTTTAGAATGTTACCATACGAAACGAATATGATACTAAACTACACTAAATCAAGACAAAGTGACGTTCCTGATCAGGTAATCTCTATCGAAATATCTCCGAATTTTTTTGTTCTTCAGACAGCTTTCGATCAAATTTATCGATTCAATCCAGAATATTTATCACATTTCGGTAAAATTGCATTTCATCTCAAAAGTATTGGAAAATGGAAACGGAAGGAATGGTGTCGATTTTTGAGAGGATTGATGCCCATCACCATGTGGTTACCCCAATACGCGTGGAAATCGAGTTTCTTGTTTGATTTTCTGGGTGGACTGATGATTTCCGTGATGAGTGTTCCACAAAGTAAGAATTTGAGATGGAAAGTATAAAGGAAATTATGGTTATGCGCGTTGTTTTTTGGAAAAAGATAATGAACGTTAGCTCAAAGATGAAAATGTTTGATTTCTGACAGTAGAGTATGGTCAGTTGACGTTCACAGTACAGCTTCAAATTATATAGAATTCGGTTATTTTCAGTGCAAAATAGGCAAAACTGCTTATTTTTGAGGTCTCAAGAAATAGTTCCGAGTACTCGATTTTTTTCGAAATCTTTGCGGGTTTGTTAGAAACTCTAGATCTTAATTTTTTTAACGTTTTTTGAAACTTGAAGGAAGCCAGATCGATTTTTCTTCTGACACGGCACCGTATTTGAAATGACATCAGTGCAAATTTGGAATGCTTCGTTCCTCTTCTCATCAACACGATCGTAACAGATTAGCCAGCGAGTTTTGGAAAAATTGCCAATTACAAAAATGAAGATCTTCAGTTTCTCAACAAACCCACAAATTGAAAAAAAATCATAACGTTGGGAACCATTTTCAAGTACACAAAAATGAGCATTGTGACCATTTGCACTGAAAATTAGCAAACTCTGTATGCACTAAATTATTCGGGTATTCTGATGTTAATTCAATTGACTGAAAATGATATTTGCTACAGTAATCTCTCTTTGCAGGTCTCGCCTACGGAATGCTTGTAGGTGTTCCACCGAACTACGGTCTCATCACTGGAATCGTCGGTCCATTCGTTTATGCACTGTTCGGGACTTCGAAACATGCTTCTCCTGGCTCATTCGCAATAGTTTCTCTGATGGTCGGAGCTGTTGTTGAGAGCATTGCTGTCCCGAATACAGATAGTCCAACATTAGCAGTTATCACTCCAGGACCCTTCATGAATGATTCTGGTCATTTATGCTGTCGAGAAGGAAAAACGAAAGTGTCTGATGATGAAGCAGTTACGATAGCAGCATCTGTCACTCTTCTCGCGGGAATCTTCCAAATCATTCTTGGATTGATGAACGCCGGATTGTTGGCTGTTTGGCTGTCAGACCAACTAGTGCAAGGACTCATCTCCGGAGCAGCTGTTCATGTATTAACATCTCAATTGAAATCAATGACGGGAATTTCAAATGTGCCTCCAACGAGTGAACCTTTCCAGCACCTACAGGCAATCCCATTCTTTATGTTATCAACTGAACGTTTTCGTTTTTCAGTTCTATCTCTGCTTCTTCTCTCAAGTGAAACAAGTTGAAATTCCAGCCGTCGTCATTTCTATAATCAGTGTTTCTCTTCTGTTGATATCTGCATACGTCATCGATCCATGGATGTGTAAACGAATACCTGTCAAATTTCCAATGGAGCTAATTCTGGTGATTGGGATGACGTTAACTGTCCATTTCACTCGAAACACTTCTTACGAGTTTTCGGTAAAAACAGTTGGAGAAGTGGCCAGTGGATTCCCTCCGATTGTACTTCCCCAGAAAGATTACTTCGGTCAAATGATAGGATCCGCCATTTCAATCGCCATCATATCTTTCGTAATCCACATTTCCCTCTGTAAACTGATTGCAAAGAAACAGCAATACGTTGTCAGTTCGAATCAAGAATGGTATGCTCTCGGATTGATGCATTCCGTCTCTTCATTCTTCGGATGCTTCGCCGGTGGATCTTCTCTCGGAAGAACCATGATGCAAGTGAAATGTGGAACCAAATCTCAACTATCGACAATTGTCGCTTCTTGTGTTCTTGTTATTTTCATAATGGGTGCAGCTGGATCCATTCAATACCTTCCCAAACCAGTGCTTGCCTCCATCGTGGTGGTGGCTATGAAAGACCTCTACATTCAAATTTTCACATGTTCAGCGCTCCGAGGCAAAAATTTCGTGGACTATGTGAGTACCTGACCAGTTTGTACCTATTGAAGACATGAATTTCCAGCTGATCTTCGCAGCAACGTTCACTTCTGTGATTGTTCTTAATGTGAACTTCGGGTTGATTACCGGTGTCGTCTTTGAGTTGTTGACTGTCGTTTTGAGATCGCAATGGTAAGCAATTTCAGAATTCGATTTTTCCGAAGCTATCATTCCAGGGCTGATAGTACTCTACTGGGAAGGATAAGAGGAACGAATCATTTTCGACGTCTGGGTCTCTATGAGACGTCTTATGATATCCCGGGAATCAAGGTGTTTCGATTTGACTCTCCTTTATACTTTGCGAATTCCGAGATGTTTGTTACACGGATTCACGAAGCATGCGGATTGAATCCTCTTATCGGTTGGAACGAGATATTTTGAGTATTGAGATAGCTGATATTTTCAGTTCGCGGAAAAATAGCAGAAGCAGACAAAATACGAAAAGCAGATCAAAAGAAGAAGGAAAAAGAGGATGCGGAGAACCAACAGCCGAAGGAGAAAGAAACAAGTTAGTTCTCATTTTCATCCTGTCGAAACTTTCACTTTTATTTCAGAACTGGAAGTGACCGCACACCAAGCCAAGGTTCTGGATGAAAAACAGCCAGAACCCGCTCCAGATTCCACTGTGAAGTTTGAAACGACACAGCTCACTCACATCATAGTTGGTCAGTTATTCCTTGAGTCAAAATTCATCAGTGATTTTCAGATTGTTCTGCTATTCTCTACGTGGACTTGATGGGGAAAGATGTTCTGTTAGAGGTGTTCAATGACTACAAGACAATCAACATTTCAGTTCTTTTTGCCAATACACAAGGTTTTTTCATCACAGAGTTCAAACCATCTGATTTTTTTCAGAGCGAGTCCGTCAAATCTTCGAAACAACAAATTTCTTCGAAGTGGTCCCTCGAAATCGGGTCTACGTCAGTGTGGCGGATGCTGTTGATCAAGCAGAACTGGAACAACGAAGAAAGAATGATGCTAATATTGTAATGGTCAGAACTATCGTTCCGGGCTAGCAATATAAGCAGAGCCTTATTTCAGATGAAGGCAGCCCCGAAACCTGCCGTGGAACAACCGGTCGCCAAATCAGTTGGACAGAAGTCGGTCCCGTTTGGAGATAATACACTGATGAAAACGCAGAGCTCTGGTAATATTTGAATGGAGATTCCTTCACTTAGGCGTTTTTTTAGCCTCGCTTGTCACGGGAGTCGAATTCTCGCCGAGAGAAAATACAGCGAGGGAGGGAACTATTCAGAAGAAGTTGAAACCACCAACAAAAGTACCAAGTAAATCGAATATATTCATCGACGATTTGGATAAAACTCAATGAACTTTCAACTTTTTGGAGTGAAGCTTTTTAACCGTATTTTTCTGAATTCCACACTTTCGAATTTGACGATGTCTTGAACTGACTAAAAATTTCATCTTGATTCTTGGTCACTCGTTTAAGCATTTCGAATGTATCAACATTTCGTTTCAATTTTCCCAATGAATCAAAATTCTTCCCCTGTAACCGTAGCTTGACTGAAATAACTTCACAAAAGGAGACCGTTTTCCGTCATATGGTGGCCCACTTGCTCGATCTTGTGTGCTGGATTTCGAAAGCCAGTTGATATTTTTAACTACAGGAATCTTTTCTGCGATGATTTCAATCCTTTCTTCAGTCAGACTGCAAAAATATGATACGATCGAACTATTGTTCTCACGGTGAGTTGGACGTGTCAGAATAATGGTGGGCTCTAATTCAGAATCCAAATAATATCATTCAAAAAACTTCATTAGAAGAGAATGATTTCATTGTCTTCTAAACAGTAATCGTTGGAATCAATACAATCGAAAGGTGTGAGGACAAACTGGTGGACTCTTCAAATCACAGGAGAGTCCCTTCGACCGTTTTCCAAAATTGCTCTTTCTGAAAGTTCGAATTTAATTTTTGATAGAGTTTTTACTTGTGTTCAACTTGAAAAAAATTTATTAGAAACTGACTCGAAAGACATCATAAACATGTATGATCACTCTTAGTGTAAATATGAGGATTGGGGTGGATTTATCAATTTCCCAAGGAGATAATTGGGGAAACATTAGTTAGCAAGAACACGTTTTCAGTTACGGTCGTCAGAGAACACAAGATTTTCTAACCACATCCCGTATTTATCCCATAGTGCTTCCTGGAGAAACAGGGCATACGCAACTCCAAACAATGATCCACCGAGATGAGCTGCATGATCGAATAAGCGGAATCTAAAAAATGATTCTAATAGTAATCAACCCAAATTAATCACCTTAAAAGGAGTCCGAGAAGGTCGAAGGCAATGATTCCATAAACTGCACTTTGGGCGGAAAATTCAAATCCAGGGACGAATATCAAGGAGAGTCGGGCTGAAAACGAGAATATAAAAGCATAACAATGAAAATAGCCTACCATCAGGGATTTGCATGCATGTGTAGGTGAGCACGGATAGAATAGCTCCACTTGCTCCGAGTGCTCGGATTCCTGATCGCATCACTGCTTTGTCGACTATACTGATGAAAGAGGAAACGACGGCCGCCGTGATGTAGAACGACCAGAATTGTTCGGGGCCCATGAACTTTTCGATTATGTGGGAAGCGAATGTAGACATCACGTACCTGAATGAGACTTTTCAAAAAATTTCCAGCTTGTTGTTCTCGGTTTCGTTACGAAACTACCGTTTCTGAAAAATTCTTGAAGACTAACATGTTGAGTCCGAGATGAATGATGGAAGAGTGTGAAAACGCACTGAGCAACATTGGCGAGCAGAGCGCTTTCGATGCGTAACTATTCGTGAAATACCGAGTCATGAACGGTTTCAATGATTTTCCTTTCCACATCAAGTACACCTGAAGACAATTAGAGTCGATGGTCTTCAATGGAAGAATCTCACCACAACATTCAATCCGATGAGCAACGCCAAGTGCTTATCGCCAGGAGACAACTTGTACTCGGTGCCAGCTTCAACCTTAGGATCGAAATACAGTTTCACCTAAAATTGGTGCGACGGTGATGAACGGAGCACTTTTTGCCACAAAACTTGACTTTGGCAGAAATTATGGACTTTCACCGCTTTCAAAAAATACTAAAGAGAACTCACCGCCTCGAAAACAGTCTTCGGCCATGCTGATTCTTCTTTCCTCCGTTGATAAACTTCAGTTATGATGGCAATGGAGAAAGTTGTTGCTCCTGTGGCAAGAGTGAATCCGAGAGCCTTATCAGAACAAAAATTAAAAACTGCGACAAGAATGTGACTGGATAGCCTCCAGGTAATCTTCAGAGATCTAAAATCAAAAATAAACTTACTTTCCATAAATCTTTCAGCGGTCTAATCGACCTAGAATTTGTAGGTACCGGTTGTTTATTGTTGAACTGAAATTCCCGATTCTTGGCGATCTCTTTTATTTCCTGATGTCGTAATCTGTCTCTTAAACCGTCTCGTGTGAATCGACTCGTCAAACTTGAGCATTTTGTGAACGAGCGTGAGCTGAGATATCCAAGCAATCGACCACTGAACATTCTTTGAAGTACTCTGAGAATGACGGAAAGGTGAGAACTTCGATTATGAAATCGAAAAGAGCGCCAGGGGTGCACGAAAAACGCGCTAGGCTAACAACGCGAAAGTAACTGAGGCGCCATAAACTCTGTGAGCGATTTCTTAAGAGATTAAAAGTTTTGATGGTTTATTCAACTTTGAAAGTAAAAAAGAAAAATGGAATGTGACAGATAAAAGGATGATGTCGTACAGTAAGAGTCTCTAACTTAGAGATGATGTGTACTAGATAATAATTAGGAAAATGTGTTCAATTTTGTATTTAACGTGGCGAAATCAAGAGATAAGAGAGAAATGTTACAGTTTTCAGGCAAATTTCAGAGATCTAGCAGCCTTTGGTCTTGGAGTGTGGCTCATTTGAGAAATTTGTTGGTTTCTTTGAGCATCAATTTTCTGTTGCGTTTTTTCCATTTCTTCACAAAGAACTTCGCTGATTGCTTCAATGTTCTTGTCGGTGAAGCGCAGATATCTAAAAAATAAATTATAAATAAACGTTCGGCATTGCTAGGCAACGCACTTTTTGCCCATAAAAATCGCTTCAGCGATGTACATAGGGGCCACTTCACACATCAGCTTCAAATGGTCGATAATGTCGGGAATCGTAGTTGGATTTGATGAACTGAATTGCACGAACTTGGCAATCGTCTCCATCTCCATCGTTTGAGCTCTTTTAGCAGTGAAGTGATTGCAGACAATTCGGACATATCTTTCTTTCAACAAAGTAAGCCGCTGTTTTCTTTTTTCGAGGTCCTTGTCAATACACGCATCTGCTGCTTTTTTAATAGCTTCCTTCGCACGAATTCTCTCCAGCAACGTCATTGCACCTTTTTTCTTCTGTTCGGCTTGCATTTCTGAGAACTTTTTAGGAGATAGTGGTACCGCTCCAGATGGTCCAGCCGTAGCTTTTTGTGGGCTTTTCAAATCGCTGATTATTCTCTGCATCGAACTCGGAAGAGAAACTTTCTCCAAATCGAATTGTTCATTCAGTGCCTCTCTCATTCCAATGTGCACCGAACATTTCTGAATAGGTGGTTCCGGTAGCTTGACCTTCGGAAGCACTGGACAGTGTTTTTTGAGACAGAACAACGGGTGCAGTCTTTGAATGTTCGTCATATTCGGCACTAGAAGAACAATTATCAAAAATAGTTTTGGAATGGCGAAGACTTACATCCTTGTGACTCGAGAAACTCGGCGTGATGCTCCAGAACAATAGCTGTCAGCTTGTGTCGGAAAATGTGTGCACGATCTCTTTGACGAGCAGCATCGAGACGAATTTTTCCATCGACATCTGGTTTTCTAGGAACCGGATTGACGTGCTTTCGAGGACTCTTTTTCGGTGAGAGCAATTTCGAAGGGTAAATAGGCGGCATTTCTGATATATCAGGTACTGGGGTTTTCTCAGATACATATCCTCGCAAATCTGAAACTCAATGATATGTTCGTCTTAAAGAAACTTCGGTTTACCATCAATGAGATTTGGTCTAATCTCAAGCTCATATTTCCCGCCTTGACCGAAGGCTCTCCGTTGCTCTCGCATTTCTACATGATACGACTCCGGGTAAACATGAAGAATTTGTGATAGATGCTCATCGGAAAAATCTTTTCCAGATGTGGTTTTGATGTTCTTGAACAACTCAGAAGCTACGCATGATCTGTTCTGACCAATGAAGATGGAGATGATCTGATCGACTCGTTTGAAGGAATCAGCGAGATGTGCATATGTTGTGGGAAGTTCGATTCGTTGGCGGGCGCTTTCTTTGACTTTTTCGATCAGTTTGGAAGTCTTCAAGAACTCGGTTGTCATCCTCTGGCCTTCTTCCTCGTGAGCGTCATCCTGCTCTTCGCGAACTTTTTCCGCAGATTTCAAAACATTGAACCCAGGGACAACATACTCCGGCACGGGTTTCTTTGGTGAGAATAACGCTCGAGCAGCTTTTGATTTAGTCGGTGAAGACGATTCGTTTATCTTCTTTTTTGGAGATTTCAGCATCTCAGCATGCTCATCGACACACTTGGTCTTGTTCTTCAAGTTCTGAGCATGAATTGACCTGGCTGCGCCTTTCGCGGCTAACCTTGATTGTAAATCGGCCACAGTTCGAGGTGCGGTTTTCTTCCTCGTCGGTACAGCAGCTTCCATGAGTTCATCTAAAGCCGACTTCTCGGTGCTTTCAAGAATAACGTCTTGATCTTCCACTGGAAGTGATGGCACTTCAGCATGAATCGCAGCTTCTTTGGCTTTTTTTGGAGGAGTTCCCGTCACTTCAGGAGTTGAAAGTTCAACTTGACGACTAGGAGTACGAGCTCTTGTACGCGATGTATTCTTCTCAGTTACTGCGGCATAAGGAACTTTTGTGGTTTCAGTACGTTCTCCTCTTTCCTCTTTCACCGTTACTTCTTTTTTCGTCGATACGAAAAGCAATTCATTATCTTCGATGATTTTCTTCTCACCACGCACTCTCGTTTTTCTCGTTGTCTGTAATAAACCAAATTAGTTCAGTTCTTAAAACGTAAATTACCTTGAAAAAGTCAGTGACCACCGTTTGTGGAGTTTCTGCCCGTGATCGAGACCTTGTTACTCTCGACATTCTGAGCGTTGAACAATTTACAATTTTTATTCGTATGGAAAGCTTTTGTGGAAAAACACTGCAGCTGCAGCTGCAAACTTTTTTGAACGCACTTGAACAGAACAGTTTTCGCGCACTTTTCGGTGGAGCGTGGTTGCATACCCTGCGTCTCTTTCACTTTCACAGTCCTTCCTAGCTTGCGATTCCGAACGCTGACAATTTAACGGAAATCCACGTTTCTCCCTTTTCCACCCGAATTTTCCACCATTAAATAATCTTTTTGTTGAATTCAAGCCCTTCTGATTTCATAAATAATCACTTTTTTCCTGTCATAACTTCAAGAAACTTATCCAATGGGAAACTCGTACAAATTTCTCAGAAAAAAACACGGTTTGGGGTTTTTTTCCGAATCTGCTTAGTCTCTATCAATTAAGTTTTAAATTTAAGCCAATTCACGATGCCGGTTATCAACGTCAAGGATGACGAAGACTTCAAGACCCAACTGTCTCTCGCTGGATCGAAACCAGTCATTGTCGACTTCACTGCCGTTTGGTGTGGCCCGTGCAAAATGATTGCTCCAACATTTGATGCACTCTCAAACCAATTCCTTGGAGCTGTTTTCCTCAAGGTTGACGTTGATGTGTGTGAAGCAACGTGTGCTACCTACGGTGTCAGTTCGATGCCAACATTCATTGTCTTCCAAAACGGGTAAGTGAGTATCGTAGTTTAGTTGTAACAAAAAACAAATTGTTTTCAGAAATAAAATGGAATCCATGAAAGGAGCTTCGAAGGATGGTTTGGAAGCTATGGTCAAGAAGTTTGCTGAGAGCTCGTCGAGTAATTCCCTTGTCGAGGGCCAGAGTGATCTCACTCAACTCATTGACAAAAAACAAATGGAAAGCTTGAATGGATGTGACGACACTCCTCTCGATCGGTTCCTTGAAGGAAACTGCAATCTGGTATCCGACTGTGATGAGCAACTCATCGTGTCTCTTCCGTTCAACCAACCTGTAAAAGTGCACTCCATTCTCATGAAAGGAGTCAACGATCGTGCGCCAAAGAAGGTCAAGGTTTTCATCAATCTCCCGAAAACCATTGACTTCGACAATGCTTCTGGTCTTGAGCCAACACAGCTTCTTGAGTTCGATGATTCATCCATAACCGGAGAAGGACAAATCTTGCAATTGAAATATGTCAAGTTCCAAAATGTCCAAAACATTCAGTTCTTCATCGAGAACAACATTGGAGGAGGAGATGTAAGCTATTAGAAATTCGCAGTCTGTTGACACACTTTTAATAGCGCTTTGCGTTATTAGCCATCCGGAAAGCAGCGCAAGTCTGCCCCACGGAAGTTACGTCAAGTCGGGGACTAGGCGGCGCCCAGAGAAAGTTCGGCCCTGCGCATTTTTGAATTTTTTCCTTTTTTTTCAATTATTTTTTATCGTTTTTTCGCTATAAATCACCGATTTTCTTGATTTTTTTTTGCAGAAAAGCGTTGGAAAACTGTTTTAAATCACTCGTAGCAACATTTTTTACATATATTGATGCGAATATGTCAGATTTTTAAACAAAAACTTTCAAAGAAGCCATTTAAACATCAGATCGCGTTTTTTCTCCGTTTCTTTTGATATTTTACTGATAACTAGCGCTCAAAAACTACCAAAGCAACAAATCGCAACTGTTTGCACATTTTCTGTGTTTCTTTCAGTGTTTTGCGCTCGTTTATCGATCTCTGCATTTTCGTCGTTTCTTTGTTCAGTTCCGTGTTTCTAACCCGTTTAATAATGTGATTCATGTCTTTCAGATTACTCGAACCATAGCAGAAGGAGGACCAAGATCCTTTTGTTTCATTTGTTATGTTGATAATAAAGAGCATTCCATTCGCATGTCATTTTTGAATTTATGTAAAAAAATGTTGCTACGGGTGATTTAAAACAGTTTTCAAACGCTTTTCTGCAAAAAAAATCAAGAAAATCGGTGATTTATGGCGAAAAAACGATAAAAATAATTGAAAAAATTCAAAAATGCGCAGGGCCGAACTTTCTCTGGGCGCCGCCTAGTCCCCGACTTGAGGTAACTTCCGTGGGGCAGACTTGCGCTGCTTTCCGGAAGGCTAATACTTAAAAATATATCTCGCCGCGATGTGACATTTTTTCCGCCTGAAAATTATGGGAAAACTGAAAGCTTTCAATGGTGCACCTTTTTTAGACTGAAAAATTGTCAAATCGCGGCGAGATATATTTTTAAGTAACGCAATGCGCTATTAAAAGTGTGCCAACAGACTGCGAATTTATAATAATAATATTGTTTTTTACACTTCACATATCTTCTTTTTTTTAGGTGACCGAACTCGTCAAACTGACTGTCTTCGGAACACCCTTGTCAGCAATGAACATGAGCGACTTCAAGAGAGTCGCCGGAAAAGCTGGCGATGCCCATTGATTACCACCATCTTCATTCTGCTCGTTTACACTATTAAATCAATTTATTACATACACCAAAATACTTTTCGATTCTCTTCTTGTTCTGCTGCTTCGAGTAATTTTCTTCACCCAGTTTCCTTTCGTATGTGTCAATATAAGTTATTCCAAGTATTCAGATCCTTATTGCATGAATAAACACTTCGGCAATGTGATTTTACTCTCGATTTTCTCATGTTTCTAGCATTTCTATACCTATTAAAGGGAGTAGAAACCGAAGATAAACAACTGAGTTTGTAGATGGACGTCGATCGATTGATGCGAGATCTGACGGTCGATCAACTGGAGAATATCCAGCAGAATCTAGAGTAATAGTTGTAGTGAGACCCCATCTACCTCTTCTGTTTAGGAAAGAAATGGAAGCGAAACGAGAAAGTCTTCGTGAGATGGTGGGAAGACGTTACCGGGACGTGCTCGAAGCTTCATCAGAGGTTCGCCACGTTTGCTCCTTGGCCGAAAAACTAGCTGCAGACTTAGCAAACACAAGAGTCAGCCATCAATCTGCTCATATTCGGTAAAAATTGTTTTGGTTCCTCCTGACAATAGTCAGAGTTTCAGAACTGGGAGTAGAAATGAGCAGAAAGCTGGCGAGCATCTTTATGCCGTAAACTACTTGGTTTCAAGCATTGGAAACGATAGTAAGATAATTTGGCTGAATACTTTAAATTTTCATTCATTTTCTTTAGGCGGAGAACCATTGGACGACGTAGTTGCATTCTGCATGATCGAACATTTGCAAAAGCAGCTCATCAGTAATCACTCGTCTCCAATGGTACGTTATTCATTATGTTTATATGTTCAACTTTCAACCGTTTTAGATTCATAAAAATGCAAGAGCTCTCACAAACCGTATCGTGGCTACCAGATCTGAACTTGAGTTCCAAAACTCTGCTACACTCCTGGATATCTCTCGATCTGATTGGGCCACTAATCAACTGGCTGCCATTGCCCTTCTCCAGGGAAAAGACATCGGCCAACTTCTGGATCTCTATCTCGAGAAGCGCTTTGAGTATATTACTCAACTTATTGATGATTCTGCTACCATTCTCAGCATCGTAGATGAGATGAAGAAGACGTTGTTAGTAGTCGAAGAACTCTTTGTTCATGGAGAGCTTATTCATGCTATTCATTCAGTCTGCAACGGCCAATACAAATGTGGTGAGTATCCATACGATCGGATAGAAAGTGTTTAATTTTTTGCAAGTTCACTACAGAACTAATTCGTGAGATGTGCGCTGATCAGGCCTACTCTTTCGAAAGAACAATAAATGAAGATTTGGATCGCGTTTGGAGACACATGCGAGAGAAGCTGACTGGAAGAGGAGCTGGAACATTGCCGTCTCAGTTGGTGGGGGAAAAGTGTGCTGCATGGGTTGACAAGTAAGCCTTTGAAGAAGACGTGTTCTGACATCTTTTGAGAATTTCAGGACTTGTGCGGTGACCCACAAATTGGTGGCTGAAGTCTGTGAGTACTTCGATAATTTGGACCAAGTCATCGATCTTCTCCAAGCGATTACGGTGTCTCTTAAACAAGATTGGCCTAAAATTGGATCCAGTCGATCAGTTTACGACAAGCTCCTTCAAAATGCTGTTGTGGACAAAGCAAAGGTAAGCTGAATATCTCACAAATTGAATTTCAAGTTGTTTCTCCAGGTTCTTCTTATTCAAATGATAGAATCAATCGAAATATCTGCAAAAAAACGATTCGAGTCTACCAGTGATGGACCGCCGACCGCGATTTTTGATGAGCACACTTATCGACCTGACTCGCAGTCACACATCGGAATATCAACAAAATTATACAAGTGAGCAACCATGGCATTACTTTTTGCTTGGTATGCACTTTGCATCCTATAATTGAACATGTTTTCAAAGGAGAAAAATTGAAGGTTTTTATTTTTCAAGATTCAGGTGCAAGTAGTTTTTAAACTATATATTAAAATGAAAAACACTTCCAAACGATTTTCAGATGTGTCAAAACGCTGTGGGAATCTCTGGAGCAAATGAACGAGAAATGTACTCAATTCGAAACTATCTGTGCACCAATGGCTGATATGGCAACTTCTTCTGCCATGAAAGAGACAATGGCCACAAATGTACTCCAATTACTACTTCGCCTTTGTGAAATTCATTCCGACAAGCATAGTGGAGCGAACAGGTTCCTGTCTAGAGCTCGTTTGGCTTTAGCTCTGGTTCATTCGGAGTCTTCTCTTATAAGCACACTCCTAGACAAAGATTCACAGCGTATCACTTCCCTGAATCAACGTCTCCATTCAATCATTGAGAAGAATCTCGGGTGAGTTCTGTTTTTTATTATTATCACACAACGGGTATTGGTATGGATCCGAATCACAGTTCACAGAAGATAGAAAAACAGAATAACAGGCTCTCGGTGGTTTTCGATAATGGTAGCAGAAAATTGCGAAGGGAAGGGGGGTATTGCATGAATTGGGCTGTATTAACATCACAGAATTTGGGTGCACTTAATGAGATTGTTGACATGAGAGACGACAAACAATAAAACTTAGCGGATTTTGAAGGCAAGCAGCGAAATGGTACGCGAATAGCTATGAAGAAAAAGAAGGTTCTGAGGTAAGCGGATTTACGACTAGAGTCAAGACTAAGCAAGAAGTATGAAAGGAATGCAAGGTTGAGGTGATTACTTCTGATAAAGTAGACGGATTACTCTGAGAAGATGGTTGAAGCATTTGTCAGCAAAACAACGACGGAAGAAGTATTCATATGCATACGGTTCCTGGTTCACATTCGGAACTTGGTTCATTTCAGTCTTGATGAATTGTTTGGCACGCTCTTGCTCATTAAACTCTGGCCATACGTCACAAATTGACTTCACTTTGTAGTGATTGAAGAGAGCATTCGAAATCTCTTCTTGTTGGCCGAATCGTTCCATGAAAGAATCCCTCATCACAACGACACTTCCCGGCTGAACACATTCGAGAAGAGCTCTCTCCAAGTCGTGAACGTTGTGCTGAAAATGTTCCATTGAAATCTACAAGAAACAGTTGTCACCTACCAGTGGGAAGTCGACAGACTTGATCTTATCATCAGCCAAGGAGACGAAAACAGTCCGTGTTGTATAATGGCGAGTTCTTCTGTTCCGAGTCTTGTTGCTTAGCTGCTCGGTGGACAGCGTTTCAACTACTTCCACGATTCTACGAGGACCTCCGATTGGAACATTTGACGCGATGATAGTGTCACACCAATTCTGAATTATGTCTCGCATGAACCCAATGGTGTTGTAGATGGTTTCTTCGACGAGTCGATTCTCTCCCATCAATCTGTTGTACTCTGTGATGGAAAGTCCTGGGTTTTCACACCAGATGAGCATGAAAATGAAGAACTTGTTGAGTGGCATTCGAGAGTAGAAAAGGAAGGTTCCTTCATAAACAGAGATTTTTGTGATTATTCTCTTTTCTCGTCTTTTTCTACAAGATCGGCAGCGCCACTGAAATCATTTCTTCAGATGAAGATGTTGAAGGGTTACTGTACTTACCACGAATCCGTTTGCATGTTTAATCAAACTCATAAGCTGATCTTTTGGACAGTCCTGGACTCGACACACTCGAGTGTTTGGAATGAGACCATAACGAGCGAGGAATTGAATTCTGAATAGAAATTATTCAATTTATGAGATCTATGATCATCCCACTCACCCAAGTTTTGGATCCGAGAAAATCCTTTGTAAAATATCACTGCTAAAGTCGACATTCAAAACTTCCTCCGGGCCGGCCACTTCGGTCCCGTCCAAAATTGTGAACTTTCCGCGATCTGGACGACTTCTAAAAAGTATTACTGTACTCTATGAATCATTTTTTGTTGTACCCTGGTGTTTTTCGAACCGGCGTGTTTGTACCACTGCTAGACCGAGGAGGGGATGTATTCGGAAACCTGCCGATTCCCATTGGAAGCTGCATAGAATTAAAAACACTTGGATTGATGAGAGCCGAAATATCGATCTTCATTTCGTCATCACTGTTCACTTCCATATCATATTCGTCCTCGTGGTTTTCCATGTTTGGAGAGTTGGCTAATGCTGACAACGCATCAGCTAATGATGTATCGGTTAATACATGTGGATTGGCGATGAGATACTCAAGTGAGTTCATGGTTTCAACCACCTGAAATTCGTACAAAACTAATTAAACTTAAAGCAGTCCGGTCATTCAGTATCCTACTTCCTTGTGCCTGTTATCTTTACCATAAAGTCTAGGAACGAGGAAGTCTAAACTGAATTCAGTGTCAAAAAAGGAAAAGCAAGAGAGATTGTGGCCGAATTTCGACAGTATGATAACGTGGCAATAGCAAAGCGGTCCTAAACAAACACAGCCCACCACACTTTTCGACGCACTGTTATATGGAACTGTGGGGACCGTGTGGAGCGAAGCAGCAAACTTCAGTCGAACGGAAAGAGGGAGGGGAAAAAGAAAGAACCAACGAAAAGAGAGGAAGAGATGGTCGAGGGCATTTTGACTGTGGTTGGGCTGTTAGTTGAAACGGGAGTGAAGTGACTGGAGTGGTGCGCAAGAGAAGGGATCTACTGAACGGGGCCACGACGCCGAAGGGAGAAAACGGGAGAAGAGACCATTGAAGACAGTCAGTCAGTCGGCTGGTGGCTGCACGAACAGGTCTCTCCTCCATCTCTTTCGGAAACTTCTCATTTTGCGCGATCTCTCACTTCTACCGCGCTACTCACGGTCCTCGAGAGACACTATTCAAAGAGAGAACGAGAGGATACACGAAAGAAAAGACTCACTTTCCCGTCCCTTTCTTGTCCCGATCCGTATTTAATTGCAGACTGTATTCGAAATAGGTTACTCCGAAAGTGGTGGTCCCCTAGTCCGAATACCATATAATTGAAATGACTAGGTAGATGGACTAGAAAAAGTGAAGTGAGAAATATGCAGCTAACCCAATTCCTTATTTAGAAAAGGCTACTTCGAGATTTTAACTCGGTTCCATGCCGTTAGCTACAGTAATCCTCTCGATTAGCAACGCTATGCTAGAGTTATCAAGAATGACAGGAAACATGAGAGTCTGATGTTTGGGAATGAAGGACACCATTGGGTATGGACAGACAAGATGGACCTGACATTTCGAAAACATTTTTCACTTCGACTTGTATCACGGGACAAAGAAAGTTGAGGCCAGATGCGCGAAATTTCGGCTGCCGCTGCGAAGGTACACTGTGTTTGTCCATGACGCATATATGAATCACGGCACACTATAACTTTCGGAAACGGAACCATACTTTTCGAGAGCCATGAAAAAACCTAACTAATGTGAGCCTCAAATTTTGGGCAATTAGAGGGCGTGTTCTTTTTTAACAAGTTATGTTCCTCTCCGTCTTCCTTCTCACTGCTCTCTCGGTTTCTTTCTCGCTCTCAACTACGTAATAGGCAGTTTTGGACACGAAAAGCGATGGGCGCCAAGCCAGTGGTGATGATCGACACCGATAGCAGCCATAAATGGCAACATTTTTGAGTCAAAGAGCTGGGGAAACTCGATGAATGACATCTAGTGATATGGAAAAAGTTAGGACAGAAAATAGAAGGCACTGATAAGAAAGAGGGAGTGTTGTATTGAGGCAAGGACCCGAACTATTTGTGTGTGTGTGTGTTGGGGACAGCCTGCTGCCAGAGACGACTAGAGACAGATAGGGAGAGATGTTTGCGGGGGAGGGGCTTTCCGTACCGTCGGACCTTGGAATCGGAAAGATCTACACGAAAGGACTGGGCTTCTTGTTTACGGCGCTGAACGAAGAAGGGACGCACTCATGTTTGTACTCGACGGCGAATGATGGTTCCGTCCACCGGTTGCTGCTTTTGTTTTTATTGATCGTTCTCTCGGAAAGAACGCTTCATGTTCGTTGCATCATGAGGCAAACCGTTTCGAGCGCAGGCGAGAGAGAGGGAGTAGTGTGGGCTGGTATCCGTTATTTTTAGTTGTCGAGGACCGACGAGGAACAAAGACACCCGTCGAATTGCTATGCAAATCGTACCCTCCGCCCCGCAGGCTCGCATTTATTGTCCAGTTTTGAAGGTCTACTTTGCGAATCGGACGAAAGGAACTTCGAAAAATGATGACTGATGCGGTAGGCACCAACCAGCACATTCTTATCACTTTGTTTGGTCCAACGGTTTTTCAATCACTAGTCTCTACAATTTCTATACGGATGTTTTCATTTTGAAACGGAGATGTTCATTGTTTGAACTACAGTAACCTGGAACTCAAACATGAGATATAGCTAGATCAGTTTCAGTCAACATATGAAACGATGGATACGATGGAAAACTTTCGGTCGCACTGCTGAACTTCAGGAGCTGAAGAAAGGATTTTTACAGGAAAAACGACACCGTCGAATGACAGTGTTCCCAAGAACAGTTGGGCGGGCCCGGGGACAATGCTAGTGTTCGTGGACGCTCGGTCGAACCTCGAAAGTTTTCTTCGAAGGTGAAACAGAAAATTGTTGCGATTTTGTTGTGGTCTCTTGTATGTCTCTGCGTCTCAGTGAGTTTACTGTAGAAATATGCTGTATATACGGCGCCCACCCGCGTCGTCGACGACAACGAATCACATTGCGCAGCAGCAGCAACAGAAATGTTTCTGTGTGCCCGCAGGCGGACCGGACGAATCTCTCTGCGAATCTATCGCTATTTTCCAATCGCCAGGGCCTTGTTGGACCGTCTCCTCATTTGTGTAGTTTTCCCATTCTTCTCTTTCATATCTCCGACTGTCTGAGTGTCTTTCGAAACAGCCTTCGCCTCGACATTATTGTGTGTCTTCTCTCGAGTACGGACCTCGAGGGCCGATTGCGCAGTGCGCGCGCATTCCGAATGATCATACGATTCGAGGAGTCGCCGACGATTTTCGTACGGCTGTGGCGCCGCAGTCAGCCATGTATACACAACCGGCCCCGTTTGCCCGTCGATTCGTTTCGATTCGTTTCTTCACATACACACAGAGTGAGGCACCTCTTCTCTGTCTCTCTGGCCGATCGGCCGTCGATTTCAATTTGATTGTGAGCGTTTTGTTTGGAGGCGCACCTACACGTCACACGTCCCAACATTTCAGTTAAAATCAGTGCCCGAAGCTTTGGAATGTTTTTGCAGGAAAGGGAGAGGCGGTGCAACTAGAAAATGGACGAGAGAAGAAGCTGTAAAAAGGCGGGAAAGCGAGAAAACATGAACGTTTCGTTCAAGATAAGAAAGGGTATGACTGAGTGGAAACGAGGATGACGTAGCATCAAACTTTTGGTACCTGAGGGAGAGACACCGCGAGTCTGAGGTTCTTTGTAGGAACAAAGAAGAAAGCAAATATTGAGTTTTTTGTTTGTGCCTTTTTCACAGACTCTCAACCAAAATTCTCTCCACTTTCTCATTGAATCTATAGAGATTCGATATCTACCATAGTTGAGAGGTCCATGTTCTATTGATCTCTGATAAACACACTGAAACAACCTCTTACGTGATAACTTTCTTGACGTTTTTCGATTCGCTTGTAATCGCATACCATGTTCCCTCCAATGTGACGATGCTTATCGCGAGGAACCTCTCCAACTATGTGGAGCGAGCAGGGGGTGAGGTGCTCCCTAAAGTGCAACAACCGTACTGCTGACTTGGCAGATTGATTGTCCTCCGATAAGAGATACTCGTTGTCACATGAAGCGCGGGGGGACGAATGTGCATTAGTGTGTTTCGAACCCCTCAATCAGCAAAAATCGTCTATGATGGTCGCACCATTTCTCCCCCATTTTCGCAAACAAACAACCGTGAAAGTGGAAAATTTCCACAAAGTTTCGGGGCCAATGTATCTTTCGGTACAGCAGACATAAAAAGGAATGGGAATGCACTATTAGGTTTTCGTTTGCAAAGGGCACGAGGTAATGGGAGGATAGTGATCTGTTCGAAAGAGCTCGACATTCACATATTCCCACAAATTGTGAAAGTTCAGTTGAGTATGCACATCATGCTGGGGAATGGAATGTAAAAAAGTAGAAATGCACTTTTCTGGTGATAACCACAGTACCACAGCTGGGTATCAAAGACATGTTATGGCTAAGTATATAATAACAATACTAGCGAGAAAGCCCATAGAAATCGGCCACAACAACTCGATGACGGCCACGACAAAACGGAGCTGCTATGTAAAAGAGAGCTCCCTAATCTGGGTGCCACTGATATCTGCTGATATCAGGGCTCGTTGTGTTTTTCAGCGACGACCAGGTCCTCTCTCCTTCTGCCTTCTTCTTCCTTTTTTTGCTTCAAGAGGGCCCCTCTCCTTTTTCCTTTTCCCGCTCACCACTCGCCGTTTTTTCTCTACCTCTATCAACGGCCACACAAGTCCCTCCGGTGAGAGACTGGAGACGAGGGAGGCGTCTGCTGTGATATTTCGATATATATATATAATAAGTCGCTAATCAGATGTGGTAGTCGTTGAGAAAGGGAGCTGCCTTCCTTTTTTCTGCCCGAAAAACGAAATAGTATAGAAGAAGAGACTCAAAAAAAAAATGCAAACACAACACAGCCATGGAAACGGGCCCTGGCGAGAAGAGGGCCCGCTCGGCTTATCACATCTCTTTGCTTCGGTTTCAAGTGACACAGCGTCGTTTTTCTGACTTATTCTTTTTTGTGCTGTTTGAGGGGCCGTAATTCAGGCTGTTGTCGGTAATGGAACGAAGGCGGAAGAACAGAGAGGGAAAGTTGGAACCGTGCATCTTACTGAGATCTCGAAATAGATTGGGCTCTGATACCTAGACATTTGAAATTTGATTTATCGTCACAGGGATATACGAAGGCGTCGACGTCCGAATATTTTCAAGGTTTTCCTAGCGATAAGATCGGAAAGAGAAATGGTCCTCGTTGCGCAATAGTATGGCGTATTCGACGCATGAAAGGGAAAGTTGCATTGTTCTGATTCAAGATGGTTATGGGAACAAAAGTTGGCCAAGGGTTTTTTTTCGAAGAAGTCCCGGGGAAGATGATGATAAAAATAAGGGATTTTGACCATCAATAAAATTTTTTTTTGTTTTCTGACAAGTTCAACCATTCAAAAATCTCTGAATCAAAAGGTACAAATAATAAGATAGACTTTTATCAAACCAGAATCATATGTTAAAAATCCTAATAAATAGTTTCTCTCTTTTTCAGAGATTTCTGCGAATTCGTTTCTGAGGAATATGTCACTGCTTCCAACCTGTCCGAATATCTGCAATCGTTTGAAGGTGGAATGTACGCACTTCGTCTTGTTATGGTATAAGGAATTCATTTTCAATAATATAATATGCTATTCGTTTTCAGGAGTTCCAAGTGGTCGAATTGCCGGATGTAGGAGAAGTTGCCGTACCAATTGCCCTCTCCCCGCCTCTCCAATCTGTTTTGTTCGATATTTCGAGCCGCCTTGTTGAAGCATCCATCTCCCATCTTCTGACCAAGAAAATTCGAAAGCGCCTGGATGACTTCGTGTCTGCGAAATTCGCTAAACTGATCGGAGATAGAGTAGAAGAACTGAAAGACGTATGGCATCTTCCAACTCGCTCTACTCTTCAGATTCTCTTTGACTGTCAATTGCTCAGTGTCATGTTTCCCGGTGAAAAGTAAGAAATGCTTGTATGAATTTTGTTGCAATGACCTGTTTTATTCAGAATGCGGGCTGTTTGCTCCGCAATCGAATCTCACCTGGATCCATTCGACGTCTCATTGCTCTCTCCTCTTCTTGCAATTAACGTGAAACTTGTGTACACGAGAACTCAGGTATGAAGAAGACAACAGTAGTCCGAAATAGGGTTTTATATAGATTCTATAGAACTAATTTCAGGTTCTCTTCTCATGCCTTGTTGCTGATACACTTTCAAACAAAGAAGTTCAACTGCCACAGTCGTTCTCGAAAATCCAAGATCTAGCTATGCACATCGAACAGCCGTCTCGTATTCCTACGGTACCGAGACTTGACAGAACGGTAAGAGAGTATTCAGTTCCATCCGTCTAGTTATCATTCGCCAATTACAGATGAGCGGAGACAAGAAAAATGGTGGATCGAGACTGAAAAACAACAAGTATTTGGCCAATCCATCGCAGCAAGGTAATCTATAGTTGTTCGTTTTGTTGAACACAGTTTCGTTGTTTCGCCGAATTCAAAGTTGTAAATTCTGCTGATTTCCTCGAAATCCATTAATCTAAAAACGTTTTTTTTTCCCAGGATCCTCTAAAAGCACGCCATCTCTCAGCGCTTTCTACGATAGAATCTCGTCGAGTTGGTTCGGTGGAGCAAACAACTGAAAGCCAATAATCAATCTATTGAAATGTGTATGACAGATTTGGGAATTTATTGTGATATTATCTTTTAGCCACGGGATTAAGGAATTTTTGTCTTAATGTATGTGATTTTACTTTTGAATGAAGGGGTAATTCGGAACAGATTGTTTATTTATTATTTCCTTCTTTTTTCACTACCCCAGACCAGTCGATTCATCGACCAAAAAACGGTCTACTCCGTATCAGAAAAAAAACCAATTTCAGGTTATTTGCGTCTACGGTCCTGCGCTGTTTTGCGCTGTTCGCCAACTAATCACTACAAGATCACTAGTCTTTTCTGATTTCGGATGAACAAATGATGTAACTTTCTTCGTAGGCGGTGAAAACTTCATCGTTTTCTCCAAGTTTTATGGATTCGGCAGAAGCACCAAACCATCATCGCAACGGTATTTCAGAGGTGGAACGTGCAGTTATCTTGATTTTCAAGTTTCGAGAAACATAGATATATTGGTTCTAGTTGACATTGTTTCAGTTTGAATCTCTTTGGATTCACCTGATGTACTGTAACTTCTCTTTTTTCTCAATCAAAGAACAAACCTTGGATAAATTTTATAAAAAACTCAAACTTTAGATTTGAAGATCGGAGACTACAGTAACCCATCGCCGAAAACTGAAAGCAAACCCAGTACTTCCAATTCCTAGAGTCGAACCCCATAATTACTTGCTTCGAATTTCCAAAACCACACTCCACTTCACAAACATTGCCAATGTTTGTGAGATTTGTTTTTATATTTTCATTTCGAATAACCTTGATCTTGTGATTATCTTCATCTTATGATGTCAATATTGGAAGAAAAACCTTTTAAAATTTAGTGTTCCTCTCTTGACTTATTGAATTAAACCAATTTGGGTAGCATTGTTAACTGTGGTTTCAATGGGAGAAACATGCCGAATTCCGTATTTCCGTGAAAAATCGGCTAACTTCGAGCAGTTCAAACATGGTTTTTACAAACCCAATTTCTTTGAAGCCTGATGTGTCTATGGAGATTTAGTTAGTTGAAACCTTTTTGAAGTTTTTAATGCGAATCGAGATAAATGCTGTATAAGGGAGGCGGATGTTTTTCGCAGGTGTTCGGTACCGTACCTTTCAATTGGAGACCGACCACTGTCAGTATTGTGATTTGCTCTCTCCACATATTGAGAGCTGGATGTTCTCTAAATTCTGTCTAAAATTGAGAACTTGTCTTTTACCATTTGTTTCGAATCATTCAATTTGCCGAATCCTTCAAATTTCTCAATGGTTTTTAGCGATTTCGACCCTACTCCCTACTCCTCGTCCCCCTCCTCTCCTCTCTTCTGATTTCTTCCCATTATTGCGCAATGCATTCAGAAGCTAATAGTCAATCGCTCTTGTTTTTCTTTTCTTCCGGAATCAATTCCCTTTTTTTCCGTTGTACTGGTACTGACTGAACTGCCGGCGATGAAGAGGCTGGAAACTCGTTTCTCTTGTTCGTATCGGCTTCTTCTTATTCTTCTTCCGGGCGGTCGGAAGAAATGCCAAATTATTGCTGATGAATGAATGTACACATGTTCTTTTTGATTGCAGAAAAGCTACCTTCCGGTGGGCGGAGTCTCCTTTTCTGCTTTTCGATTCTCACTCATTCGTTTCTCAAACAAATGCACAGACTATTTCTTCTGAGTCTTCTGCTTCTAGACTCTACTTCAGATGCATACGTGACTGTTACAAAGTA
Source organism: Caenorhabditis sp. 40 LS-2015 (assembly GCA_900536305.3). Taxonomy (NCBI): domain Eukaryota; kingdom Metazoa; phylum Nematoda; class Chromadorea; order Rhabditida; family Rhabditidae; genus Caenorhabditis; species Caenorhabditis tribulationis. Next base: position 157,835 of record LR546250.1, on the reverse strand, counting down.
CACGATTGGAAATAAGACATACTATGAGAAATTCGAGCAGCCATGGTTCAGACACATGCATTACGACCATGATCCAGTAAGTTCCCGCTGCCTGGGGTACTGTATTTTTCGAATAAAACAAGCTCTGTTATTGTTGGTTTTCAAAGAAAGTTTGGACAAAACCAAGGAACTTTGCTCCTCTATAATTAAAGTTTCAGGTCGAGGCGTCTGAAAAAGAAGAATCTGCATTCGGGAAACACTACGTTCCAGAAGACGACGTATTCATAGCACCAGACTGGAGTGCTCATGAAGCCAAATACATGTCATGTCTGAATAGAACTTGCGTATGTGGATACTACAAGGGAAATGTTAAAAACGGAGAATGTTATCTCCCAAGTGGACAAATCCTCAAAAGAGCCGTGAGAAGAGAGTTGAGATCATTGAAGGATGAGGATAGAAGGATGATTGAAGATGCGTGGAATGCGATGAAGAAAAGTGGATTGTATAATAAAATTGGGAGAGTACACAAGTATTCTGGAGTTCATTCGGGACCAGCGTTCACTTTGTGGCACCGAGAGTTTTTGAAGAGGTTTGTTGGGTGTCTGAACTTCCCAGTCATCTAAAGTAAAGAATGTTTTCAGACTGGAACTCGCTCTTCGTGGTCACATGAAGAACCCTGACTTCGGTCTCCCATTTTGGGATTCTACTTTGGACTCCCTTCTTCCAGAACCCAAAGACTCCATCATATTTTCTGAACTCTTTTTGGGCGAAGTAGACAATAAAGGATTCGTAAAAAATGGACCGTATCATAATTGGGAAACGATGGAAGGACGTGCACAGATTTACAGAAATTTTGATGAAGATGAATCCGGAGAAATGCTGAATGAGGCGAGAGTGGATTGGCTCATCAATAATCCAGATATCAACATGATTCTTGGCGCAACAATGCCACTCACAGTGAGTTTTTTTAAAACATAAGAAAATTAAATTTTACAATTTTCAGACATGCCCAATGAACCATACACTGGATGCAAGAATGCTAGAGTTCTCGCATGACTATGTTCACTTTTTCGTGAACGGAGACATGAGTAAATCCTATTCTTCTTCCAACGACGTTTGTTTTGTTTATCATCACGGAATGATAGACTGGATATTCGAGAACTGGCGCCAGAACATGCAGACCCGGGAGGAAAGGGAATCACAGTATCCGAAAAGTGATGAAAGGTGTTTCCCTTTCTGGCATAATGGAGACAATTCTATGCCTTTACTACAGGTAGGGAGAGGAATCTGAGTATTCAGCATGAATATAGAAGTTTCAGCCATTGAAAAACAAAGATGCGCTATCAAACGGATACACTGATTTCATGTATGAATATTATCCCAGATCCACTTGCAGTAAAGAGAAGCCAGACTGCCACTCTCCGTGAGTTCTTTATTCTGAGCACACATCGCAAAACCATTGTTCAGATATCTGTTCTGCTACATCCCCCCGAACGGTGATCATCCTCCGAGTTGTGTTAGTAAAGTCAGAAGGAACGGAGTTTGCAAAGGGTTTGAAGATTGGCCAATATGTTACTGGGGTCAATGTGTGGAAGGAAAATGCGACGAAAATGCAAAGCCAAAAAAGAAAAGTGAAGGTTATGAGAAGTTCGAGAAGAGAATCGTTCCGTTCATAATGTGAAACTCCATTTGTTTTTTTTTCACTTGTCATCGTTCTTTGTTGTAATTTTGAAATGGACTGATTTTTTATGGTCTAGCTTTCTTTATTTCAGGTTTTTTCAACTCTGGCATACCGTGATTTTCTGAAACATTGAAGAAGAGTTTCAATAGCTTCAGTTGTAGCATTTATCCATGTCTAAAAAACTCTAGTCAATTTACGGTATACTTTTGCTCTATGCAGCCGTTCTCAACGGCCGAGTATTAATAAAAGTTTTCGATTGGAACAATCTATTGAATTTATTGAAGATAAAACCAGGTGTTTTGAATGGAAGTTTGAAGGGTTTTTTAGGAAAAAAACGTAACAAAAATTTTTCTATATTTGAGTATCCTGGAGCGAGAGCGCTTCCCATCTTCTTTCTTCTTGCGAGAAGACGAGTCTCCTCTTGTCCGAGAGGAGTACACAGCGAGGGTGCGCCCACAGCAATTTTGAATTGCCGCGCATGGGTCTCGAAACGAAAGGTTTCTTTGGCTGTCTGCCAGCGATGTTTTTTTTCTCTTCCTTTGTCGCCAATGATCCTATTTCATAAAATTTCTAGGGAATTTGAACATTTCTGATAGTGAATTCACATTTTATCAGTTCAGATTGTGTGTCAGAACAATACAAAATCATACCTATCCATTGAAAACTTCTTGATGTTCCCGGAGAGCAACGCAAAAGTTATTGATTTGTTTTCTTATTTATTATCGCTGAATTACTACTCAAATGTTGACTCTAGTTCTGGGAAATTATTTGATTTCATTTCAGGTAAGATGCTCGTCCTGTTCGAGGTCGCAGCTGGTTATGCAGTGTTCAAGCTCAGTAACGAAAAGAAACTGAAGAATGTTGATAATATCTGGGAGGAGTTCAACACTGCCGAAAAGGCTCAAGAGAAGTGAGTTTGTTATTAATTAAATCAGTGTAACTAGACAACCAACTTTTTCAGTCTGAAATTGGTGTCTTTCAAGAAGTTCAAAACCACTGCCGGAGCAGTTGAAGCTACTTCAGAAATCACCGAGGGAAAGCTCAGCAAGACTTTGAAGAAACTCTTGAAGTCGAGTGTTGATGAGACCGAGAAGTTGGCTGTCGGAGACGCTAAGCTCGGAAATCTCATCAAGGTTGGTTATCGATATTTGTTTAACAACAATGTGTTCTTTTTCTAGGAGAAGCTCTCTCTGAACTGCGTCCATGACAGCTCCATTAACGAGTTGATGAGAGGAGTTCGTGCCCACATCGAAGACTTGCTCGCCGAGCACAAGGAAGAAATGAACGCTATGAACCTCGCCGTGGCTCACTCTCTCGCTCGTTACAAGGTCAAGTTCAACCCAGAGAAGATCGACACCATGATCGTGCAAGCTGTTTCTCTTCTCGATGATCTCGATAAGGAACTCAACAACTACGTGATGCGTACCAGAGAGTGGTACGGATGGCATTTCCCAGAACTTGGAAAGACTATCCAAGATCATCAAGCTTACGCTAAGGTAATGAAAGTCTAACCATATTTTACTTTACATATTTATTAATTCAGATCGTGAAAACCATCGGCATGCGTCAAAACTGCATCAACACTGACTTGTCTTCAATCCTTCCAGAGGAATTGGAAAGCAAGGTTAAGGAGGATGCTGAGATCTCCATGGGAACCGACATTTCTGATATCGATCTCATCCACATCAAGGGACTCTGTGAGCAAGTCATTGAGCTCTCTCAATATCGGTTAGTAAAAACAAAATCGAGATAAACGTAGTTATTATTGTTTTTTTAGTGCTCAACTTTTCGACTACCTCAAGAACCGCATGACTGCTCTCGCTCCTAATCTCACCGTTCTTCTCGGAGAGCTCGTCGGAGCTCGATTGATCTCTCACGCTGGATCTCTTGTCTCTTTGGCTAAGGCTCCAGCTTCCACGATTCAAATTCTTGGAGCAGAGAAAGCTCTTTTCCGTGCTCTTAAGACCAAGAAAGATACTCCAAAGTACGGTTTGATCTACCATGCTCAGCTAATCACTCAAGCTCCACCAAAGGTCAAGGGAAAGGTTTATCGTAGAGAAATGTATCACGATCTGTATTTTTCATTTACAGATGGCTCGTAAGCTCGCTGCAAAGTGCTCTCTTGCAACCCGTATCGATGCACTTTCTGATGAGACGGCCAACAACGAAATCGGAATTGAGTGCCGTGCAGCTCTTGAAAATGTTCTCAGAACTGAGTCGGAACGTGGTCCATCCAAGAAGCAGAACTTTGGAAACTCCCACAGACACGACAAGTACGAATTCAAGAGCGAGACGTACGAGTACGATGCCTCTGCAGACGCACCAAATAGTCGTAAACACAAGAGATTCGACGACAATGAGGACAGCACGAAAGGTATGAAGAAGATGAAACTCGACGAGACTGAAGATGATGAGTCTGATAAGAAAAAGAAGAAGAAGGACAAGAAAGCAAAGAAGGAGGTCGATTCTGATGATGAATAAGTGCACGAGGGGCGAGAGTGATAATCTTTTTGTTGTGGTTCGTGTTTTCGTCTCTCAATTTTGGGAATTGAAAATATCGAAATCTGTATGTTCTTGTTGATTTGACTCGTTATTCCTTGCTAGGCTATCTCATTTTTCCATCGTTGTTACATCCTACTCAAAATCTCTTCTCCATTATCACCCACAAACATTTTTTTATCGTAATTACTTGTTTTCCTCTTTTCCATTGTTGTTCTCTTTATTTGTTATGTTGATTATAAAAATGTTGAAATGAAAGTTTCAATAAACATGAAACTCACTATCAGCTTCGGCTTCGAAGGCACTTATGTGGAAAAATTTCACCAAAAGGGATTGTTCGGTTTGACAAACAAAAATTCGAAAACCCCAAGCTCTCTAACACACTCCACAGCTTTATTACAACCTGAGAAAGCGAATAATTCTTGAACATGAGCTATACCAACTCTACCGTTTCAGTTTCGTTGACCACGAAAGTTTCAAAAAAGTTCTCTACGAGCTATATGGTGAAGTTGTTACAGGTGTGTTCGAAGGGAAGCAACTTTATTGACAATTAAGAAGCAAGAGAACCCGCAACAAAATTTGGAAATACATAATCGAAGAATCACAAAATCTATTCTAAGTAGAAGTATGAGTATCGTGCATGTTATTCGGACGATTATTACATGATGAAGATGCAGAAAAAAAAATCACTGTAGAAGTCTTCGCAACAAATGGAGTCGTTGGGCCACTTGCAAGAAATCAGAAGAATCATTCAGCTCGTCAACGATGTCATCAGAAGGGGGCATGGAACCAGGAGGACCCACTTGAAGAGAAGAGAATTCACGTGGAGCAGCTGGAGGGGAAGGTGGAGCAGGAGAAGAAGAAGAAGATGGAGGAAGAGGGGATGGGGGAATCGGAGATGGAGAAACTGTCGATGTCGGAGTGGAAAGAGCTGGAACATGTTAATGTAAAAATAAATGTAGCTGAAGACGAACCCGAAATGACATTCTCTTCAATTTGGTGCAATTGTGGACTGTCTGATTTCACATTGATTTCCTCGAACTCCTCGTCTGGAAGAGCTATGGTTATACCTGTCACCTGCTCCGTCGTTGTTCCTTCTGTTACTATCGTCGTCGACTCTTCGGTGGTTGTGGTGGTTGCGGGTTCTGAATCAAATACTTCGCTCTCGTCTTGAGATTCACAGCTCTCACCTGTAGTTGTCTCGATTGTCGTTGATTCTGTTGTGGTTTCCGCTGTCGTCGGTAGTACTGTAGTCGGACGTCTATGACCATGTCTTCTGCTGGCGAACGCGGGGAACAACGACGTCGATTCTCAAAAATATCACTGAAGACTGAAAACGTCTAGACATGCAAACCTGTTTTCAGGGTTGTCGGTTCTTGCGTCGTTGTTATTTCTTCAACTGTCGTTGCCTTGTCTTCTGGAGCAGAAGGGGTTGCTTCGAGAACTGCTCGGAGAACAGCCTCTTCGATTGCATCTACGCGTTGTGGAGACGATGCAGGACGGTGTCTTTGTCCTGGACGAATTCTATGAATTCTTTGACGATGTGTTGTGGATGGAGGTGGCTCGACGGATGAGGTTTCTGAAATGAACTATTTTTCATGACTAACTAGGGAATGGTGTGAATGGGGTGTAACACTTAATATGTATGCCGGGAATCATTGAAAAGGCGAAATCTTGAAACAGATTCTAAAACACTATGTATGATCTTCAAAAGTTTGCTTTTTTGGTATTGTAACAGCTCACAACTCTACTTCTGAAGATCATACGCAGTTTTTGAAAATGTTGGAACACATTTCAAAACGTCATTCTTCCAATGGTACTCATCACATAATGAATTTCGCCACCATTCCCTTGTTAGAAGAAACAAGTAGTCATACCAGTAAGCGCCTGCAAAATCGCCGCCTCAATATCATCAACCTTTTTCAAATCGTTGGCTTCCTGTTGGATTCCTTCTGAAAACTTGGATTTTCAAGAATCCAGGTCCTCGTGTAACCTGGAGTTGTACTAGCAACAATTTGAGCTGTTGTTACTTCTGTGGTTGTTGAAGCTTCGGTTGTAGTCGTTGTAACTAATGGTCGTGTTATTCTGTAATATTGAACTTCAGAATACCCGAATGTTTCTCATTTGAAACTGTTAGTGGTTAAACCTATCAAACCTATCAGGTTTCGTGACTCGATGAGTTGGTTGATGTCGAGTCGAAGGGAACTTTGAGTTAGGTCTTCTGAACTGTCCGCGCGTCATTTGAGGTTTCCTTCGAAGATTCAGCTGGAGTTGTTGGACACGAATCGGACGACGAAGGGATCCTCCGACGGAATGGATTGTGGGAATGGAAGAGGGAAGGGAAACGGGTTGAGTTGTTGTAGTTGGGATGGGAGACGTCAATGGAGAAGGGGGAATGGGAGTGGTAGTGGTGGTCAGAGGAGTTTGAGTCGAAGGGGTGAGCGGGGGACGGAGGGAGAGACGGTTTGAGGGACGTCGGAGAGAAGACGGTGTTCTTTGAACTGCTCCGAATGGCATTGGAGAAAGCGGGGCTCTTAATGCGAATGGAGATCTTGTAACTCCCTGTCTCATGAATTGATTCGGAGCTCTCTGAAACGTCTGAACTCTCTGAACTCTTTGGAATGGTTGCCGCCGGAATTGAAACTGTGGTTGTGTCTGTTGTCTCTGCGTAAACACTGGTCGTGGTTGGAATTGCGGACGTCTGGAAATGTTAGACTTCATTGTTGCTGTTCGTTGATTAGCGTTAACGGTGGGTTTAGTACGAGACGACGACGACGACACCCGAGAACGAGTTCTCTTGTGTGATAGGGTTTGAATGACACGTCGAGATGTTAGATGAGCTGGATGAGTAGGAGATCGGAAGGATTTTGAAGAAGATGTTGACCTTTGACGGGGGCGGAGACGATGACTAATTTGTCGAGTGAAGAGATTCCGTGAACGAAGTGGAGAAGCGGAGGGGAGTCTGAAATGAGAGATCAAGGGGAAAGCACACACAAGCAGCAAGGAGCAAGATGGAGAGCTTATTAAGACATTCAGAACCTGATTTCTGGCAAGCATACACTTTTAAGCTTCTGTTCTGTCTGAAAACCTTCATTGTTGGATATTTCAACAGATACACTTTTTCATTTTGACCAAAGTTTTCTCGATTCCTGTAAAAAAAAATCAAAAAGTGGCCAATTGTAAAAAGATTTCTTATATTGTAATCAACGTTTTTTTCGTGCACCACTTTTGATTATCTGTGACTGGAACTAGGATAAACTTGGTGAAAGTTAAGCGGGACTTTTGAAAGCTAAGTCTTTGGAATTTTTAGGGAGTCGGACCAAATGCCAAGTTTCCATCTTGACTATAATATCATTGCTATAAAATATATAGCCTATAGTCTTGAAAATATACTAAAAGTGTTTATAAACCGAAATCTTTCATTCTCAATCATTCAGGAAATCTATTCAAATATCTATCCAAAAACGTTGCATTTCCTTTTTTTTCTGATTCTCCTCTACTCCCTAATTAACCTTCCTCGACCAATTTTCCGGCTGAAATGGTACACGACAGAACAGATGTTATCATAACCATTTGAAGAAGCAATGTTGTAACGCTTACAGTCGTGCGCCGATTTCCTCGCCTTCGACGAGAAAACGAGATGAAGTGGATGCATAAAGTTTCAGAACCCCAGTCATCTGTTTTCTCCGAGAAGGAAAAGAAACAAAAAAGAACGGTGATGTTTATGGTTTCAAGAGAAATGAGAAGCATGTGGCAGTGATAGCAGAGAGAAAAAAGAAGAGACTTACACAAAGTTTCGGTTCGATGGGAATTGAACCTGATTTGGTTGTTGTTGCGGGAATATTGTCTGGAAATCAGAAAAAATCATTGAGAATCTCCAGCCCTTGAAACTTACCTGCCGCCTCACGAAAGCTGGCTGTCGATTTCCATCAAAAACTTGTTGAGCCTAAAAATCAACGAATTGTTTCTCAAAAATCCTGTAAACTTACCGTAACGACGGAAACAACCAAAACCAGGATGGAGCATACTGCTCCAACAGTTACCGGAAATCGACGCTTTCTGACCCCATTCATCTGGAAATTGCTGAAGAATCTTAAATGGAAAGAAGGGGAAAGAGAGGAACAAAAGGATTCACGAAGGAAATGTGTGAAGAAGTCTATATGCCGGAAAACTGCCATTGGTTTATGTCCCGCTGCAAAACGATAATTTGTGCGCCTAAATAGGTGGTCAGATGGAAACAGCCAATTTCAGCCGATACACAGAAGGCATCTGATTGAAGAAAGCTGCGTCTTCTTTTTGTCTCCGTTTCCCGCACACCCGAACACCTACTTTTCCCTCTTTTTCTCTCTTCGATTTTCGGTTTCTTTTTTCGATACCTTTTCCTTTTCTTTACACAATCGGAGAGGGCGCCAATGGCAAATTGGCAGTTTTCGCTGTGTCGGAAAAAAGGAAACGAGAGGTTTGACTTATCGATAGAGAGATGCATCAGATCACGCGAGTCGGGAGTGTGACTTCTTAATGAAGCCGTTAGAAACAGAGAACGGAGGAAAAGGTCAGTTCTGAAGGAGGTTGTTAGAGGGAAGATCGGTTCAGATATGAGGAATATGACAATTTAAGGTTGTAACACGTATTCCGATCTTTGGGATTATGTTTCCAGTCCCGATCAACCTTGGGGTGTTTTCAGTGCAAAACGGTCCACTTTGAAGACTTGAAAAGTGGTTTGCAATCATCCGATTTTGCGGAAACAGTTGTGACTGTGTTAAGACACTTCAGAACTCAATTTTATCAATCGGCGACTTCTTTTGAAAATTGCGTCCAGGTGAGTTATGGTGCGTACACTATCGTGACTGAATTAACTGTCATCAAACGAAGTTGAGGGTCCCGTCACAATACGCACACTAACTAACCTGACTACGATTTCCAGAAAAATTCTCGACTATAAAAGCAGAAATTTAGAGTAGCCAACGCACTCGAAAGAATTCAAAATAAACTGGAGTCCGGACCCCAATCGTCAACTCCTCAAAGTTTACCGTTTGCACTGACAGCACCCCTTATTTTTTTCAGCAAGTTTATATCCGTTCTATCAAAAATTGGAATGACTAAAAAAATTTTTCTCAGGGTGTGTTGAAAATTTTGTTAGTTGAACACTGAGCACTGCTACAGAAACCGAGATAAATTTTGTCAAAGTGTGGATAAGGGGGTGCCTGCGTGTTAGAGGAAATACGGTATATTCGAGCGCTACTGTATAACGGAAAGGCTTGAAAACTGAAAAATCTTTTTCGGTACTATATCAAAAGTTCAGGAATATGAAATCCTCGACCATTATAAAATCCCATACCAGTACTAGACCGATGCGGAATCTCAGAGTCGGAATGTGGATGAAGAGTCAGAACTGGAGATAAATGGTTTTGAAACAAAAGTTGTTTTAGCAAAAACCAGAAACTTGCCAAAGTTGGTGAGAATGAAGTTTCAAATTGTCCAGAAGAATATCAACACCATTTCATCTAGATAATTCTCTCTTGGAAAAAAGCGTTTTGAAAAGCGTAGAACACGACGATGTGTTTTGCTTGGAAGCACTCCAGTAGTAATCTGCTACATTGGAAAAAAGGAAGAAGAAATATGAATCAGAAGAAGAAAAAGAATGAAATGAACCTAGATCTCGAAAGCTATAACTATGAGAATGGTTTCTTATCTAGTTACAACTGATTCCCTTTCCACCCATCGAACATCGACGACCTCATAATGATTACACACTTTTATCTCAAAATACGTACCTTTTATCATAAACCTTTCGCTACTTTTCCAATCAGTCGGAAAAGACTTCAAGGAAACTGAACCGACAACCAATTGATATCGAGGAAGAACGGAAGACAAAAGAAAATGGAATCGCAGAAAAAAACAAGGAAAGTGCTATGAAGAAGGCGGTCCTTTTTTGAGGGCAAAGTGTGAATTGAGAGTACACAACAGACCATTTATAGATGCTAATCGGGTTAATATTCACAAGATACTCAAAAAACTGAATCGAGCTTTTTTCGAAGAAGTGAAGAAGAAGAGGAGAAACCGATCGGAAGCCAAGATAAGACAATTTCGAAGAGAAAATTAAAGAAGTTGTCTGAAGGTCAGCTGTCATCAATTTCCATGTTGTAAAAAGCGTATTTTCAGCTGAGAAAAGGACAATGAAAACGGAATAGGAAATGACCATGAAAACATATATTGTTCTTCGGTTGAAGCTATCATCGTGACAGTATTCACAGATACACCAATGACTTCTCTGAAACCAACCACACCTTCAGACGAAGCGAGTCTCTGATTATTCAGCATTAGAGGGAGAGAAGGTATCATGAGGGCATTTATTAATATTTTGATTGATGAATAATGAGATATATATGGGGGAAGGATTTACGTTGTCTGATGGGTTTAAACTGTTCAGAGGTTGGAACAATCAAGCACGTCATTATCCTCAAGGCTCGAGGTTTCAGTTAACCAGAAGCTAGAATTGACTCTTTACATAGTATGTTCTGAAATGGATTGTTCCGTCGAATTTCCATTTAAAATAGCTCACGACCTTGAAGAAGCTGATATACCCCTCAGAATAACTATAGCAAAATTTATATAAGTTCCGGTCAGCGGTTTCGAAAAATTTAGCAGTCGTACTGTACGTTGGCGTTCGTTTGACATTGAACTGTTAGCTGTAGGCTTTGTGGTCACAAAATGAGCAATGCCTCTTCTTCGGCACTGAACAGAAAGCAGACAGAAAGAAACTAAAAAACGGAGGAAAAAAATGCACTGTGTTCCAGTTTTCGACTTCTTCCAGTCACCAAATGCACTTGCAGACTTTTTTCCGCTTTTCTGTATTTTTAATGGATGTTCTAAGTAACTCATTCTTCTTATCTGAAAATAACGTCAATGTTCAAAACTTGTCCAGCAGGAAACATTTATCCCTTTATCAGCTCCTCCTACCAAAACTTTCTCCCTTCCGAAATCCACTACGGCACTTAATAATCAACTGTTTTCCCGCTGACCTTGTCGATTCCAGTCTTTTGAGAAAATCAAATTCCATTCAAAAGTCTATTTTCCCTTTTTCTGTTATACTGCCCCATCTCCCGCCGGTCTTAAATGCGATACCATAAAAGTGTCGTTCCAAAAGAAAAGGGAAGCAATTTAGATGAAGTGACCTGTTGCTGGCAACTAGCCAAGCCCTTTCTCTTCCTATTTCTGAAAAAAAGAATCAAGGTCACTTTCTCTCTGGAAATATCTTTGTTCCATTTACAAGCAGCTGATCGAAAAGTTTAGATGACGTGGCAAGAGGGATTCAGTTATAGTAGATGATAGTGACAAGCCTGTTTTGAAGTGAAACATCAAGATCATCACCTTCATTTACGACACGGGCGGCTGCCTTTTTCACGCTTTCACTTATCAGAACACATGCTGATTTTTTATAATCAGAAAAGTACGGTATAGTGTTGCATTAGAGGAAAGGCGCCTGTGAGAAAAACACGGAAAATTGCAACATTTGTACATTTTCAAGTGGTTCACACTCTTTTAAAAACTGTCTTCGATACTTAATATCTTTTCGATTCGGATTCCGAGTGAAGTGTTCGTCGACACCACGTGAAGTTTGATCGGAAGAGGAATAGCTTTTCCGGTGGGAACCGAGATTTTTGATGATTTAGTAGCTAACAGAACGAATTCGGCTGTAACCGGTAATGAAGATTCTTATCAAGATATGACTCTCGAAATGATAGGGGAACTAGCGAGAAGAAGACAGAGAATCGTTTGACTTCATGGCAACTTGAAATTTTGCAAACGAATACTAACAGTAAACAATATCATTCAGAAAATCAAGAATTTTTAGATTGAAAAAAAAGTAGATGAGAGAGGAAATTTCTTCGAAAGAGAAAACTATTCAATGGGGGAACGTTTTTCAGATGTCTTTGCTTCAATCTGAGAGCTGGAAGATTCGGCCACTGTGTGTACTTCTCTTCCGTTTCAACAGTGCGATGGCTTTCTTATTTCTGTTTCATCCAAACTTGTGGAAGTTTTTTAAGGAATACGGTAGCAACCTTGATGGTTGCTAGAATCTGTAGATGGTCAAGAATCTTCTAGTAGAGAAGAAGGGAATCTTGAGAACCAGAAGCAAGAAAAGTTTGTGTGGGCGTTTAGAGATTTTAGGGATTTTGAATCTTTATGGTTTTACGAAAACGGACCGAGTTCAGAGATCTTTTCTGTTAGATTTTCTCTGAGTGGAAATCTGAACTCTGTGTTTGCAGTTTCTGTTTCGAAGCCTTAAAAATAGATTCTGATCAGAATTTGTTACCGTTTCAATTTTCAGTATGGTAGTCTCTGACAAGAACAGAATCCGTTATGAATTCACTTTCCATGGCTAAGTGCTGCAAAGTGTGCATATGCTACATGACTTTCAGCACTGCTAGAAGTTGTAGCTTCTGGATTAACCCAAATTTACACAGACAGACTTTTGGATGATCAAAAGAAGAAACAAAAGCCCTCTAAAAGCCAATGAAACAGAATCCGGAAAACCGAGAGATCAAGTGAGGGAAACCGTTAGAATCGGAAGACAGTTCATCTGGTTGGAACTCTTGAAGAGTTTCCACCCATATTCAGTTTGCACTTGAGAGAGAGAGAGTGTCACCTTCTGGGGGCATGCATCTTCTTCAGGATACAAAAAAGTCTTCTCCTGACAGAAAAAGAAACGGCGAATTACATAAATGTGCGTGTTTGCATCGACAGAGATGCCGTTGTTGCTTCTTCATTTTGTTGCCCGCAAAAACCAACATAGCGGGTTATGGAGGGAAAGTGGCGAGGATAAATTGGACAGTTGTAGTTGGGTGGCAAATTGGTTTTGGAAACTGACCGGCAGAGATGGATTGAGGAAGGAGAAGCTGGAGACAGTTTGAATGGACAGTTACACTTTGATCTCTTATGGTTTGTTAAGCAAACAAAAAAGAGATGAAGGTAACGAAGAAGCAAATATCAGAACAAAGGAAAGCGAGAGTTTCAGTGTTCAAGAATTGACTGATTTTTGAGTTTTGACTAGAGAAGCATTTTGCAGAGGGTGGCTACTTTTTGATGGTCATTGTAATCAGTTTTCGATGAAAACACTAGAGACTTTCGAGTATTTTGTAGACTGAAAACTAGTGCGATGGTTTTGAAGGCTTTATGACTGCAATTGAATGGGAGGTTAATGTTGCCTCTATTCAGTGGAAAATCACTATTACTTTTCAAGAATAGTACATATATCTGGAATGAGAATAAGCACACTGAAATATTCATCAGCAAACTATGAACGATGTCCGTTGGAATGCAAATCCACTCGAACGAAGAAGACACTTTTCGATCCGTTACAAGATCCAGAACGATTGTCCAATTATCAAATCAAGTTTGGCAACATTCTGATTAATTGCTTCGATTAATCACAATGTTCTTCACACTTGAGCTTTCCATTCTTCAGGATTTTCGTTTTCTTACGGAGGATTTTCGTAAAAAAGAGATAAGTGTTCAAACGTTCAAAGAGAATCGAAGGACCTTTGGTCAGAGGTTGAAAAATATTTTTTTCCTGGAAAGAACTACTATGGTTGCACATAAAACTTTCTATGGACCTACTGACGAAAATACAGGCCCACAATTTAGGGGAAAACTGAATAATAACTTATTTTCAAACTTTGATGCTTTCCAATTTTTTCCGTCTTTCTTCCTATTTACCAGTATCCTTTCCTAGACAAAAAAAAACTGAGTGCCTTGTGGAACATTTCATCTGGAACGTATCTGAAATTCGTTTTCAAAAGGACACAATCGAGGTACGGTAGCACTCCACACAAGCTATTTCGAAAAATACTTCATTGGTCGGGTTTTCTGGGTTCAGGTCAGAAGTAAAGTCCATCTTCAAAAATCATGATGAAACCTTAATCGTGAAATGAAATAGCAACAGCCAAGTTGAGTGCTATGAACCGTTTCACTGGAAGAGCTAAATTCCGAGATCCAATGGCAGACATGAAAATTAGACGACGTCATCTTATGAAACACAAAATCTAAAGTTCGAAGGATGTCGCTGTCTGGTCTGCTCCGAACAGTGCTTCTCTTATTGTGAAACCAGGTTATGGATTGTTTCGGATTTAGACTGAGGATGCTACGTACCGTAAACACTCTATTAGATAGCCACCCCTAACTGAATGCCCGCCTCTAATATAGTGCCACCCTAGATTGCCTCCTAATAATAGAGTGCCATGGCACTCTAATAGAATTTTTACGGTAATTTTCCAGGACAGAGGTTCATGATACAGGATGGATACAATATTCAATTCATTTTCGAAGTTGTAAAAAGCAGTTGAAAAAGATGTTCAGTATCATTTTCTTAGGTGATTTGGACATAACACATTTTTGTAGTCTGTTCATGGTTATGATTCATTTTTGGTGCTGGATCTCATTCTTTCATCCATTTTAGTTCTTCCGTGTGTTTTTGAGTCTCAGGACGTGCTAGGACGTAAATGTTTCACCATGTAATTGGCTGTGAATGCAGTCGAATCAGTGTGGTCCAAACTCGTTAGGTAGTCTCTTCCTTTTCGTTTCGTCTTTTTCCCATCCATCCATTCTCCTTCTCTTTTTCTCTATCCCTTCGAGTTCTAAGTCTCTTTTCAATTTCTTCATCTTTTTCTTCTCTTCTTCTTTTCGCGCACTCTCTGTGTCTCTTCAGTTTCTTCGATGTTTTCTGGATTTCTTCGAAATTCTGCCAAACGCACACATTCAAGATGACCAACCACTGACGATATATACATTTTTAAAGTTTTATTAGTCGTTTCCTTTTCAAGTCTAATGAAAAATATTGAAAAAGAGGTCCAAGTTGTCATTCGACAAAGGAAATGAGTCGTTTCGAATTCCTCGTTGCATTTTTAAAACGACTTGAATGTTTCCCGTTTTCGACTTTCTTTTTCTTTGTTCAACTCACAAGTTTTTTAAAGTTTTTTTATAACTCATCAAAGGTTTTGAAGTCTTGGAAATCTTAGTTTTCAAGAGATTCAAGAAAGACAGCAGTACAACATGAAGTATAATTTTTAATTTTCTCAAGACCCAACTATCAAAAAAGAAGAACAATGTGACAGCGATTCGTCATTAACCTTGATTTAATTCATGACAAGTGCAGTTGTTCTCCCTTATAGACGTCTTGAGATCACTCGGAGTGGACAGAGAATGAATTTCAAACTTTCCTTCTTCTCTGACTCTTCTTCTTGTTGGTTCAATTTTTCTCAAAATCTGAGTTTAGAAATAATCGACTTGACAGATTCAGGTTCTAGTATAAGAATTGAAAAAAAGCTCAAACGATTTCAATTACAATTCTATATATATCATTGCAAAGCTGGAAACAGTCTAATTTGTCCAGATTTCAACTGGGATAGGTCACAACTCAAATCATGCTTGCATTTTGCCCATTTGAATTCTCGAATTCGAAGTTAGTTTTACCTTAAACCATATTATTAGAGAGAGTTCAACCGCAAGAGCCGACGAATATTTTTGTTAGTGAAGTCAAATATTCGAAACGGAGGTTCTCGAACTATACACTTTCTAATATATCTCTCTATTTCTCTCAAAAATTGATACAAACGGAGAACACAGAGACAAACAAACATTGATATATCCATCTCTCACCACCTGATTCTCGTTTTCTCTCTCATTTATCCCTCACAAGAGAGATTTTGTAGGCCGAAGCCATCGTTCAATTCAATGCCCTCATAAAATAATATGTTTCTAATCGATCCAATCGTCGTCACCCATCTCTTTCTCTCTCATCTTCCGTCGCCATCGTCTGATGGCGGCGGCGGCGACAAGAAGAGCACGGAATACTCGAATGAGAGGGAAAGAGAAACAGCCACTTTACACTCTTGTATAAAGACTCACAGGAGTGAAAGAGGGAAAGAAGAAGAACACAAAGTGCCCTATGCCTTTTAGTCACCCTCTCTTGAGCACAACAACCACCTCCCTTTGAGTCTTCCCATTGGTCACTTTCTTGTTTTGAACTCTCCAGAGAGATTTTTGGAGGCACGATTTCATTTCTAGCAGAACTCATCTTGTTTTGACATTTTTACAAATTGTTTGGTTTTGTTTTTGTTCCCCACTCGGAAAAGATGGGTGTACATTTTGAGATTGACGTTTTGGAGATAGCCAGAATAAGACAAACTGGAACAATCTAACAATGTTTTTTTTTGTCAATTTTCTTATGTATCATCTTTCTTTTTTGTTCCAAAACAAAATCCACAATGCAGAAGTTCGGCCTGTAGTTACTGTTCATTTGTTCCCAAAACTACCGTTTCTCCAATCTTCCAAACTTCTGCTAATTATATCAAAGCAAAAACGTCCTGCGTGTTCTCAGCGTTTGTACCATCGTGAATCATGTAGTAAAATCCCACACCTTACCGTTATATGACCAAGTTTATCTTCCAGAAACTTTTCTTGAAACCGGAACTAGTGGTTCGCCCTTAGCCTCATTTCAAGGACATTGATCTCGGTTCGCATTGAGAATTTCAAAAATTGTCAACTAATGAAATGTAGCTCTTATTATGAGCCAAATTCTCAATGCAAACCGAGATAACATCCTTGAAGTGATGCTAATGAAGCTACCACTATTACCGGTTTCACCATTAAATCATCTTAAGTTTAACCAAATTCAGGCCTATAGGCGGTCAAAACGATGGCGACGTCTTCGATGTCATCGTTGACGTCTTCATACCACACCACGGCGCTGCCTTCCTCCAACTCGGTGGTACCTCCATTCGACGCGAGAAACCTGGAAATCAAGACAAAGTCGATTGAACAAACGCTTATTCCACTCGTCACTCAGGTATGAATGACATCATTTGTCCAGCTGCCGAAAAAAGAGCGACGATTATCCATATTTGTTTCCGTCCGCTCTCTCGTGACGGCCCATTTGACACGAAAAGACGAAGCGTGATTGAGGGTCCCTGAGTTGTTTATTTGTTTTCTTGCAGATCACCACACTCGTTAACTACAAAGAATCATATCTGACAAGCGGGAAGCCCAAATCGGAGAGGGCAATGAGGGCAGCACTGAAGGTAATGCACATCGGAATCTAGAATGATAATCTCTCCTTTTCAGATCGGAAGTGCCGTTGAAGCAGCAATCGAACGTTTTGTTTGTGTTGGTGAAACGATAGCTGATGAGAATGCAGATATTCAACCGGAAATGTATGACGCTTGTACCGAAGCCCGTCTTGCTGGTAAGTCCTTATAATCCTTGCTCTTGAAGAAGAAAAGTTTCCTTCTCACGCACTAAATCCGCCTCTATCCCTAGTGGATATCGTATTTCATTGAATCAAAGCACATCGAAATGAGAAGTGGGGTGTGATTACACGACATCTCCAAGCTATCGTCATCTATGTACATTGGTAGTTCAGAAAAAGAGCAGCTCGCCGACGCATGCAAAAATCCGCTTTCTCTTCGTATCCGATTACCCCATCGCTTCTCTTTTTTGTGTTTTTTTCTGCTAAGCACCTTCCAATTCTTATTCATTTTTCAGGAGCGTCGATGGCCAACCTGTCATGTGCATGTACTGATGATCCGAACTCTGTAGTGGATAAGGCTGTTTTGGTGAGAGCAAGTAGACAACTCTTGAGTAGTGTCACTCGAGTACTTCTTCTGGCGGATCGAGTTCTCGTGAAACAAGTTTTAAGAGCTGAGGATAAGGTTCGAGTTTTCTCCGAAATCACCTGTAACGCAAAAAAACCTTCAGATCGCTTTCTCCTTATCCCGCCTCGAATCCACTCGATCTTTCAATGATTTCGTTAAAGTTTTTGCTGTTTTCGGTGGTGAAATGGTTGAGCTGGCTCATCGCAGTGGAGATCGCCAGCATGATTTGAAAAGTGAAAAACGAAAAGCTCAAATGTCAATCGCGAGAACATCTCTGGAAAGACTCACGATGCTTCTTTTGACGTCCTCTAAAACATATCTGAGACACCCGGACTGTGATTCTGCTCTTCAATGTCGAGACGGAGTCTTTTACCAAATGAAACTTTCCCTCGAACTGATTGCCATTTGTGTTTGTGATGGAATTCTGACGACGGAGAAGAATCGATACATTCAAGATGAACCTGATATGCCAATCGACATTGCACTGCAGCTGACAGCCAATGCTGCCATCAAGCAACTTACCGTAAGTCTCATTTTGAAAGTTGTCACTCTGAGGATCAAGAGGTTTCCAGGAAATGCTGGAAATGATTCGAATGACAGTTCGAGTTGGAGCCGGAGTTCGGGAGAGGATAGTGTCTGCTCTGGATGCTCTTTGTCAGCTGACTCAAGACTTCACTGATTCCGCGTACACTCCACACCATCAACGGGAACAGATTCTAGATTTTCTTGAAGAATGTCGATTCGAAATGACGAATCTTATTCAACCAGACGAAAATGAACAACTGGCGGCCAGTGGGCTAGAAGTGACTGTTGAGCGGTTGAATAGAAGACTGAAAGATTTGAGCAAACAACTTCAAATCGTTGCGATGGAACAAATATCAGAAGTTTTACGAGCGAATGAAGATCAAGTTTTGCTATCCTCAATGAAGGCGTGTGCCGTATCTGGAGACATTGATGGAGTGGAAAAATATA
Source organism: Caenorhabditis sp. 40 LS-2015 (assembly GCA_900536305.3). Lineage (NCBI taxonomy): Eukaryota > Metazoa > Nematoda > Chromadorea > Rhabditida > Rhabditidae > Caenorhabditis > Caenorhabditis tribulationis. The sequence goes on along the minus strand of LR546250.1, from coordinate 139,052 downwards.
TGCACAAGTTTCGAGAGCATGCTGATCACATGCAAGAAGTATCCTTTATCAGCTAGATTATGATTAAACCGAACATTTTTAAGGTGTGTCGACTTCTTCACCATATTTCAATCACTGACGCTCTTCATGTTCATACTGGACACGTCGAGAGAAATATGAGATCTTTGGCACCATTGGTAGTTTCAGAGCTCGAGCACCCAGTCTCTAAAGAATCATAATTTCAGACTATTCTTGCTGGAAGAACTCTTTGTGTTCATCCTTCCTCCAGAATAGCCAGAGAGAACCTGGAGGTTTTCTGTGACACATGGGGACAGGCTGTAAGTTATATTTGGCTAAGAAAACCCTCAATCGAGATTATCTTCAGGTAAATGATCTATCTCGGGTGGCAAAAGAGTCCGATGTGGCAGCGAATGGGAGAGTGGCGGCTGAAAAACAGGCGTACATGTCACTTCCGAGGCCAGGGGTAAGTGGTGTGAATAGTCATTCGGTTTGCTGTCGGAAAAAGCATGCTGGAAACTCTTCTGATTCTTCGAATGAGCTTCTGCCAAACGGAGGGAGACGCCCGAAACAAATTGGAATGGGTCCGACCAGAGTTGTCAGCCAGACTGGAGATGAAGAGAGTAGTGATGACGAGAGAGCGGATAAACAAGAAATCGAGGCGTTCCAATATCGGATCAGTTTGATTATTGATGATTTGCAGAGTGATGTGGAGGGACGATGATCGTCTTTTTTTTTGCATGATTTGCTTCTTCTTAATTATTTTCTTTTTTCAATACAAACTTCTTTCTCTCTCTCTCTATCTGTCTCGTGCTTTGATGTCGTGGTGCTATAATAAATGTTGTGATGGTTCTACTCTCTCGACATTTTCTAAGTTCTCAACTTGTTTCAGAAGCACGGAACCACACAGAAACCGTCGAAACCAATCACTTTGGATGTTGAGGTGAGGTTTTCAGTATAGAAATGCAGTCTATTATTTTTTTTGCAGGACCAACAAAAAATGGCCAAGGTTGGATTGGAGATGAAACTATTGACTTCAGAAGTAGATGCAGAGGCTGAAAAATGGGACGAATACGCTGAGAATGATATTGTTAAGCGAGCAAAGGCGATGTCTTCGATGGCATACAATATGTATCTTTTCACTCGTGGAGATGGTCCACTGAAGACGACTCATGATCTATTCACTCAAGCGGAGTTCTTTGCCGAACAAGCCAATCAGATGTATCGTACTGTTCGAGAGTTCTCTTATGAAGTTCCGGGGTCTGCTGAGAAATCGGATCTCTCGGCGATTTTGGAGAGAATCCCACTTCATTGTCAACAGTTACAAGTGATGGTCAAGAGTCCCACAGTTGGCAAGACTGCTACATTCGGGAAGGTGGATTCTGTGATTCAAGAAACCAAGAATTTGATGAATGAGATCGCCAAACTGGTCACAGCTTCTTTTGTTTGTGCGACTAAGGTTAGTTAATGATTTAGTTGGGCAGTAAAAATTAAACCATTGGTTATCGAATTTCCTAAACCAGAAACTTCAGATGTTCCAGGATTCTCAACAGGGGTATGTTTGTTCCTAGCGAGTCTCATTTCATTTGAATAGAAAACGTACCGCCCTCCCAATCCCTCAGTTCCACCAAACTGCTCTCTCTTTCTCTATTCCCCCGCGAATCTCATTTTCTTTCCAAACGAGTCGTGTTCATATATTTCTTTTGTGTTCGTTGACAGTTCGCAAAAGAGTATCAAAAGATCAATATATTAATGATTAGGTTGCAATATGTGATCGTTCTGTACTAGCTGAGTCTGGTGTGCTTTAGCGCCTCATTTTGGAAATGTTTTCAGTACGAAATCGAGTTTCGCGGAGGTTCTGTCAATGGGCGGACGGGTGCCGACGGTGAAAGGACTAGTCGCGAATCGACTGTGAGTTCTGTGTTAATAAGCCGAGAATTTCTTACGAACAGTTTCAGGTTTGGCGCAGGACACCAAGTATCAGACGAGCCGCGCCGCCGCCCTCTTCGCACCTTTCAGCCAACAACTCATCAAGCATACACCTTTAGGTAACAGTTTCATGTTAAAAGTATAACAGGGCCATGATTTAGTCTTTGATGTTATGAAAATATGGTTACGATTTCTTGAGATTTCCTAAATGTATAATGCCGCTCAAAAGTAGTTGTAATTTTCAAGTTCAAAAGGGAATTCTGGGGAGGAAAAGGGGAAAAAACTTGAGGCCCTTGTGTTTGAGTTTTTGTAGGTGTATTAAAAATCTTTCGATCTCAATTGTTGTAGTTGACAACTTCTCCTGATAATCGAATTCGAGTTTGCTGGGTCGTGCTGAATAAAACAGATCCAAAATTGTCTAGAATGGAGGTCGCGTCACTTTTAGCGATTTGAAAAACTAGACAACGATTTCCATGAAACGTTTTCAACTAAGAAAAGGAAGATATAAAGTTGTTTGGTAAACCCAAGACTTTTCGGAAAATTGGGTAACCTGGAACCACTCTCCAAGTCCTTAAAAAGTATAGGGGTTGCACAGAAAATTAATAAACCTAAACTTCGGAACTGTAACTCTATTATTTATTGTCTAGACCAACCAGAACAAGTAACTAACTCAAGTATATAACATCCATCTTCATCTCCATAATACTCGGTTTTCAGTAGCACCATAACAAGCTGAAACAAACCAAGTGACGCTTTCATTCTTCAGGATCTCCTTCTCCCTATTGTCTCTCTCTACACCCAAATTTCTTTCTATTTGTTTCTTTGTCCATGTCATAAACTCAACATCTTTGCCCTCTTTCAGAAGCTTTTCGATTATTAATCGATTCCAATTACAAACTCCCTCAAATGCTGGTTTCCTCCCCCTTCCTTGCACCATTTTTCTGTTTTAGTTGTTGACTATTTTTGAACGATAAAAACTGTTATCATACACGTGTGGAACTCTCCTTCCTTTTTTTGATTCCCGGGGGCTAATTAATCTTCGTCGAAATATTGTGAGTATTTTTCGAAGTCTCTGAAACACCGAAAACGGTATTGGAATCTTGCGAAAGCAACAAAATGGCGTTAGAAAGCATCGAAAAAAGAAGCACTCGTTATGAATTCGGTTGGTTTTGTTTTGTGTTTAGGCAGATTTCAGAACTAGAAACTTGTAGAACACGCAGGAGGAGACAATCATCTCACGAGAGGGAAATTTTCTGGTGATGGAGATAGTCGTTTGAATGTTGAAATGGTTGAAAAAGAGTCTGACTTCGGGCAGCAGGAACCTCGTTATTTTGGAGGTCTGATCGGAAATAAAGAGCTTTGTATCATGGGTGCGACGGCTGTTTGCATGTACCTTGTGAATGGAGAGTATGCTCAGGTTAGACGAGAATTTTCTGAACTGACCTGAGCTCAAAATCTGTTACAGCCTGTCTGCACTGCTATCACCTCTGTACCACCTGCGATTTTCTCCTATAAAGTGTTGGTGAATCAGCAAACAACCAAACAAGGATATGTGAGTTTATATACTCACCTTTGTAGATTGTCCCCAGTTTCTTTTCAGCACACTATCCTCTTCTACTGGACCATTTATGGTCTCATCGCCCTCGTGGATCAGTTTGTCGGATCTGCCCAGGGATACAATTTATGCAAGGGAGGTCTTCTCAGTGTTGTCTTCTTCCATGCTCTTCGCTCCAACTCGTCAGCTATTCCACATGCATGGAAGTTCTTGGATAAGGCTAGTGTTGACATTCTGACGACCCTTCTCACTCGTTTTGATTCGAATGCTTTTCTACCGAACGAAAACGCTTCTGAGCGTGTTCCAAGAACTCCAACTATGACTCAATTCTCCGTGGATGATTCTCAGTACATATTTCCGGAATCGGAAGTCTCCGGAATCAAAAATGTGGACGTCAGTACAGCATGCAGTTTCCAACCATCACTGGATATGCAAAGCACTCAACGTGTCTCATCTGGATACAATCAGAAGTCAACCGTATCGTCGTTGAAAACACTTGTTCTCGAAGATGGAGAGATTTCGAACAAGACTTCCAGCTCTGTCAACAAACATAACAACTTCCAATCAATGTCTGCCATGACAATGATTTCTGGAGAAACTGCCGATGTTCTGACTTATCCGACTGATCGCATCGTTTTCCGCGAAAACAGCCGTGAAGAAACCATTCAGGTTACGAACGTCTCCAACACGCACATCATGTTTGCTCTCAAGGTAAGTTTCCAATAATTAACTTCTGCATTAATTATTTCAGACAAACGCAGACGCCTATCTTATCGCTGCTCCAACTTCTGGAATATTGTTCAGTGGTCAGAGCATGAAGATCAGAGTTGGGGTCACGGAGCAATTCTTTGAGGATTGCTCCGATCCAGGTGTTTTTATTGACAAGGTTATTGGGTTACTTTTCTCCTCTTTAATCTACTAATTGTAACTTTTCAGTTGGCTTTCGACTATACTCCCATTCCTGCACCAATTTCCTCGAAATACTCGAACTTTTCTCAAAACTTCTTCCAATCCCAACCAAAACGTCGTCTTGCTATTCGTGTCTTCTATCAGTGATTCTAGAACTCATTGTTTCGATAAATTTACTTTTTTCGCTTGATTTCATCTTTTCAATGTAATCAAAAAGCAACTGTAATTTATTTATTCTTCTTTTTTTTGGCATGCCGTCGCGCTCCATAGAACATTTCAAAAACGCGCGAAAATGTTCCCATCGCATAGATTCAATTTTTGAGTTTTCACACATTTCGTTTTTTGTCACAATCGATTCGATTTTTTATCGTTTTCAGAAATGGTTGCTCACCGCAAATCAGATTTCAAGTCGAAATGGGCTATGGTTGTGACTGTGAACAACTTGAATGATGATAAGCGTGCCGAATTGAAGTGAGCTTATTTCAAGAAAACTGCAGCTTCAAGATTATTTGATTGTAGAGAGTTTGCCGAATGGTTCATCGAAACTTTGAGGCTGGAGGGATCGTTCATCGGACATTATTTCAACTACGAGGTTGCCATAATGATTAAAGACGCCGCTAACGAAATATCTTTCAGAGCGCGCCGGTTGCTATCGTCGAAACAGAACAGAATAGTTTCGAGTCGTGCACCAATTCATACCAGAAAATTCACAAGGTTCGCATTATTCAATCACCCCTCTGTCTCATTTCACTTTTTTCAGGAACACCCACAAGTCGTGTTGGTCGTTCACATCCTTCCACAAACTCAGTCGCATGAGTACGAGTGGATGAAAGTTTTGGCCGCGAGATATGGTTTCATTCGCCAGGGACTTCTCTACGAGAACTGTGTGAGCCGTTTCGAAAACCTTGATACTGATCGGAACAGCGTTTTCCGAAACATGTGTCAGTGGATTTACCGCAGTGGAACGGCTATAGTTAGAAACGAGGGAAAGTAAGTTTTCTGTCTGTTCCTGAATGTTATACTATTTATAAACGTTTCTTGCAGCACCTGTGGAATTCTGAATGGAAGAGATCCGAAACCAACTTTCGAGAAAGTTCTCTTCAACAGCGAAGACATAAAGGAGGCTGTCTTGAAAGTGCTTCACAAAGAAGAAGAACCGAGAGGAGCTGAACTGGAGAACACCATGAACATTAGTGGATATCCAGATATGCTGAATGCGTTCGGCGTGGCACAGTTGCTCAATCCATATCGCGTTAACGGTGTCACCATCACTGGACCACAATCTGCCAACGTCACTCTCGAGAACAAATTCCAAGTTTACCAGGCCGTGCAAGAGCTTCATGGAAAGAAACTTGATCGCAACCATAAACTCCAGGCCTTCAGCACCGTCGTGTCTACTCCTGCCGTCCAAGTCGAGCCTCCAATCATCCGAGATTCCAGAAGACACATTGAAAGCCTAATGGGGAAGCTGAAGGTGTCTTCTTAACTTTTCTAAATCTTCATTTTCTATTATCCATTCCAATGATCATTTTCTGTTCTCTATTTGTTTGTATTCGTCCCAGCCGATTTGAATGTGAATTCGATATTTCATTTTGTGCATACCCGCTGATAAATATGTTGCGATCGATTCTTCAGAATACGAAAATACTGTTAACATCAGATTCGGTGTATTGAATTTTTTCTCTTCAGAATTACTTTTCATAACGTTTGATTGCCACAGAATGGATAATGACACTCCGTTGAACCACATCTCCCAGCCGCTTCATACCGGAAATGATGCCAGTTTGCCTTCTATTTCTCGATCAGGGGATTATGAACCCAAGACGAAACAACGTAGGCGATGTTTTGATTTTTTAAGCTGATCGGAAATTTACAGCGAAACTAGTAGGATCATCTCGTGGTAGAGTTACAAATCAGATGCGTTATCCCATTATACTTCCAAAACTAATACCAAAACAATCGGAAACTCCAGGAACTGCAATCCGATTGATTACTGCTCCACAATCGATAACTCCGAGCTCATCGAATCCAAGACCTCTGATTTCGCTGCTTGATCGTACAGAATTCAGAAGTCCATCCCGCGTCGTTATCGCTGTACCACCACCCCAAAAACCGAAGAAGTGTTATTATACAGAGCTGAATGATATTCGAAGAGAGTTCGGAATACCTGAAACGTTTGATACAACGAGACCAAACACAATCAGTTCAGTTGGTATGTGACAATAGTCTCTTAAACAAAAGTCTAATTTAAATTTTTTCAGCTCTTTCCGAGAAGCTTCAGATGTTGCAAAGGTTGCGAGGGGAGAACAAGTTTCTGCACGAATCAATCCAGAAAAAACAAAATGCTTGTGAAGACCGATCTGCAGTTATCGATCAAGTTCGTAGAACCACTGATAAAACATTAGAGCAGAATCGGTTACTCAGGGCAACACTGCATTCCGTAGAGGAAGATAATGCACGACTTAGCACTCAGTTAGATTGAATTTGAAATTTTTCCGAGGTTTGCTCCTAATTTCCATTTTTATTACAATAAAATTTTGAACCTCGGTTTCTTTAATCTTCAGTGATATAGCCAATTGATATGATGAACATGAAGAACTCAAGGAGTCGGTACACACGGGGAGAAGGCAGCAGAAAACTGCATTAGAAGAACAATATTAAAAACTGGGTCCACAATTCTATATAAATCTGGTGGAAAACCTTATAAAGCATATTATAGAATCCGCGAAAGAGCACACATGGATGAAAAATGATCATAAACCATAAAGAACGAAACAATAAATTATTCTTAAAACCACTAAATGTCTATTCTTGATACTTTTTTTTCTGAGCCTCGTATATTTTTTCCAGTTTCTTCAGCTGACTTTTCGAGATCTGAAAGTTGTTGAGTTAGCTTATTTTCCTGCCTAGTATATCTAACCTCCTCTCCGTTGGCTGAATGCGTCGGCACTCCTCTAGCATCAAACTTTGAAAATTTTTCGGCATGTTCTCCCTGCTTGAACAACTCCTCAGGCTTGATCTTTCTCGACGCCGCTTCTTTGTCAGACTTCTCACGAGCCTTCTGGTCCTTTTCGGCCTTTTCCTTCTCTTTTCTCTTTTTTTCAGCTTCCTTCTGCTCTTGTTCTCTCAGCAGAGTGGCACGGTCCACCAACTTCACAACAGTTTGTCCGTTTCTATCCTCAAGTCGGACACCCAACTCGATGAGGGTTTTATCTCTTAGCACGTCACATTCCTGGAAATATTATAATCACAACTGAATAACCAAAATCATCAACGCACCTCCAGGATTTCATTAACCTTGTGTTCTTTTGCAATGTTGCGGACCTTTTCACGGAATTGAGCCAAAGCATCGAGATAAGGCATAACGATATCCTCTTTGTTGAATGAAGTAGATGCTCCTTCGCCATCGCAACTGAAAAGTGAAGAAATCGGTAACTTATTATAAAGTTCTCAACTCACTCGTCCTCAGAGACGAATCCGATTTCTTGGCTGCTCTGTGGAATAACTCCGAAAACCTTGAGAAGATTTGTGATGTAGACGGCTACATTTCTGAGCAAAAGGCAGTTTGATGCCTTCTCCTTTTCGGCTATGTATGCGTTTCCAAGACCAATCAGCTCACGGAATTTTTCGATAACAGTTCTTGTATCGACCGAGTCGCAAAGAGCAGCATGAACCTCAGACTTCAGTTTGCCGAACTCCTCCATAAGCTTCAATTCTCTGGCTTGATACTTTTGGTAGCATTCCGATCTGTCCGGTTTGTAATTTCTTCTCAAAAGGTCTTTGACGAGCAGGAAGAACTCATTTGTGATCTTCTCAAACTGTAGAGCACGCTCCATAGTTGAAGAACTGAAAGTCATATTGGTCAACTGATTCGTCAAATGGAAAACTACCTATAGTCTAGTACATCTGCCCAATTATGCATCAAGAAAAGAAGACGAAGTTGGCGAGGATTGTAGTCTTCCAAAGCTTTACGGATAGTGATGAAGTTTTTCAACGATTTAGACATTTTCATCCCTTGAATACGAAGGGTTCCGCAGTGAAGGAAATAGTTGACCCAGTGTGGATCATCGTAATGGGCCTCAACTTGGGCGATTTCATTGTCATGATGAGGGAACTTGAGATCGAATCCACCGGCATGAATGTCAAGCTTGGAGCCGCAGATGGCGGAAGACATGACTGAGCATTCGATGTGCCATCCAGGTCGTCCATTTCCCCATTCAGATGGCCAGAAAGGCTCTCCGTCCTTTGATGACTTCCACAGGGCGAAATCAGTAGGATTCCGCTTAGACTTGAGTCTTTCGTCAGACATACTCAACTCTCCTTCTCCTTCGCGCATGTTTTTCAACAGTTGCTCACTGTCATCGCCGTATGCTTCTGGCACCAGTTTCGCGTAGAAGTGTTTTGGATTATGTTCGAAAGCTTTCGTGTCGAAATAAACACTTCCGTCCTCGGCGGCATAAGCATATCCATTGTTGATGATCTTCTTGACGTACGTGATAACTTCCGGAACATATTCAGAAACACGAGTCAGGACATCGACGGGAAGCACATTGAGTCGAGCCATATCGGCGAGGAACTCTTTCTCATATCTGAAAAATGAATAGATTGTCAAAGCATCAGCAATAACATAAAGCTTACGTTTTAGCAAGGTCGTCAAAAACACTGTGATCTGTGACATCTTTGCCGTGGTTATGATCGAGCCATTCAGAAAGAACATCCCTAGATTCATTCAGAAGACGCCCCTGCAAATGCTGGAAATCAATGAAACACAGAACAGAACGCTGAAACTGTACCTTGGCCTCTTCGGTGGCAATGGAATCTTGGGCTTCCATTGCTTGTTTGAGAGAATTCGATTGCTCTTTGACTTTCTTGATCATGACGTCGAGCATCTTCTTCTTATCTGGGTCAGTTTCGGCCAAGAACTTCTTCTCGAAATGTTCCAGGGCAGCAACAACATCCTGTACGACTTTGACGACAGATGGAGCTTGGGAATCGTTGAAGTACATCTTGAGCAAATGACTTTGCCTGGCTCTCTTGATGATTTTGTCATCGACGTCAGTGATGTTCATGATGAACTCGACATCATATCCGAAATAGTCTCTGAAGACTCTTCGAAGAATATCTAAAGAGAGGTAGGATCTCGCATGTCCCATGTGCGATGAGTCGTATACAGTCGGACCGCAAATGTACCATCTCACCTGCAAGAAAATACGTTTTAAATTTTTTTCAATCAGAATATACTCACTCTTTTTCCCTCATTTGGAACGAAAACTTCCTTTTGTCGAGTCAGACTGTTATAGACTGTCAACTGAGGTGGTGGTGTTGCATTTTTTGGTTGGTCCCACTGTTTTTGTGCGCGCTTGACCGCCACTGTATGAATTCGTTTTTAGATATCCTTCACACAGTTTTCCAGTACCTGGTCTCAAATTTGGATCCATAGCGCAGAATGTTTGATGATACCGCAGTTGCAGCAGAGTGTTGGTAACAAGAATCTGCGACTTGTTGCGATTGATCGCCGCGGATAGAAGACGAACCAAGTTTTTCGAACGCGTCGTGCTTGGCTTCGGAGACAGCAACGAAAACGCCTAAAAAGAAGCGGTTTTCGATACAGGAAGGATTCGACGGTTAGTGTTGGCGCGAAGATGAGACAGTGGGAGCAAGGAAGAGAGAACAGACAACAGATGTTTGCAGTTCGATGACAGAATAAGAACGGAAAGCGATTTTGTGAATAAACAGAGCTATTCGACCAATCAATAAACACATCAACATGATCCAATAGGGAACATAGAAAATTTCAGAAATCAGTTGTTTACTATTCAGAAGGTTATGTTTACAGCGTATTGCACGAAGATTCAGATACGCAATATAGAAGAGAGATACGGGGAAGTGTGAAAGACTATTTGAGAAGGTAGCAGTGTTACTAATTGTAAAGCATCTCATTCATCCTTCCTTATCAGTTTCCGTTTTTTTTTATGCGTACGTGATTTTTAGAAGGAAGTTTAGGCGATGTTGTCGTCGGGCAAAAACGGAACAAATGAACATCCTAGCAGTCTTTGAGAACGGCTGAGTTATACTGGACCAAGGAAAGATTCATTTCGCCTTACTTCTGTTTCCCGTACTATGAGTCCAAATAACAATGACGGAAAACGCGTTTCGATTACATCATCTTTCAGCTGACGCTCTCGTTATACTTGCTTGCTGCAATAATCTTCCCGGTTGGTTCGGCATGATTACTTCTTAATGATCACAGAGAAACATTATTTAAACAATTTAATATTCTTTATTTCATTTGTGTGAGTTCACACAAATGTAACAGTTTGTTAGCTAGAAACTCCGTGTTCTGGATTGTTAATTCATAACTACCGAAAAAAAAGCGTGCAGACCCACAAGGCTAATGATTATGAGACAACTTATTTCGTTTCCAATAACCATACAATAATAGGCATTGAACGTATAATAAATATAAAGATATAGCAAGAGAAACAAAAGTGAATGAATTGCGGAACGTTCTCCAGCTGAGCGGAGGGAGTGGTGTTTGAGCAAGAGGTCACGAATCTCATTTTTATTAGATCAGCAGAAAGAAAAAAATTACATCACAACTAAAATCACGTTGAATCTTAAAACGGTCAAGCGCATGAGCCTCGAAAACTGAAGCGACCGTTTTTGGTTCGAAACAATTAATCGAATTCTAGAATAGTGGGCGCATCGAATGTTTGATCAAGCACAGCTTGATTTGTTTATTATTTCGGAACCAAAAACGGGCAAAAATGCAATAAAGAACAGCAAATATCTACGCATGACACCCACGAGCGCTTTTCATGTATACTTTCAGTTCGGAAAAATAAACGACCCCAAAAAAATCTATGATGACGAATGAACTAATTCCTAGAGGGGGAGGGGATTAAATTAAGGTAGGCACTAATGATTGAAAAGCTGCAGCTGAATTCATGAATGCAGGCCGGCGCCGGGCTTCAGTGGGAAATCTCTGCAATATTGCGTCAGCTCTTGTACATTCTGTGTTCAATACACCGCGCCAAAATTAAAGTTTCTTCACGGGATATCAAGTAAATAGAAAGCTTTCGATCATGTTTGGCATATTAAACTTTGCTTTTTGAATGCATTCATGAATGTTAGATTTTGTGGCACGCTGTTCTATTCATACTATGTGTTGATTTCTGAAAGTTTCAAACAAGCACGATTGAAATAACATTATAAACGCAAACACTTGGCGAAAAATGGCTCAGCTGGCGGATCTTATTACTCATAATTTTCCAGATTCCGGAAGATGAGCGACGATGATGCAACTCAAACTTCGAGAGAAGTAAGCCTCCCCGTGGGGGAACTGTTGTGAAGTATAACTGTTGCTTTCAGGACGATGTTTTGGCTTACGAAATCTATTTCTGGATTGTCCGCGCTATGATGAGTTTCAAAAATCAGTTTTCTGTATTTATTGAATGTATTTTCAGAGCGAAAAGGGGGTGGTGAAAGTCAGCGATTTGCGAAAACTGTATCAGAAAGCTGTCACCAAGGACAAATCTGTCCAATACAGACCGCTTCAGGACATGTTGAAGTTCGTGAACAAAAACTTGGCTCATTGGCAAGGATGGAATGTGAGTTTCTGTTCTAATTTAGGTCGATTATTAATATTTGTAGGCAGTTTTGCAAGATGACCGGCTCACTTATGTGAACCTGGATGAGCAGAAGTCTTTCAACGAAGCAACTGCATGTGAAACAGAAAGAACAGTCGGAGTACTCAAGAATGCTCTTATGTACGTGTTCATGGCGACTAAGCCGAATGCTGCACATTCTGGAGTAACACACGAGGAACTTATGACCTACTTGGTAAGCGAAAATCTCAAGGTCAAACTGTCGTTGGGATATGAAAATCATTGCAGGAAACATCGATGTCAACTCATGCTGATCATCAGCTAACCAAAGAGCACCTGGATCTGTTAAAAAAACAGATTGCACCGAATTCGCGAGCTGATTTCATTAGAAAAGGCTACCTTACTTTCTCGAAATCTGTGAATGAAAATGATGAGGAAGTTTTCCGCTATGAATGGGGTCCGACCTCGCTTCAAACTGTGGATCCTGTTTACCTTGTTGAAGTTTTCCGAAAACTAGCTGGAATGGATGAAACACAAGTTAAGGAGCAAATGGAAAGAGCCAAGGATTTGAAACAGAACCAGTTGGATGCCATCAAGGTATAGGAAGACCCACTCGTTGAGTAATATCTCAATTCCTTTTTCAGAATGGAGCGATTCTGCCAACACGAGGAAAGCAAAATTGAATCTTCTTCAAAACGGGTCTATTTGGGTCGAAATATGAACGAAAATGTGTAACAATAAATTATTCCGAAAAAGACTTTATTCGCAACGATGAAAAAAGCCAACGATTTCCACTGAAAATAACACAGAATTATAATGAAACATGATTAAACTGAAAAGAATAATTATTCGGGGCGGATAGACGATGAATGTCCATACTTCGATTGCTTTGCAGCTCTAGATGTTAGGCTGGAAACTCGACCGTATCTGTTTACAGAATTCTCTTCGGCGGCAACGGTCTTTTGCTCAGATTTCTCAGTTTCTTCTCTTTCGCGAGGATCTCCAATGTCGTTGTCACCTGGAGCGGCGTCCACTTCGGTGCTTTGTTGAGCTAATCCCAGGATACTTGATACACGCCCATACAGTCGTTTCGAAGCAGCTGCACGAGGAGAAACACGCCGAGAAACTTCCTGCGGAGGAGTTACTAGTTTCGGAATCTGTTCCAGAATAGAGGCAACACGGCCGAATCGTTTAGCAGGTTGCTCAACCGGCGCTGCGATAATTTCACGTCTGGTTTTCTCGTTTCTCGAATGATTTATCACCGCGAAATTACAGGTTGATCCGAATCTCGTCGAAACAGGTTTTTCCAGAACAACAAGTTCATCAGTTGAAGTTTCTCTCGCCACATAATTCTCTCTTCGAGCTTCATCTATTTCAAGCACGCTCCTCACTCGGCCGAACCTTATCGGTGATTTCGGCGCACACTGTTCTTCATCTTTTTCTTCTTGGTGAACTTTATCGACATCCATTTGTTCCGTTTCAATTTCATCGTCCTGTTTCATTTCCTCATCCACTCGTGGTTCCACAATAGAGGTTTGGGCACTAACCATCTCTGACTGAAGTCGATTATGTTCTTCAAATCTTGATTCGGGATTGTTATTTTCAATGGATGCTTCATCAATGACTTCTGAAATACATTCACAAGAATTGGAAAACGTTTAGAATTTCTCAAAAATTTTACCGGGAGCATTATGAACGAGATCATATTCATAATCGATAATTTCGTTGTTCGTGGTGTTGACCATTGTTTCGTTTCGTGGACCTTCAATCCCTCCATCGGACAGATCGAATATATAATCGTTTGCAGCAGAAACTTCTCGCGGAGAGCGATGATTATGAAACATTGAGTGGTATTGCAGATTTAGTCTGAATTTTCAGAATCATGTGAATACGGCAGTATACCAAGATAAGTAACTCACTCAACTTTTTGAGGGAACGAGACATGACCAACATCGCTGAGTCCATTGACATTAACAAACGTGTCTGTAGCTTGAAATCCATGCGGACTAGGTTCATCTGAGACATTTATCTAGTGTCTTGATAAAATGGACTACTTACCAGCCCGAAAAGCAACCCGCAACGAAGGAACCATTCCTGGTGGCATCGGTTGCAGCTGATTGAGTATTCCCTGCAGTTCGGAAAACACTTTGCAGAATTGCTGACACGTCTCTTTCATGTCCCGAACGTCTACACTGAAGGAGGCCGTGTGCCTTAAAGTTTTTTTTTTCCTACCGCAGGTTGATGAATTGAACTTACTTTCCGCCAGTTTTTATAGACGCTCTCGCCGACATCAAGGAATCGTATGAGAAAGTCCAGATGAAGGTTTCCAAAGCACCGCAGTCGAAATCCTTCTCGACTACGATAGCAAGTTTCTGAAAACACGAAACCCCGTAACAATAGACGCACAGTAAGTAGTACATGAATTTTCTGTTGCTGAATCGCAGCTTGACAAGCCATAAGCTTCACAGCAAGCTTCGAACCGTCCGGATCCATTTGATCCACCGAGTATCCGAACACACCGTCTAAAAAGGGATATTATTCGTGTCGGAATTGGAGTTATCACCATAAACTTTATATTTATAGAACAGTCTCGCAGGAAGCAAATTTCTCTCTTTTAAGATTGTCGCATTCACAAGGAAGACGCAATTGGCTAGTACCAACAATGAGTCTTCCTTACTGTTAGCATTGAGTACGGCGTCGCCGAACAGAACCGCCTGAAAATTGTTTGCTCTTGTCTGACAAAAGAGTTGAACTACCTGATCTCTGTTCACGTGAACAGACTCCATATTTTCACTGGAAATATCTGAGAGCGTCATTTTCAAAAAGATTGATGTTGATGAACGTTTTCCTACTTAAGTCTGTAAACGAATGCGGCAACAGTAACCACATAAGTGCGCGGCAAGACCTGCTCGCTTTCTCACATCGATGTTCCTTTAAAGTGTAAAATTTTTCCAGGTTTTATTTTTTTATACTTTTTTATAGTAGATGAGGTTTTTATTTCCTGCTGAATGCTATGTAATACTTTTCTAATATTTATCGGGATCTTGAAATATTTTTTCACCAAAATGTTTTTATTCAATTGACGGTTTCCAGATGGTACGAAAGACTCGACTTACAGCAAGCGATGAAGTGAGAGTTAATAATCCGAAGACTATCTCAGCTGTTTACAGACAAATGGGTCCTCGAAGCAGTTCTCGCTTAGCGAAATCAGTTGCTAAAACTCACGAAACTCGAAAGGAAGGAGTTGATTCTACGGAACAAAAAAATATCGAAAACGAATTGATGAAAGCTGTGGAGGATATGACATCGGATAGCAGTTCTGATGACTACAGTAGCAGTAGCGCAGAAGACAGTGATGACGATTACGAGAAAGAAATCGAGCGCAGAGATTATATCACGATTTCCGATACTGACTGCTCGGAAGACGAGGAAGGAGCTGAAGATGACGTACAATTTTTTGTCAGAAATCATGTTTACTCATTTTTCACTTGCAGATTATGAAGCAGGTTCAAAACAAAATCGACCGAGAAACGAAGAAGAAAAGACTTCTAAAGAAGGAAAAACAATACTATGAAGGAATCGCATCGGAAACCGATGACATCGTTTGCGAATTTGAATCTTCTGATGTTGCGAAGCTACGAAAAAGGCGTCTTTATTTTCGAAAAATGGTAGTGGAACAACTGTAACTCATTTTTGCGACGGATTTCCAGATGAAACCTGCAAGATCCAACAAGAAACGTCGAATGACGAGACTTTCCCCGGACATAGCTAAAGAACATACTTGTGACACGCTCGTGGGATTCGGAACATTTTCAAGGGTAAATGAAACAGATATTTTTCGGGGGATAGTATTTTCTTTTTTGTAGCAACTAACGGCTGATGTAGATTGGGACGACGTCGTAGTTGACCAGAATGCAGCAAGAAAGCTGTTCAGAGAGGTAGAGTCGGATAAGGATTTCACTGACCATTCTGAAGAAGATGAGGCTGAAATCGTAGCTCACAATTTCCGATGTTATCAGTCGCGAAACGCCAAAGAACGAGTGTCTCAAATTATTGATCTGAAAATGGGTCCGTTTTCAGAGAAACTAGCTGGCTATGGGTGAGTTTGTGTAAATTTATTAACGACGAGAAGTGCTTACAGCTCTCATCAGTCTGTTCATGGAGTGAGTCAATCTTTAAACAAAAACTATCATCCTGGAATTTTCCTCAAACAAGATATCAAGATTCCCGATGAGTTGTTATGGGATCAGCCTCTCACGTATGTATAACTCTACATAGTTCCCTGATTCTACGAGAGTTTCTTTAGGTATCTCGAATATGTTTCCAATCAATTCGATGCCCACGAAAAATGTAACAATTATCTGAACAAAGTCTATGAAGACAAACAAAAAGAAACCGAGAAGGTACTGTTGGAAGAAATTCGTCAGTCTGTGTATCAAAAGTCACTGGCTCAAAGATGCGAGAAACTGTACACCAAAGACGAACTATCCGAATTTGATTCAAATTCTTTGGGCGATGACCAATTCGACAATTTATTTTCTGCCGACCGAATAGGTTATGAGGATGACGATTTCATGATCAAAGAAGAATCAGATTACTCCATTAATGACTTTTGATTGTTTGTTACATTTTATATTGTTCTTTCTTTCATTTTGTTGGCCTTCTAATAAAAATTTACGAGGTATTTAATAGCTTGCATCAAGCAGTTATAAAACTCTGCCATTTTATGAACGAGATATTCATTCGCAATTTTGCAATGGCCTCGTTTGCTGAAGCGTTATGTCTTCTCGTGCTCTTTCTGGTCTTGGTAAGACTCATCGTTCCTGTGGAATTCAACATCCCAAAGTATTCAGGGTCTCGTGCTGGCGGATTCGGCAGGATGTAACGAACAACATGGAGTCATTTTTTGTTAAAACCAATGGTTCATTTTGAGAATAAATCAGTTCAATCAAACCACCGCATTTCTTCCCATTCCCGGTTTCACGAGTTCTAACGATAATTGTTCGCCTTCTTCCATTTTGTAACGAATGATTCGACCCTGAAACGAAAATTTCCGAGTATGAAAAGTGATAAATAGATATACTTTATCCTTTTCAATATGAAGTGCTGCTGCATAGTTCCGGAAGTTATCCAAGTAGGCGACGGCAGAAATCAGAGTGAAAACTTCTTTAGGTTTGTTCAAATAGCCATCGTCTACCATTTGACGTCCTCGGATGATGCACTTGAGACGGTTCTTCTTGCAGAAATCGGTGGCATGTTGCTGGAAAAAGATTCAGGCTCTTGGTTTCTTAAGTCTTGGTTTCAAAACTTTTACAGATTTTGTTAAACTATGATAAAACTTAATACAGGAAGGATTATCGGCTGGTTCAGTGAAATTTTTCCTTTCTCCCAAGGTTAAATCGATACCACAAACTCAGATTACACATGAAAATCGGCAGAATGCTCTGTTAATACGAGTTATGACCTTGAAGAAAACGTTCCCTCCTTCAATACAGTATACACTGGAAAAGTCTTGCACACTCCCCGCCTTCCTTTGATGGCATGTATCTTGGTTCGCATTGAGAATTTCAAAAGTTAACTAATGAAATGTTTTTCATAGTAAGATCTACATTTTATTAGTTTAAACTGTTTTCGATAATATAAAGCTAACCGAGATAAATGTTCTTGAAGTGAAGCGAGGGGGACTTCTTAAAAAATGGGGACAGTTTCTTCAGGTCATAACTCGAATTGAGTGAGTATTTTGTTAATTATTTTTTCAGATTCAGAATCTGTACAGTCGATTCCGACTTGGGTTAGATTAAATCTTCTTTTAAGAATACTTTTCACGAACAACAACTTTATTGTAAGAACTAACCGCTGTGAAAAAAGGCATTCCATGCATATCCTTCTGTGCTTCATTGACCAGCAAAACCGACCAAGCTGCCTCCATAATTAACTTTTTATCTCCAACCGCCTGCATTCCCTTCTTGAGAGACACCAAGGATTTCAGTCCCCTTTCCCTCAACATTGGTCCAGGTCCGCCAGGCATGCAAAGGATTTTCGAGTTTATTATAGCTGCAGCAGACATCATACTACACGATCTCTTCATTTCAACCAAAACCTCTTCCAGGTGCACTTCCTGGACGATTCCTCTGGCGTAGAGCCAATCCTTCACTTTCAGCATTTCCATTGAAATCGATTCCTCATGATGTCCCTTCAGTAGTATCACTTTTTCCGGATACAACATTTTATATGCGATCAAGAAGAAGATGCATTCAAGTTGAGCGAATCCGTGACCTAGATAGCAGCCAAGGAAGATAAGAGTAACCGTTGGAGGCAGCTTCTTCGCCTGGCTCATCAGAGTGATCATAGAATCGCCTTCTCCATAAATCGGACCAAACACCACTGCAGGTCCAGGCACCTTCACAACCATATTATCCTGTTTCAGCACATCGTGGCTTTTTTGTAACAGTTTCACCAGAACTTCTGGACTATATTGAGGACGGGGAGAGTCTGGAGTATAAGTTCGAATATAGTTCCAAATGGTGCTGACGATTTTGGCTGGATACAAAAACATTGTGAGAAGGCTCAAATTGAAAATGGTACCGTAATCTATTTTTTCCGGGTCGATTCCTTCAGTGAGATTTATAAATCTCGGACCCAGACCGTTTCCTCCTTCGTCACTCATTTCGAGAAAATAAAGGTAGCAATTATTAGTCTAAGCTTCCTTATTTATTGACTTCTTTAAGGTTCACGTAGAATTTCGGTTCATTGAATTGAGCATAGAAGAAAAATCTTCTCGAGTTTTTGGATAATCGTATTTTTTATCTTGTCATGAATAGTTTCCCCCTAGTTTAATTCTGTAGACAATGCGCTAAAATTTTTGTGTTCTCGGCGGGCTGTGCTGTAATAAATCTAAAAACCTTTCTCTTTTTTTTCAACTAGAACCCGTTTCTCGGGGAGGTCGAATTTTTTGGAGAAACTCGATTTTGACATATTTCGCGCATTTTCACCATTTTCTTTTGTTCCAATTTGAAAAACTGAGTTGTTTTTCAGAATTTGACCACTGCTAAATTTTCCAGTTTCAAGAAGTTTTCAGTTTTCTTTTTTTCCCGCAAGTCTATTTGAACCTAGGAATTCAAATAACGTCAATCTTGCAATAAAAGAACACCCCCTACATAAACTTTCACCTGCAGGTTTATCTGTGTTCTTGCAGTATATACCAAAAAGTAGTCGACTGTTAAAACATTCCTCATTCTGTCTCAAACAACATGTTATTTGGCAATTTTTCGATATCTCGCAAAGGAACAGAGACAAACTTGACCAAAGCGAAGTTGAAACACAGGATTCATGGTAGCTTTCGTGACAACGGTACCATTATCGAAAATGACGAAAACGTCATCATGTAGTCTCGTAGCGTCTCCAAACCGTTCATGACCGTCAATTTCCTCTTTCCAATCTTCTCAATTATTTTCTTCTTCATCTGATTACACTCAATTTTTCTTCTTCTTCTTCCCCACTCTCGCCTTTATCATTTCCAACTGATTCCTTTTGTTAACCTTTCTTTTTTATCTTGTGACCCTTTTCGAAGGATACTCTCAATCGTCCAAAACAACAGTTTGTTTTTCAGATGATCAAAAATCTCATAACTTTTCTAATTTGTCACGTATTCCTGGTTTCCTGTGCTCCATCTCCCCGGATGTGTGCATCCTTCGCAAAGTTCGCGGAGAGGTGGAATCCGCTTCCGGAAACTTTGTTGTCTTGGTCTAAAAACAACTGTGACAAGATTCAGCCAAGACCCAGGGATATGTCATGTGAGGATGTCGTTCAGGTAGGCGCTTTACTATGCATCGAATTCTATACTTTACTGAAGAAGAAGCTATATAAAGAACTTGCAATGTTTAAGACTCGAGTTTTCAGTTCGTCGCTGATTGCAACTTCAGTGGAGGTGGTCCCGGACCAGGAAAGCTTGCGGACACAACTAACAGACAAGTTGCTGACACATTCTACCAGAGAACATACGAAAACTTCCCAAGAGTTCTCCCCAAATACATTTATTACAATGAGAACACAGCTCGAGACTACGGTCAGTTCGGAAACTGGTACTATCCCAACTACTACCCACCCACTTACCTCGGATTCTTCGATGGAAGACCAGCCAGTATGGCTCAATTAGAAAACGACTATAAGTTTGCTCGCTCTGGACATTATCCATACAATCGGTGAGAGAAGAATAATCTTCAAAATGGGTAATGTCTATTTCCAGAGCTGATAACATTGTGAACATTGGACTTCAACAGACCTATCTTCCAACATGTCTCCATGATTTGTTCTATTGTGTTCGGGCCAGCAATGGACAGAGACCTCAAGCGTATTTGGTTTGTTGACTTTTTCAGTGTATTTCAAATTAGTTGATTTTTCAGAACTACAAAGAGTATCGTCATGATCGGGACTTGGCTGCCGAACAGATGTCCCAGCGTGATCAGGATATTAAGACACTTCGTCGTCATAGAACCAGACATCATGAAGACGACAAGTAAATAAATGATTTCCGTTGTTACGTAGACAAATTCCAATAATCTCGTTCAGGTTTGCATCTGTGTTAATAAAATGAAAGCTTACCTTCTACAATATCTTCATGATTCTCACTGAAAATGTACCAAGTTCAACACGGCGTCCTCCCGATTAAATTTTTTGCGATTTACTACGGTCGACAATCCTTTTCCGCCTCTCTCTCTCGCACGTGCAGATGGAGCGCACACGCGCACGCACTTTTGCGTACATATCCGGAAAACGTCGCAAACTTTGAAGACGTCAAATAGGCAGAATTGACGGGAATTTATGAGAAAAACTTGTTGCATGATGTAGAGTAAACCCTCGAAAATTTTTAGAAAACAAATTTTCGAAAAAAAATCGTCTCACAAGCGAGTAGGATGGAAATTAACGAAGCAACACGTTTTCAGACAATTCGTTGATTTTGGGCTTAAAACTCTGTATTTTTTGTAAAGAATGGGTTTAGTTAGTTGAGAAATTAGGTGATACGTCTAAATTATGCAAAATTGCTCGCCTGAGTAGTCAGTAGACAAAATTAACGAAGGAAATGCACCACGATTTTGCTCTAGGGAGCCCTTAAATTCCACAGAAGACCATATCCAAAAATCGACGACCAAGATTTTTTAGAGTATCTGACAAGACACAGTTTGATACCAAAATTGTGAGGATTGGTCCACAAACGGCTTGGAAAAACGCATATCAAAATTAGGCCTGAAAATTCGAAATTTTGAAGGTTTTCTGAAATTTTTTAAATTCTGGAGACCTAAATCAAAAATCTGTTCCCAAGATTTTGTTTCAAATTTTATGGCGGATCTTTTGAGCCTAAAATCAAGTCGATCGGTGCAGAACCGACCGAGAAAACCACTAACAAAGATGACGTGCTCGCCCCAATTGGATTACTGTAGGCGGCTCTGCGCCCATTTGTGGGTTCCCTAGTTACTTGTTTCGCCTGTAAATGATCAATCAGACAATTTTCAGTATAATACGAGAAAAAATGATCATTATAAAGCATTGTTCTTTATGAAAGGTTCATTTTTAGCTTGAAAATTATATACTCTTCATTTCGAGCTCTGGGATTGCCAAATCGACTTCTCCGTAGGTCTAGTGACTTCAGTAATCTTTATCTGCATTCTGGGGATCTTAAAACATCTATTCTGTTGACATTTGATCAAAAGTCGGCCCGTAATGTCTTGATTACAAATGGTAGTTTTGACAACAGGGTGCTCCATGCATTTCCAGATACCTAAGACCACCCACAGATACAGTTAACCCTCAGAACATCTTCAAAATGATTTTTCAGGTGTTTAGTCTATAAAAAATGAAAACGTCTTCTGATTCCTGCCAATTACAGACTTCAGTGGAACATTCCTCTTTATTTTGCTCCCACTCGACTAAATTCTGAAATTTTAGTGTTCTCTGATATCCTTTTCCTTCCGTCTTCACATTTTTCAAATTTTTTGTGCAAAAAAATCGCGAAAAACTATCGAATTTCATCGTTTTTCAGCTTGCCTTTAATCTGCGCTAAGCCCCGCCCACTCGGCGTCGCGAGAGAGAGGAGGGCGCAGGCGGCGAGAGGAAAACGCGGAAAATTTCACCGCGAGGACCCCGTGTTCAATGATTATTTCATCAACAATTTGATCTACAAACGTTCTTTCTGGATTATTTCATATATAAATTTCCACTTGAATATATTCATGAATACAGAAAAGAGGAAAGAATTCGAAAGAATTCAGTGCGAGGAGAAATGCTATTTGAATTGCCCCCATTTGTCTCATTGATGGCCTAGGAATCCCCTCTGCATCGTGCGTAATTGCGGAGTGTCGTTTGCAGCTTACTTTTTTATTTCCAACAAAAATCAATTCAACATCTTCGCCGCTTCATGCGTCATGACTTTTCAAGAAAACTGTTCAAAATAAACTTTTTAGGTAGCGAAACCTACCATGATCATCGAGGAGCGGAAAAGTCATGCGTTGAATTTAGAATCGATCGATAGTGATTTGAGATTGGAAAACGTTAGGCAAAGTGCAGAAAAGCTGGGCTGGGATTATTTCGCTAGATCGGTTCGACGCAATTTACTGGTAAATAGTATTTTAATTGTTGAATATCATACGATTGAAGTTTAAAGGAGAAGCGGCAAACTGTGGAAGCTGGTCTCCGCCTCGATGTTTTGAGCTCACTCGCCTTTATGAAAGAGCGTATGCCAATAGACAATAACGCATGTGTTGCTCGAAAAGTTCAACAGCTAGCTGATGGTTTGGGGTAAGAGGATTTCTTTGAGCTTCGACAGGTGTCGATTGATATTTTCAGGGAAAACTGTGCCGTTACTGCTCAAAACGGAGGATTCTATATCAAAAATCAAGACGTTACAATGGAAATTGGAGTATCCGAAGAATCGGTTTGTTGCATTTCTTCTCATCATGCCGATCCTGACCAGCAATGTTCAGGTTGTCTCATGTAAAATAGGATATTTCGGCCAGCCGCTCTTCGAAGCCCCAGAAGCGCTCACGATGATGAGGTCTGGTCAATTCTCGGAACTAAGAGATGCTATTTCAGGAATATTGTCCATAATTCCAAGAGAGATGTCTGTGTGAGTTAAAACACATTTATTCATGATGAAAAACAAAATGCTAACATAATCCATTCAAAATCATGCGGTAAATGACAAGTATTTAATGAAACCGAAGAGACCTGTGATAGCGACTACCAGAATAATAGTAGATCGGATGTAATGCACCGGTTGGGAGATCTTGTCCTGTGTAAGACGGATGAAGCTGATGAGCAAGGCTCCAAAAGCAATCTGTAGAGAAAAACATTATCAGTGCCATCCAACCCCTTCCTACCGGTGGAATATTCTTTGCTTCTTTCGATTTGAAAGTAGGGGCAGATTCTATAGAAGAAAATGTCCAAATCAAAAATGCTGTGTAGAGTCCACCAGCGACAATTGAGAGCGAAGAAAGTGTGCGCCACGTAGGACGTCTGGGCATTTGAATAATTGCGAGTACAGCTGGAACCAAGTACACTGGCACATAGGCCCACCAAGTTGGATTGGTTTCGATTTCAGAGAGACCATAGGCGAGAAGCCCTAATCCCAGAATTGCCTCGATAAGTCGGAGAAACATTCTGAAAGATTACACATTTCAAAAAAATGTTTTAAATCTGCTTCTTATTTAAAAAAATGAAAATGCAAAGTATGACCACTTGTGTTATCTTGTGAAGTTCAGTGGAACTGGTTGAGAAACGAGAATCGCGCAGCGAAAATGCAAAAGGAAGTGTAGAAGACGCAGACAAGCACAGACAGCGAACCACGCCAGATAGTTGTATGTTGTAGCATGATAAGAGAAAGAGATAAAATAGAAGGTCAGTAGGCATCTGAGAAAATTATCGATAACGATAAAATGAGGGAGGGATAGGAGTTGCACATTGAAATTCGAGATAATGTTCAGGGTCGACAAGAATGCGTGCAAAGATGCTCTTCGAGCACTGGAACACGTTCTCATCAAAGATGCTGCGGACTCCTCGTTCACTGCTATTAGTAATAGCAAATTCGGATTTTATTCACCACGTACTGAATTGCGTGCTGGACGTCTCTATTATGTCGTTGACCCAATGCTGATCAAAATGGCGGAAGCAGAGGGGCTCTTGCACGCGGATGACTCATGTAAGGCTAGTCCGTTCATTCAATAGTTCAAAGTTTCAATTTCAGATCTCGACATACTACCTTATCTCGAAATTTCTTTCGTCAAGAGTGAGAAAAAATTCAAGCTTCCAGTGTTTGCTCAAAGTGGAGAGTGGTCTACATTCAATGAGTTGAACGCATGCGTCTGTCTTCGATTCAAGCACTCAGTTCTGTTCTCTCAACACACTACACAGAAAATCGCCAAGACTGTAGCCAAGGCTCCTCTCGTACGCAGTTATGTCAACTTCTACCAGTATGCAACTGGTTCTCCGTTCAACAAGAAGACGTTGGAGTTGCTGACTCAATTTCCCGACGTCACAGATATTCAGCAACATTATTTTGTGGACTCATCGAAATGGAACAGCGAGGACGATAATCTTGTCGTCGAGATGTATCTGAGTGATTTGAAAGATATCCCAAATATCATTCAAATACTTCGCAGTGAACGCATGCATGCGAGTCTTTGGGAATCCGTTTTAGCCATGTGTGAATCCAAGCAAACATCTATTAAGAAAGACGTTCAAGCTGTCGACTTGCAACTTTTGCCGAGACGCATTGAGTTTCTTCTCAAATTTGATACGGAATATGGGGGCATGACAAGTAAGTAGATGGTCTTCCACATGTTTACTATCGCTTCGTTTGTAGTGCGAATCACTGAAAAGTCTCCGAGTCACTACGTGGTAAGAACAACTTCTCAACTCACTGGTATCACACCATCTCCTGATCTCGACAATCTTTTAACGGAAAAACTGAACAGGTGATTATTTGTGGTTAAATCAACCTAGAAAATGTAACTTTACAGCACATGGAGCATTCCTGTCACCCTCACATTCGCCCTGTCATCTCTAAGTTGTCGTCTCAATATTTTGTCTTCCCCTCTCAATTGTGTCAAATCTTCAAAGCCTTCTGATACTGATAAACGTCAACAATCGTGTTTGGTTTCACAATTATCACAAAAAATCAAGCGTGCAGTTGACAATGCTAAGAAGGATGTAGAGTTAGTAACTGGTGAGTTAAATTGAAAGCAATTCATCTTAGGAAAGAATTGGTTTAGGGAAGGCTGTGGAGCCGAAACGTGTAGGCTATACAAGGAAAGACGATGAAGATTTGCAAGGTTCTCTGTTGGGCAGTTTCGGAGAGGTGGATCCCTATTATGAGAAAACCTCGACCGTCGGTAAAACTAGACCACCTCGACGGCCTAAACCTGAGCCTAGTCAACTGACAAGCATGGATATGATGACAGCTGAGCTTGAAATGGAAAGAAATCGTCAGAGTATGGAACAAAATGCGATGCTCGCAAGACCCCACGATCTTCAAAGATTGAGTGTCCTCGAATCTGCTCGCGTCCAAATGCGTCAATGTATTGGTGCTGCACACGCTGTTGGTCTGGCAAGTCACCAACCATTCCCGCCTCCGGGGGGTCCGATGAGACATCATTCATACATGGGCGGATCCTATGATTCTCCTGCTCCGTATGACCCTAACATCCCTGCCAGCATTGCGTTCCCTGATTCTGCTGCATTCGGAAAGAAACAAAGAAAGCCGCGCGCCAAAAAGCAACCCGGCGAGGAAGGTGCTGCTCCCGCAGGAAGAGGTAAAGGACGAAAAGGAAGAGGAGCTGCCGCAGTGGGAGCGGGAAGCGGGCGCAAGAGCAGTGGAGTGGTCGGTGAGAATCAGTATGGAATGGATCAGATGCGGCCACCTCTACAGAGAAGCTTCAGTGATTATCGTATGTTCAAGTCCAATTCTTATCTAACAGTCCAGTTACTTTTCAGCAAATCAAATGAATCCACACATATCCCAGTATCATCAAATGCATCAGATGCAACAGATGCAACAAATGCAACAGATGCAGCAAATGCAGCATATGCAACAATATCAGCAGAATCAGCAGTACCAACAGAGTCAGCAGTATCGGATACAAATGCAACAGCAACACCTCCAGCAACAACAGCAACAACAAATGCAGTCTCCACAGACCACTCCGAAGAGTCAGAGACTAACAGACGAAGATTCGGGTGAGAATTCAGATGGGCGGTTCTGAGAACTGCGAGAAATTACAGATGATGACGTTGATCCTCCACGGCTTCCGAAACCACAGGTTAGTGCCGCCCCACGACCGACCTATCCGCCACACAATCAGCTTGGTAACCCAATGGTTGGATATCCGGGGATGCCCCTGCAAAGTCCTAATCATTTGCCACTCACACCTTCCCCATTGTCTGCCCCTCCAAAGCCATTCAGTCCTGAGCAGCAGCAGTATGGTATGAAGATGCGAGAAAACTACTGGAGAGATCTCGAGCGGGTTGACATCAAACCTGATCTTGAGAAGCTGAAGCAGCAAATGGCTGCTAGTGCTTCTGCTTTATCGAGTGGAACATCCGGAACTGAAAACTTCACGGCGCCTTCCACTTCTGAGCCTTCGACAACCGATGCAGAGTCGACAACAGCACCACCCCTGAACAAACCCCCAGCGTCTGCACAACCTCCCAAAAAGAAATTGGGCCTCGAAGCAACGATTTCGAAGATTCGTGGGCAACAAGAACAGGCATTGCAGAAACAGGAGCAAGAGAGGATTCGAGAATCTGTAGACTCGGCGAGTTCTGAACAACCGACTCCACAACCTCTATTTGCCCAACAGACTGCTCCACCATTGCAACTTGATGCTAATCAGGTGAACCGAGCAAGGTAACCATATATTGGAAACTCCTCCCCGCAATGATAAAAAAAACTTCAGGAATATGAACAATGTGTTTGATGACGAGAGTGGCTCACACTCTGCAGATGTCAAACCTGTGCTGTCCTCACTTCAAAAATCGAGCACTACCGCTGACAATGCGATGCAAGACCCATCTTCTAGCGGAAGCACTGCATCGTCGTCCCATCAGACACATAATTTGAAAAAGGAAACTACGGAAGAACCGGAAAGAACAAAGGAGAAACTGATTGTGAAGGTATGGCTTGGTTCGCAGTTTCAGAAACATTGGCGTTTTTTTTTCAGATTCCAAAATCATTTAAGACTGATGATAGTAGAAGAGAAGACCGTAGAGAACGAGATCGAGACCGTGACCGGGATGGGGATAAAGACCGAAATGAGAGAGATGAGAAAAAGGACAAAGATAGGAAAGATCGCGACAAAGAAAGAAGACGTCGTGATCGTGAACGAACGGAGCACAAGAAGAACGATAGAGATAAAGATGCTGCTGTGAAGGAGAAGGAATCCAAAAAGCGGAAGCTCGAGAAGGAAGATAAGGATAGGAGAGAACCTGATCGGAAGAAAGGAAGGAGTGAAGGCAAAGATTTGAGCAAATCTAGCACGACTCCTGGGATTCCGATGATTCCAACTCGAACGTTAAAAAACTTCAGAATCCCTAAGAAGGATACTGTGGATGATGAGAAGAAGGATCAAAAGGAAGAGTCCAGCAACCCTGGCCCGTCAACATCCTCAGACACTTCCGTTAGAAAAGAAGCAGCACCCGCTTCGATTTCAAGGAAGGAATCAACATCGGTCACTTCTACTGCAATTACCTTACAAAGAAAAGAGTCATTCTCGTCTCAATCCTTCTCCTCTTCTGATCATCATCGCGGCGAGCCACCAAAAAAGAAGCCACCTCCATTAAGTGGAGCAGCTCTTGGACCTTACTCTGGCCCGCCTTCGGCAGGTCCAATTCAGAGTAGCAGTCGAAGTGGAAGTAGCAGTGGGAGTCGAAAACAACCGATACCTCCTCCATCCCCAATGATGAGGTTCGTACCGGGAGAGCCAAAAAGTGAAACTTTTTTTTTCAGAGGTCCACCACCAGATCAGATGTATCGGGAACGGACAGGCAGTATGCGGGGATTCCCACCATCATCTCATTATCACAGCGGCGGAGGAAGCGGTGTCAATAAACAAGTGGCCTCTTACGCACAGGGTCTTCCGCCTGGTATGGGACCTCCGGCAGCCAAACCGCACGGAAACAACTATCAAGCGTCGCAGTGGGTCAGGCCGCCCACGCACAGGGACTCGCACAGCTATCAGTCAGTTTCCTAGCTCGCGTTCGCTCGTATTACTTGCCTCAGTTTTATGCAGCAGTAGAATTATAGTTTTCAGGAATTGCATGCCAGAACCAATCTTGGATCTTTCAGTTTTTTAATAGTTTTCGCCTAGTTATGTTGAGGATACACAATGCACATTCCCAAAACAAACATATTCCTCGTCTACACACCCACACTCGCAAAAATTATCCCTGCCTGCACGAATCGCCCAGTAACTGCTTGTCAACGGCATCATTCTGAATATTGTTTAGCTTATAATCCATTTTCAGCGGAATGCCGCCTCTTGGACCAGCACAAGTCGTCCAAAGAGAGCAACCGGCACCGGCGCCGCAGATGATACCAGTTCCTAAAGAAACCCCTCCACCTCCTCCGGCTCCTACTACAAGAGCACACCGAGAGAGCAGAACGAGGGGAAGCGACGACGGACCCGATAGTCCTGAAGAAGGAACACTCCGAATCGACGACGAGTAGAAGATCTCAATATTGGATTGCTTAACTTTGAGATATGAGATTTACCATTGAAACAAACTATTTGTATGCTTGTAAGAAATTGTACTTTAATTTAGCCTTTTTCTTTTGTCATAAAGTGATAACACAATTCACCCTTTGATTCGACATACACATCGAAATCCATATCACACATCTAGAATGCCGAGGAAAAAGAAGCGCTAGATCACGTTGCATCTCTGCGTCTAATGTTGTTCTGAATCTATTCAATGATAACGATGATAAGAATCAGTTTTGTTCATAAGTCACTCAGTCGCCTTGTTCTCCAGCAGCATGTCTTCTGAAGGCGGAAGAGGCAAAATAGCGATTGTTGGCAGGTTTGTTTCAATGACTTTTTCTAAACTCTAAATCTCAGTTTCAGTGGCCTAGTGGGTTCCAGCTGGGCTACAATTTTCGCTAGCTCTGGGTATGTAGTCCAAATGTATGATATCTCCGAACAACAGTTAGCAACAGCACTAGTTTTGGTTGAGAAGAATCTTCGGAAATTAGACGTGAGTGATGTCAGTTTTTTTCTGATATTTTCGAGTTTTCTTATAGGAGCACAGTCTCCAAAGAGGATCTCTTTCTACTGAGGAAGCATTGCTTCTTGTTTCAACTACTACGTCTCTAGAAGAAGCGATGAAAGATGCGGTTTATGTTCAAGAGTCTGCTTTAGAAGACGTCAACTTTCGGATTGAATTTTACAAAATTCTCGATCAGCTTGCTGGTCCGAACACCATTCTCGCAAGTAGTACTTCAACAATTCCAGCTTCCAAATTCACCGAGGGATTGGTCAATAGGTAAACATTTCTTATCGATGAGTCGTAATTGATATTAAGTTTAGAGAACGATGTCTTATCGTTCATCCAGTCAACCCTCCATTGTTTCTTCCTCTCACTGAGCTCGTTCCTGCTCCATGGACATCACAGGAAACTGTTGATAAAGCTGCGGAGATCATGAAATCTGTGAAACAGCAGCCAGTGAAACTGAAAAAAGAAGTACTCGGGTTTGCTGTTAACCGTTTGCAATTCGCACTGCTCGCAGAATCATGGCGTTTGGTGGCTGATGATGTTATTGGAGTGGATGACATAGATTTAGTCATGTCAGCAGGACTTGGGCCGCGTTACGCTTTCAACGGACCATGTGAAACAGTACATTTGAATGCTTTCGGAGTGAGAGACTATTTCAAAAGATATGGAAACGGAGCAACAGTTGTAAGTTAAAGCCGTATTGAACAGAAAGGAGAAGAAATAGTTTCAGGTTCTGAACGATATGGGGGCGATTCCTGATTTCGGTGATGAACAAGTCATTCACAAGCTAGAAGCTGTGTTGGAGAAGAAAATGGCATTGAAGGAAATTCGCAAGCATCAAGGAGAGAGAGAAGAAAAACTTATCGAGATAGCAAAACTCAAGAAGAAATTTGATATTTAATTTGTATAATCGCAAAGATGATCGTTCAAAACTATGTTTTCGCAGTACATCTACGAAAGTATATAGGCGCAGAACAAACTGATAATCTGAGACAAAGCAATAAATTGGTATTTTCGAAAGATGAAACATTGAAAAATTGCTTTCATTTCATCGGCTTTCCATAGAAGCTTTCTGTATTTTTCCGCAAGAGCGAGGAGTTGTGTAAATCTACAACTCTACAGTAACCCTGAAAATCTCTGCGAGACCATTTAACTTTGGCTCTTTGAAAGAATGGACTCGCGCCAAGTTTCAAAAACCGTTTCGCTCGTCATTTCCGTTCTGTTGTTCGATGGACAAGATAAGATTACCAAAGAATGCAACAAAATTCAACTTCATAATACTAAACTACGGCGAAGATAAATCGTGCGTCCGCGATGTCCTAATACTATAGTTTTCGTCGCCAGAATGGCCTATAAACAGCTGAGAATTTATCATCGTTCTCGTTGATCTTAGCACAGTTTCTCGATGAATGCCGGGTGAAGGTCGGCTAGATTAATTGCCTACTTTTCCGCTTCCCGCATTCCATTTCCAAATCGTGTAACGCTCTCGTCTTTCTTCGCTTTTTCGTCGCCTTTAGTTACAAATTTATTCTTATTCCTCAGATGCAGCGTGCTCAACCCGCTCCAGCCAGGGCGAGAACTCAAAGAAAAGACAAACCGCCTCCAGAAGTGCCAGATATTATCATTGACAGCGAAAGAAATTATCAATATGAGAAAGGAAAGTTTCTGGGAAAAGGAGGATTTGCGCACTGCTACGAAATACGCAACAAAGCCACAGGTGAAACTCTTGCCGGAAAAGTTGTACCAAAGCATCTACTCGTGAAGCAATACCAAAGAGACAAAATGGCTCAGGAAGTACAAATTCATCGCAATCTCTCGCATCCAAACGTTGTCAAGCTGTACCATTTCTTTGAGGTGAGCTGATATAATTCAGCGAGTTAATCAATTAATGATTTCTAGGACCGTTTAAATGTATACATCACTTTGGAACTATGTCCAAGACGCTCTCTGATGGAACTTCACAAAAGAAGGAAGTCTGTTACGGAACCGGAAGCGAGATACTTCACTCATCAAGTTGTTGAAGGAGTTCTATATTTGCATGACCTAAAAATCGTCCATAGAGATCTCAAGCTCGGAAATCTCTTTCTCAACGACGAATTGCAAGTCAAAATTGGTGATTTCGGTTTGGCGACGATTGTTGAACATGAAAATGAACGCAAAAGAACACTTTGCGGAACACCGAATTATATTGCCCGTTAGTTCATTTGATGATACGTCTTTTAACTGGCATCCCATTTTCAGCTGAAGTTCTTAATAAACTGGGACACTCATTCGAAGTGGATATTTGGGCCATCGGATGTATTCTCTTCATCCTACTCATCGGACATCCTCCGTTTGAATCAAAAACTTTAGAGGTCGTCGTCATCAATATTTAATAACAAAACGTTGTTTTAGGAAACCTACTCCCGTATCAAGCACAACAACTACACTATCCCCACGGAGACCAGTTCAGCCGCTTCTCAACTTATTCGCCAACTTCTCGATCCTGTACCAGGACGCCGTCCGACTGCAAAAAATGTGTTCCGAGACAAGTTTTTCAAATCTGGATACATGCCAACTCGGCTTCCAGTTTCTTGCCTCACTATGATTCCACATTTCAATGATACAGTATTCAACGAAGAGACTGCTCCTCCGGATTCTCAGATGGATCAGAATTATGCTCTGCAGACGAGAACTTCGGGTCTCCCAAATCGAGTCTCGGGCAACGCCGAAAGAGAACGAGCGAATAGGATGGCACTTGAGGCAACTATTCGAGTACCGAATGATTGTTATCTGTCTCAATTGAATTCTCAAGTCTGCGAATTGCTAACAAAAATTACTGTTGACGTAAGTTATTCAAAAACTTTCTCAGACTAGACGGTGATTTCCAGATGGACGAAATCGAGGCAACATTGGACACGTACCAGTCACCAGAAGCTCTTCCAGTTTTCTGGATTTCTAAGTGGGTCGATTACTCTGACAAATATGGAATCGGATATCAGTTGTGTGACAATTCTGTAAGATACTATTTCTCTTCTATACTCGTAACTAAGTTCATTCTAGGTTGGTGTTCTTTTCAATGACAATTCAAGAATCATGCTGGACTCAGCCGGTAATCAGCTGACGTATATTGAGAAAAGCAACAGAGAGCATTACTACAACATGCAAAATACGAAGCCAAACAACCTGAAGAAGAAGATCACTCTCCTGCAGTACTTCAGATCCTATATGAACGACCACCTCTTAAAAGCTGGTGACCGTATTGTTCAAAGAGCCGGAGACGATTTGGCTCGTCTTCCCACTCTGCGCGTTTGGTTCAGAACTAAGTCAGCAATTGTACTGCACCTCTCCAACGGGACTGTCCAGATCAACTTTTTCACAGTAAGAAGAAAGTAAGTCATGCGAATACTCCTTTTATTCATTACAGGACCATATCAAGATGATGTTGTGCCCACTCATGCAAGCTGTCACGTTCATCGATTCGAACAAACGCATGCTCACATACAAATTTTCGAATTTGGAAGCGAATGGGTGCCCTGAAAAGTTCTTGGAGCGAATAAGGTATGCTAGAACCATGATCGAGCGGCTGATGACGGAAACAACAAAAGACGTTCTGAAACCAGTCGTTCCAAATGCAATGTCTGATGCTGTGAACGCTGTTCGTCTTCCATCTACATCGAGCAACGTTCGTCTGACATCTACTTCTGATGCGACGTCCAATATGTTCCCATCGATTTCTACGCGCCGTTAGACACCCCTGGTTAATAACTCCGTGTATCGAAAGGCTGGGAAAGGCATAGGTGGGGGACGGCACACTTTTCTTCGATTTTTATAAGGTATCCGGGGTTTTTTTAAAAGCCTGTTGCATATAAAATTTTACATTAGTAATTTTTGAACCTGTTCTTGACAGAAAAACATTTGAAGTCAATTTTTCCAATTCTCAAAATCTGAATCGAAAAAGTGTGCCGCCCCGAACTCCTACAGCCCCGGAATTCTTGTTGCCTCGGGACCGATAGATTTTTTTTGCCGATTTGTGTCCATAAGTTCCCATCCCCGTGTTCCTTTTTATCAGTCCCTCCAAAACGCGTTCTCTTGTATACACCTTTTTCCTCTGTTCAACTTCACGGTATTTCAAAATATGTGTTTCTTTTATTTAATGTGTTTTTCTATTAAATATTCATACATTCCTACGAGTTAGTTTACAAGGAAATGGATCGCTCGTTTTGCTCATATCACTTCCTAATTTACGAGACGAGCAAACATGCACATGCTCGTCAGTGTTCTAATCACATTTGAACACAAACGAGCTGACCCACTTCATCAACTAACTGTGTGCCATCGACACGCTCCAAAACAATGATAACAAGAGGCAACGGTCCAACCATCCAAAAGAAGCCGTCGGAAAACTCAAAATCGTATCAAACACTTCTTCACTCCTCTTTCAACTTCCGTCGTTTCGTCAAATCCGATTCACCTCGTTTTCTTTTCCTCGCTCTCCCCTCTTTCATTCAGACTACGAGAAGAGATACGAATCCTTTGGCTCCTCCTCTTCATAGTTGCTGTTTACCATTTTTGTGTGCTCGTTTGTTTGAAAATGCGGACAGATCGGAGGACCTAAGTGAATGTGTTGTATGATTTCCCGCGATTCTTCAATTCCTTCATGGGAGTCTGAGGAGTTATCAGAACTTGGAGCTTGTTTTAAAATACATCATGTTTTGTTACAAGGTTTGTACTTAACTTGACACTATTATGGAGATCTGAATGTATCTTGTTTCTGACCAGATCAGCTTTTGATTCAGGTCGATGTTTAAGCTTTTTTGAGCTGACTTTTGAGAATAAAAGGCATTTGTGGTTTGACATTAACAAGAAATCTAGCTGAAATTATAGTGAAAATCGGCAAAAATAGGACAATTAAATCGAAATCCACGTATGTTCTTTCAAAGTACGGTAGCGCGATAAAGGCTGAGATACCGTCGTATTCGAAACAAAATTAGGCCAAAACTTCTATTTCTGCACACAATCCGATTGTCTGAATATTAAAAAAGGTTAAATAAAAAAGATCCAACTTGAAATTGAGATTCTTCGGATTTCAGGACACAACAAAATATATAATTTAATAGTTTATTTTCCGCCACAGATTCTCAGAAACTCTAGTATCTCTCTCCTTTTCTTCAGCAGACTCATACTCTTGTTGAATTCCAAAACGGTCCAATTAGGAAGGGAACCCCCTTATATTCTCCCTACTCCTCAAGTTACCCATTCCTCTCGGTTCTCAAGTGTTATGTGACCGCCCCAGCCGGTTCCACTCTGCTCCCGGAAACGTCTTCTCTCCCACTCCACCTGTGCTCCATGGGGTGTCCATCCACACGAAAGGAATTAAAATGATGTATTGGCTCTTTCTTTTGGGCCGTTCCCCACCCGATCGTCAAATTATCTCGTCACTCTCTCATGACCTCCACATCAATTTCCATTTGAAAAATCTGCTCTTTGTGTCCCTTTTGCATTCGTATTACTCGAGTGGTTGACTTTTCAAGAAGTATCGTAAAACCACGATGTGAAAAAAACATGTTCTGGAAGAATATCAAATTTCCTGTTCTCCTTATCCCGACTTCCCGTGTATTCTCTGTTGTTAGTGGTTGCTCTAGAATAAGAGCATCAATTTGTTTTTCGCAACATTTCAAGTGCCGTCTGTCATCATGGAAAAAAGTGTCTGCGTCTCTCTGTCTCGTACAGTATCTCTCATCCATTTCCATACAAGAGGTGCACACTGTATGCTCAAATACTCACGGAGATCACATCGACTTGTCAACTGTGTTGGCACCGCACTTTTTGCTCTTTTGGGTGTTAAGCTTTTTTGGATTTCGAGTACTCAAATTTCTCTAAGGCGTTTAAGAACGGCTATCCTGAACTTCCAATTCGGGAGGTGCTGTAAAGAAGCAGCACATTCAATATCACCATTTTGACCATATTTTTTCTGTGATGGATATCAAAAAATGGTCAACGGACGAAATGTTTCTCTGTCCATAATAACCATTTTGTTAACTGATCATTTTTGACATCTGTTACAGTAACCGAGATAATTTTAATGAAAAGTACGGCCAGAGAGCGCCATTTCCACCAAAGCCTCCACGGCCTGCTCATGCTTTTGTCCTAATTAATACACCGTCGTGTCCCTTGTCTCCTCATATTTTTTGGCGGTTTCCTTCTATAACCCGAAGCACCACTTGAATCCGGTACCGCAAGAGACGGTTGCGCATGTCATCCCCTTTTCGAGCAGCTGCTTTTCGGCACCATAATTCTCAGGGACACAAAATGAGGAGAAAGAAACAATAACGGATTAGATATTAAGGAAATAGGAGAGGGTGCTGAGGGCCATATTTGAATTCCGGATCGGACCACGCAAATGATGGATTACGGTTTAATTAGAGGGTTCCATCAGGATATGGTCAGGTCAGATGGCTTTTCTGTCTAGCGGACCGTTTTTAAAAAGTGTTTTCTAAGTTTCGGAATGAGCGAGCGAAAAGGTTCGGAATCTGAAATGCAAATTAGCGAAACGCTAACGTAAAGTGAAATATGGCTAATATAGAACACCAGGAATCCCCCTGTAAAGTTTTCTTTCTATACCCAAGAGTTACACTTTGATTTGATTATTCAAAGTTTTCCTCTCTCCTTGTTTTCCCATCGATGAGAATCCCTAATATTGACTCTGCATGACAGGCGGTCATCTCATTCTTCCTTACTATCACAGGAAACTGTTTGAATGGCTTCCCGTCGAGTCAGTAACCTACTTTAGATTATCTATCCCTCCGGTTGTCCTCCTCACACCAGGTTGTGTTGTCCAACCGAACAACCATATGATTATCCGTTCTTACCTAAGATGGCCTTCCCGATAACTTTTTCTCCCTCGTGTACTTCCGAAGGGTCCACTAAGTAGAAGAGTGTGTCTTTGGTTGAATAAATTAGAAAACTCGAAACAGCCCCTTTTTTGTCTTTCACTTTTTCGTTTGCATTCTTCAGCCCCGAGGCACTTTTTTCGGAAATCTCTTCGGCCTTCTGACGACTACTTGTTTGCGCGTGCGCGCCTCGGCGGACAGATGGCACCACATACTCATCGAGGACGATGAAGACAATGTCTTCTTCACTCGATTATCAATCATAACTTGTTAGTGTCTTGGAGACAGATTCAAGGTTCTTCTCGTCCCCTCTCACCATTCAAGGCGCCACCTGGTCGAAAATAAACAAAACAGTGACATTGATAGCCTCAGACTTCTTCTCTTTCTCTTTTTCTACCTCTTCCTCGGGAGCAAAAGAAATGAGCACATGGTTTCCAAATTAGTACTCGTGTTGTTATTAATTGGCTCAAATCAAGCTTCTTCCTCGTCTTTCTTTCTCTCATTAGACCTAAAAGAAATGAAAAACAACATATACTTTTCTTTACTAGTTTTTCTCACCAGGCATTATCTTCTGGTTTCATTTGCTCTATCTATGTGTAGTATATCTAAACCAATTACAGAGTAAATCCACTCGATATGTCAATTGTGACGGGACAATTGAACAACCTGTATGGCAGGTGTTACTGTCCAGACCATGTAATACCCAACTAATTCTTGTCCTTCGAATAATTACATCCGAGGGAGCACCTTTGTGTCTAATGTCAAACTGTCCCTGGTGGAACTATTTCAAATGATCTCCCTGCTTTGTAACGTCACTTTCACACCGTTACGTGGTCTCATCTAGATAGTGGATTATGCAAGGATCGAGCTGTTGGTGGTCAGATTGACAAATCTGATAAAACATATGTTTTGAGTGACACTTTTGATATGTAGATGACGTGGCAGATGGGGCAGGTTGTATTTTCATTATCGCCTCCTTCGTGTCATGATTTATGAGTATTCTTCTTCTGTATTTTGAATCGTCTGTGGGAAATTCACAAGAAAGGCAAGACATTGCTACAGAATGTCATAAATTGAGTATTTGTCTTTCTGGACTGAAACTGTTTTATTATACAGCATGTGCAAATATTGAAACATTTCGTTATCTCCAGCAGCCATTTTATTTAGTGACCACTCTTGATTTCAGCATACTTTTTGGAATGGAATTCACCTCTTCTTCTCATCATTCCCGTAAACCGGTTCCCTGAGTGATTAGTGATTGATAAAACGAAGACGAATTGATCTGATTGCGTTTCTTTCCCTGAATCTCTTCTCTCGACTGCTTCTTCATCGATTTGTTCTTCTTTTTCGGGTAACAACTGTCGGCAACTCTAATTAGTAGCAGAATAGACACGTTTAGCTGTGTGACCGTATGCACACACACACACCTTTTCAATTGTCTCGTATTTCAAAGTGAGAATACCGTACTGTAATTAAGTGGCGAGGAGGATCGTTCCGAAACGTGACTCTTTCGCACTTTGCAGAGGATCTTTTACGTTGTTTTTGGTTTTACTGTATTTGAGGTGTGAGGGTATTGTATTGCTGGCTCTTATAAGAGAAGACTTTGATTTTGACGCTTTCTCTTAAAATTTCATCAAGAAGGTTAGGTCACTTAGTTAGTAGAGATTGAAGCAGCCTTCTGGATCTCAAACAAAACCTCCAAATCGAAAGTCCGTTGGGCTGAAGTTTTGCTGCTTTTTCAGATGTCTGAATATGTTTCATTTTGAAATCATGAGGTATGTTGTTTTTTTTTTGCAATCAGTTCAAGTGTCATTTCTGAACTTTAGTTTGTGTTCTTACAAGCTAAAATAAACATTTGTTGAACAGTATCGCTATCAAGTATATTGCCTAAAGTCTCACCTCCTTATTATTCCGTTTATTTTGAACACGTTCTAACCATACTTCCTTAACGCAACAACACAGTTGACAGGAGTTCTTCGAAATCCTTCTTAACTACAAAATAAACCATCTGAAGTTGCTTGAAAAAAAAAATCTGTCTGTGAAAAATACTTTTGCAGCTGATCAAAGTTGAAATCACCAAAAGTTGTGTTGAACACTTTTTAACTATCGCTTTCAATTTCAGTTGTGAGTTTCTACATGATTGGTACTACAGTTTGAATCCTCAGAAAATTAACATTTCAGGTTTGCAGTGTTTTTTCATAACTGCGAACTTAAAAAATACTTGAACAAGTCGGTCTCCCACAACGGGATAAGTTTAACAAAAAGAACCTGTAATTAAGATGTCCTGTAATTAAAAACTCTTCTCACTTGTCTGCTCCATTTCTTTACCTTCTGTTCTCCCATTCCTTTCCGAACTGATCCCCTTCCTTGTCTTCACTTGTTGTTTCTTCCTGACACATATCTCATCTAAACTCATCATTCAGTATTTGCCCCATTTTTGCAGTTTTTCTTATCCCGTTATTCTTCCGGATAGCCCATTATACGGTCGTTGTTGGTGTATTTACATAACATATGAGTGTCATCGCATCCTCTCCCCCCCCCCTTCCGATTGTTTTTTACAAGTTTCTAATCTAAAAGTCACTTTTCGGATGTCTGACTTTGTGACTAATTTCGTCAGAGTCTCTCTAGTTCCTACAGTTTCTATCCCACATGTTTTTGTGTCCTTTCTCGTTCGGAAAGTTTATGTTTGTCGCTTCCCTTCCGTTGATTACTAATACTGAAACAAATTTACATTGCATATGCTACTGTAGGCATATGTGCACCACTTCCTTTTGTTATTATCTGGTATGAATAGAGAAGGAAACTAGGAAAAATGAGCTGCTTCGAGTGGAGAGAAGCGGCAATTATGCCTCCGTGCTCAATTATTTTTTGTCGATTGTCATTTGAAAACGGAAATTTCATCCCGCTTTGTCCTCTCTTGACGGAACCATATGTAGATGACCCCGAAATTGACACTATTTTAAATGAGAATACTGTAGATTAGAGTGTAGCAGAGGGATGGGAAAAGAGGACAAAGACATGAAAAATTGATAGCATTCGGAGAGGAGACGGTGTGTAATGGACGAGTGAGAGAAAATAATGAATTACCATTTTTGGTGATGTTGTGAAATTTTAGGGCTTTAGAATCGATTCATTGGCTAGTTTGAAATATCAGTAGATCGGGACTACTCAAATAGAAACAAAAAACCTACCGTAACCATTAAAACATGATACATGAGTATTTTTTCTCCTCCTGAGACATCTTCAATTTCGCGCACCTATTCAATTCGGCGCCCTTTTTGACATGTTTGACGTGCTCACCGGAAGAAGAAGACACAATCAAAAAACAATTGAGGCGCTCCCGGTAGCTGCATTGTTTTGTGCATATTGCATGTGCTCCCTGTTTGCTCTCCAATTCGCACCGTAAGGCAATGCCGCCCCGTCAAGAGTCTGCGCGAGAGTGAGAGCATTCCTCGGTTTATCCAATCGCCCAAGAGAGCTGCGGATGATTTACATATTTCACACTATCCTGTCACTCAATTTGGAGGGCACTCTCTCTCCCTTCCCTCGTCTGAACTATGCCCTTTTTCGAATTGTTTATGACTAGGAACATAAATTCCCCCAGATTGCTGGATTAGGCAGCCCAGGTGCTCATTTTCATCCCTGGCACCCTCACTCCGGAAAGAGATGTCGAGTCAACAGATTGATGTGATCTTTCCATTGTGTGCCAAAAATGGTATCTTCATTATACCGTCTTTCTTTGATCCTTCCCGCTTTCCCTTTTTTCTGCTCACAATGTCTTCACTCCCTGCTTCTGGCAAAAGGTGTCCGAGTTAATCCCAAAATTGTAGTCAGATCGTTTTTTTTGATACGGAATGGTTGCGTGTGCGGTGTATTGTGTCCAGGATTAGGATCAATTATCGTAACCGTCATATTTGAAAAATTAATTGCTTCGGGAGGTACTTGATGGAAGGAGTATGGGAAAGGTCCTTTTAGGTTCTTAGTTTAGAGTCTCACTCCTTAACTTGCCGTTCTTTCAATTCTGAAGCATTTTGAGGTTTTCGACGTTTGTCAGGATGTAAGCAAAACAGGTTTTTAAGAAGATTGAAAACTCATCAGAGCTTGCTCCTAGCAGACCTCTTTCTATGAATGCATTAAGATTTCAAATTTTAAGTTTAGAAATCGGGCTGTTCTGATAGTTCCTATTCAGGAACGAACCGTGATATGTTCCGACCGAAACCAGTATTTTCCAGGAATGACTCAATTCAAATCGAGATTTTGACAAGTATTGGAGACTACTAAAATCCGATTCCAAAGTTTAATATTTTCCTTATTCACGACTCTTGGATCTAACTTTGGCCGAACACCTTCGAAGCTCCGCAGCTTTTGCTAAAAACCTAATTCTCAAAAACACCCTAACCACGTCATTCCACGTGCTCCCTCTGTTCCTGTTAATGGGGCGTGTCCTCCTTCTCCGTCTTTTCTGTTCTGCCAGAGAGTGTCCCGCCCTTTTTATCGCGCATCTTCATCTGGAGACTAGGGGGTGTCTTCTTATATCCACCACACACAAACAAACGCTAAAATACGGATAATGATGTTGTAAAACTGTTGTTGATCCTCAAAACCTAATCATTTCATTTCTCTCTTTCTCTCCGCCAGATTTTTAATCTAATTTTCGGAGCCCAATATAGGTTGTTATCCGTTTCTTACTATGCCAACTACTCCTGCCACCAATCTCACTTTCATTTCTTGCCTTGGTTATGACTGAACGCTGACTTTCCTCAATCGACTTCTTTCTATCTGAATACAATCTAGAAGTATTGCCCCCGAAAAGAGTCAAAAGTTTCAACAATATCTTCTCTTTTGGTGACTCTTGGGAAATATACCAACAAGTTGTCTCTCTCTTTTCTCTTCCTGGGTTCACGAATCTCGTCTTCAAAAACCATCAATCCACCCGACCCACATCATTCCCTCGTCTCATTGCTCATCTTTTTCGCGGTCCTGTTCTGTCCCATTCTGTCGCAATCCTTTCTATTTCCAGATCTCCGCCAGATTTCTCAGAAATGAGATTACTACTGATATTTCTACTGATTCTTTGTCAACAACTACTCGCGTGCCAATCAGGATGCAAGTGCCCGACAAGAACGACGGCCGTCTGCAAAGGTACATAAATTCTCGGATATTGTAAATCGGGCGGCGAGATGCAAAGAGAGCCCTAGTACAAGTGTTTGTTGGGGGTTCCCAGGAGCTGTAAAAAGTGACAATTGTCACAGACAGATGCATATCTCAACTACCGGCCATGTTTTGGGTGATAAGTGCGCTTATCTAGTCATTCGGAACAGTACGATTTTCTTACCGTTACTTCAATAGAATTCAGACCATGAAAGGCGAAATGTTGAAAAAGCAATTATCCATTTCCAGGATCTTCCCTCCGATCGATTCCAATTCTCCTGGACCCTCGTACAACCATCCTCGACCTTTCAAATAATCGAATCTCCCGTCTTTCGGCCGACGAATTAAGTCTTTATCCGAGTAAGTCATCATCATTTATTTCCTCATTTTATTAGTTTTTCTCGCCCTAAAAAACCATAACTCATACTCTCCTCCGAGATCTTTATCATCACCAATCCCAATTTTAACGACATATTGTCCTTCGGGAACCCCAGAAAAGGTTTCTTAACCACCTAGATTTATTGTCGTCTCCATCATTATTTCCCGTTTGTGGATAGGCTCGTAGACTCTAATTCTGTGTAATTCGGAAGCTCAACATCTCGTTTTGCTCCTCTTCGGAGCAGGGGGCGTCCGCTCGAGTGGATAATGGAATTTTG
Source organism: Caenorhabditis sp. 40 LS-2015 (assembly GCA_900536305.3). Classification (NCBI taxonomy): domain Eukaryota; kingdom Metazoa; phylum Nematoda; class Chromadorea; order Rhabditida; family Rhabditidae; genus Caenorhabditis; species Caenorhabditis tribulationis. The sequence goes on along the minus strand of LR546250.1, from coordinate 97,117 downwards.
AAGATGATGTTCCTAAAATGGAGAAGGGGGGAGGAGAAGCGTTTTCAGAATACATAATTCGATTGTTGAGTGGAAAGAATAGAAGGGAAGAATCCACAATTTGCTTTTGAAGTATCCCGATGTCCTTTTACCCTCCCAAAATGAATTCTCGAGGGAGTCGCATAGATTTTTGAACGATATTGAGCGGATGAAGATTAATTAGCGATCTAGTTATCAGTGTCATTAGTCCAATTGGCACAACGATATTCTCAAAGCCTGCCGATTGGTTACCCCATGGGGACATTAAATATCATTCTGCATAGAATCTCCCCTTTGTTCTTTTTGCTCCGATTGACCCGTTCAGGTGTCCATTCGTTTGGAAAGTTGCGTAACATTCGTTTGTCGGTCTCATTGGCACTTAGCACCTCCGAGTGAACAATCTCGGTCTTTTTACTCGACCGATAAATCATCCCAAAAGTCTCCAGAAGAACGGATAATCATATAATCGAAGAAAGTTTCTTTCCGACTAATCCGCGCGAAATTCCGTTCTTTTCGTCCGGTGCCCTTGACCAAATCATCCGGGACACTAAAAGTCGACAGCCGTCTTGTCGTTCCGAAGAAAAGTCAAGTATGTGACAATACAAATTAGAATAATAATAATAATAAGAGAGAAACAGTCAGTGGATCCCCTCCCAACAAAAGAAATCCTCTAAGTGAATTCTACTATGGACTAGGAATGGTCCTCCAGAAGTTCTCTTTCTCTCTATGCAGACGCGAGGCCAAAATTTTGTGTAGCAGATTTCGAGATTTCGAGGGAGTATCTCAAATGGACATTATGCACTTGAGACATTGAAAGGAAGAAATTTTATGCAAATTTGATTGACATCATTCTCGATTCCATGCATTGCAAAAAAGTTTGGCCCATGAAAACTAGTCCGTGGGGAACAGACCGGAAAGTCTCCGAAAAAGAGAATGTTTAGAACCCAAAGTTGTCAACTTCTCGAAAAGAAAACAGATGATAAATGGGTTAGAAAATAGCCAAATTGTTTTTCTTTCGATGTGATTTTTAAATATGTCCCATGAGGAGGGCGGATGGTGTTCGTTGGTCTATCCTCAATTGTTTCGAATTCTTCACAAAAGAAAGAAAGAGAGAGCCCATCTTTCGAGAAGAAGAATGACGCAACCCGCTAATTATGGATGACCTGACCCCACACCGTCTAGGCACTGTAATTTATGTCTTAGCATTCATAATATAAGCCGTAAAATGAGGAAAAGGGTCCTGTATTTGGGGAGGTGGATAAAGAAGAGAGAAGCAACACAATTCACATCTGCTCGGATTTGAGGAGAAGAGGATTTTTGAAAGAGACGGGACTGTAATGGTCTGTCTACTCAAGCCATGTACAGTACCTGCCAAAATGTATTACCTTTGAGGATTCTCAGTGAAAGTACAGTTTTTGGGCAGCCCAAGAAGAGTGTTCCCATAACCCGATTTTTCTGAAAAATTGGTGGATGTATCAAGAAATTTGAGATCTTCAATATTGTAGTTGACAACTTTGGTTCATAGCCAAAACAGAGTCTAAAGATGATGGATTCGAAAAACTCGGAATTTGGACCGAAAAGAACCGAAACTCGAAGTTGGGTCACTATTTGCGTAATAACTCACTGGACAGCAATTATCCAGAACAGCTGTCCATTTCGAAAAAAGAAAGATTGAGAGCCACCGATTTTCAGAAAAATCGGATAATTTGGAACCACTTTTCCAGCATACAATACATATTGAAAATGTTATATTTAAGTAGTTGGGAGCAACAATTATTGCAGATGAGCTTCTCAAAATTTACAGTTTCAACGTCTGGCTCTACAATATAACTTTCTTTTCAGATCTTGAGCAACTGATTCTCAAAAACAACTCGATCACCCATTTATCCGCCGATGTCTTCTCAACTCTTCCACATCTTAAGCTTCTGGATCTTTCTTCAAACAGCCTTTTGTCCCTGCCAAATGAAGTGTTTTCAAAACTGAAAAACCTAAAGGTAATCAAATGACCCTCTTCCTCATGATCAGTCTTCTTAATTATTAATTGGGTCGACAGAATCCCCAAGGCGACAACTTGATTGACACATGATTTTCGTATGCTAATGAGTAGGTAATAGAAAAGGACATCTGTCTTCGAATTCGGACCATCCCCCTCCCTTTCGCTTGACAGATGTCTTCCTCCAATGACAAAAAAGGAGACAATGAGCAATCTGACCTAATTAAATATAATCCACCCGGCTCAAAAAAGTTTTCTTCAGACATTGATCATCTCTTCGAATGATGTACAGCTGGGACCGGAATGTTTCTCTGGACTCTCTCAACTACATACACTGTCTCTGGCCGATAATCGTCTATCATTCCTACCTCCGTCGGTTCTGAAACCTCTGTCCGGACTGAAAAGTTTGGATTTGTCTGCCAACAAACTTCTGTCCATGCCAGCCTCCGTTCTGAATAATTTGGGAGGTCTGGAGACGTTGAAGTTGAAGCAGAACTTGCTCTCAAGTGTAAGTTTAACTTCCTGCACAATCACTGATAGTTTCTTATTTTCAGCTGGAAACTGGAATGTTCATTGCACAAAAAGAATTGAAACTTTTGGATGTCAGTGAGAATCTGATTGGAGATATTGAGGAAGGATCACTCTATGGTCTTGAGAAACTGGAAACTCTCAATTTGACGAATAATCAATTGGTTCGATTACCTGGAAACACATGGTCCCTTCCATCCCTAAAATGTTTGGATCTGTCTTCAAACTTGTTCGTTTCTCTAGAAACTGCTTCTTTCGATGGGCTTCCGTCTCTCCAATATCTCAACATTTCTCATTCCAAAAACTTGAAAACGATTCAAGTGAGTTATTCGTTCGAACTATTCCCAACTTGAACTTTACTTTTTCAGATGGCCTCGTTCGTGCAGCTTTCATCTCTCAATTGGCTATCCATCCACTCCTCGGCCCTGTCCTACATCCATCCATCTGCATTCAATCAGATTCCTCCACTTTCCTTCCTGGATCTCTCCAATAACGAACTCCGCTACGTGGCACCTGGAATGCTTCAATGGCAGAACATCAGAAGTTTACACCTTGCAAACAATGACTGGCAATGCTCCTGCGATCTTCGAGTTTCTAACCTCAAACCACGAGATGATGCAAAATGCGCAGGACCGGAAAATTTAGCAGGCGCTTCATTGAACGAACTGAATTCCTGTAGTGTCCTGGGAGGTCTTCTCATTCCATTCCTTCTGGTTATCTTCATTCTTCTTCTGGCTCTCATCATCTTAGCACTTGCTTGCAAACGTCCATCGAAGAGAGCATCTTCTTCGAAAAATCGAGCATTCTACAACGATCAACTGATTGCTGCACTGAATACTCACAAAGAGTACTCTTTCGACTGCCACTCTCCCTACACAATGAGTTCCGAAGACTCCCGAGATTCCGCCTACGAATCGCCCACTTCTGCTCTGATGCCACGTCGTCCTCCTCCGTCGTGCCCACCACCTCCACGACTTCTGACACTTCCTCGGGCCGGCCCAACGCATGTACCTCCTCCAATTGTGCCCACACTTCTCAGGAATTCGAATAATGATCCTTATTTGATTCCAAAGTCACAAGTACCAATCACCAGACTTTAGAGGCCCGTTCTCCTTATAATTTCTTGTTACACCCGGTGCAAAATCGTTCTTTCCTGTTTCTACTGGTGCTGAAATGGTCCACTTGCCATTTACTTGAACTGTTCCGATTGTCTGCTACTCAATTTTTTTAAACCCATTTTCACGAGGTTCATCTTCAGGTTGTTGCTTCCCTATAAATGTTTCCAATGTTTTACTGTACGAAACGAAACAATAAATTTATCGAAAACCAAGAAAGAAAATCATCTACATCACATTCTATGAAAACCAAAAAGGTATTTATATTTTTCAATATCACTTGCTTTTCAAAAACTTGCTCATTTTGGCAAGACTGTAAATGACGGATCGTGTCATTCCAGCTGAGAAAGCGTTTTTCGCGGTTTGAGAGAATGAAATTGGACGGATGATTCCTCCGATAGCAGTTTCAACGGTTGCTGCGACGTCGTGGCGATGTGCGAGGGAGAAGATGACCTGTAACATACTTTCTGCGCTGAATCAATGGTTGAAAGGCTCACAAAAAACTGAACTTACCTCTTCCGCATCCCGTTGCCTTCTTTGCACCTTGTTCATGTTTCTCTGAATCCGATTCAACACTTCTGATGGCAACAAATTCAGCCTGTGATAGATTGCGGTGGTTGTTCCGTCTTGGATCACTTTGGCTGGTGACATCACCGAAAGTCGAGCATCGTCATTCATCAGTGGCTCATAAACTCGCAGTAACTCTTCGTAGTTTCCCTCAACGATCTTCGTGATTTTGTTTTTATCTTCGCCAACGATCATACGAAAGTCTCCCGTATACGAGAGTCCCACTATTTTGTGGAACAGTTCCTTGAGGGTGAATGATTCTGGAAGCAACAGACACGCGGAGTGAAGAGCAGATCTGCGATTCTCAGTGACCAGGTCACACATGTCCTCTTTCGGTTTGATCACATCGACAACTGGCTTGTGTAGACGTCCAGAAATATATATCCATCGCCAATCAAGCAGATCTTGCTTCATGTTCTCGTAAGAGATAACACCATACTTGATCTTTCGTTTTCCAACGTTCACATGAGTGTTGTAATAAACACGAGCTGCGAAGTTGCACTGAATCTTTTCGAGCATTTTTGGTCCAAGTAAACGAAGAAGACTGTAGTGTTGCGGATTCTTTTCGACGTTGGTTCTATGAAACTCTTGTGCATCTTTCGTAACAACGACAAAGTCCACCATCTTTTCCGCCTTATTTTCATCTTTTTGCTGAATTGCTCCTGTAACTATCTAGATTGAAATCCGACGAACATATTTATAGTTTACCTGATCCATATGCGAAAGCGTACTCCACCGTTCCCAGTGGGAGAACGCTGATCAGCTCTTGGTATTCATCCATTTTTCTGTAACTAATCAATCAATGTCGCTATCGCTGTTCCCGTCATGTGATGCTAGGTATTGTGATGCATATCGAATCTCCCTCCACGAGAAACAAAATGAATACATTATTTCAATAATGCTGAAGAGTGTTCATTATGTCGATAAACGGAGAAAAATATATGGTGGACAACATGAGAACGACAATCAGATCTGAGTAAGGGACAAACCTAACCGAAGCAAAACAATGGGGAAATGGAGGTTGGAAATTTTGGGGCAATAAAGTTGGAAAAATTGATAGCAAAATTTAAATTGTAATACGGCAGATGTCAAGATATTGACGATGAATCACTCCAAATGATCGCGAACGTCGCTGGCGAGCTTTCCGGCGGCATTGTTGACCTTGTCAGCGAAGTTTCCGATCTTCGCGTCAATGGATCCGTGGTTGTGTCTTGAGGCAAATGGCTTGACGAATCTGAAAGTTTTAATGTTAAGAATGAAGAACCATTACCTTCACCAACCTGTGGTACAGTTTGGTGGCTCCGAGGAAAGTTGGGAGATAAAGGTAGAGCAGGAAGAGAGACTTGAAGAGCCAGTAGACTGGGAAGACAGCAACGATTTGAACCGAGAAAAACTCGATGACGGAGAGGATGGCGAAAAGTACCCAGTAAGTCAACCATTGTGTGTCATCTTCCTTGTTGCTCGACTCGATAGCCTTGATGCTGTAAAGAAAAACTTTGTCAAAACCGGCGAATGAAATTTGAATCTGAATTTTCAACAACAGACACGCTTTCAAAGCGAATTATGTACACCATGTTGTTTTTCAATTTCTCGACTCACCTCATGTATGCCGGATAGACGAATCCCATGACGTTACAAACGAGCTGGGCCGAATGTCCGAAAATAAGGTATAGGGCTTGAAGTCCAACGACGCCAAGAACGATATGAAGACGCTTCAAGCCAGTCTTCGCTTCGACAGTAGCCAGCACATTGGTGACAGTGCTTGGCTCATGAAGTTGCTTGTCGAGGTCATCCAAGACTTTCTGCGCTTGCGGTGGAACTGGCATGATTCTGGAAAAAAAAATCGATGAAACAGCAAAAAGACAGCGAAGGAAACGATGGCTGAGAATTGCGAAAAAACATAAGCGGTGAGAATCTTAATAGTTACTCGATTTTAAAGGCAACGCTGGGGGAGAAGGAAAAACGGAGAAAAAGGTGGAAAAGGAATCGAACGAAGGGTGACTCTTTTTATTCGTTTTTCCATACACAGAGAGCGCACACACCGCATTCAAATGTGTCTTTTTCTCTACACACTGAACTACTAGCTGCTATTCCGTTGGGCTGTTTTGCGGGGATTGGTTGGAGAGATGGAACAGAAGCGAAAGAGGTAGCGAATGATAACGGGCAAAAGTGTTCCCGGTCGGAGGCGAAGGAGAGAGAAAGAGGGAGCACAGAACGAGAAGAAAAATGGAACGGGAATATAGACGAGGGCGTTGGTTGAATTCATCGATCAATGATAGTAAAAGAGGCATGGCGCCGACGACGTGGAAAGGGCACAACCTACAGTTTGAGCGAGTGATTCGTCATTGAAACAACTTCAATCTGACAACAAATAGGACAAAGTACGGAGGAGCGCAACACGGTTAAGAGTGACACACCGTCCCCAAGAAACGAATAGCATCAAAGCCGGACAGATCGGATCAGGAAAACTACTGAACCGCAAAAATCGTTTCGAAACTGATAGGTCCACCTAGGTGAAGTTTGAGAGCTGGGTGTATCGGCACTCTCGTAGTTTCTACCGAGCGTACTTCGCATATGTCGGAAAGATGAAGAGATAGTTTTTGAAAGAGAAAAACGTCGAAGCTCGAAGAGTGATGGCAAGCCATGATGATAGAGGAATGGAGAAAATACCTAACAATTTTGAAGGATAGGAGAAGAAACTGGGACAAGTCGTCGGCAAAAAGAGATAAGAAGTGGGAAGAAAGAGTATTCATTCTGTCGTGAAGTAGGGTAGGAGTAAGAGAGGCAACGACGCAAAAAAGAAGAAGGAAAACAACGGCGAAGAGTCGTTGAGACCGCACATAGTGGAAAGAGGCGGACACAACAGCAGCCGCAGACACGAATATTCTCGCAACTCAAGTCTCTTTTCCCTCTCAGTTTTTTTCACGTTTTTGTTGTTGTATTTTTCCGAGCGCTTTTTCATCTAGTAGACGACTAGGCGGCAAAACAACAATGCTGAAAGCTAGAGAAAATATATAAATTGCAGTCTCTAACATGCTCATGAAACGATGAATGACGGAAAGAGGAGAATGCGTTCTCTGTGAATTTTAGAAGGTGGTTTATGAATGATGCAGCTCGATACGAGCGCAATGACTTAAGATCGCATCTGTTGAGAAGTTGCTTATTATGAAATAGAGAACGCTTTGCGAACGAAAACAATTTAAACATATGAAAAATTAGCTGCTTACAATGAACATTCAGACACATCAAATGGTCTCACAAGAAAATAACAAAGATTAGCGCACCTTCCAGTGTCACCGCACAACACAAGAATGACAATAAACTGGCGATCCTCCGTTTAATCGGCAGTAAGCGGAGCGCTTGGCGCGCGCGCGAAACTCCCTAATTTTTGCGAAGGAGCGCATTGAAATTTAGCGAAAAAGTCCAAATTTTACAAAATGTTTTTTTCAAGTTTTTTCAGTTTTTGAACGAAAACGATGCGATGCATTGCTGTTTTGAACATCCCCAAAAAACAATTAATAAGGAGAGATCGAAACAAGCCCTTAGTTATCTCAGTTTAAAATGAACTGAATCGGTGGGAAAGTTTTCCACTGGCAAGGGGGAAATAAGAACGGATTCGAACATAAATAGATTTATCTGGTATCAAAATGAAAACATCAGACAAAGTTGATGATGGTAGAGAAAAGTGCACACAGAAAGTGACCAAGATAAAGAGATCAGAAGTTTAGGAGATTCGTTCCTTCGGTTCCATGATGACGACGGAGTTACCACGAATGACGGTCATACCGAGGTTGATTGGAGTTCCGGACTTTGGGTATTCGACAGCTTCCTTTAAAATATCAACAAGAATTATATGGAAAATGGTTAATGCACTCACATCAATGACCATATTCATGAATGGGTCGAATCCGCGGAGAATTCCAGAGACATGGCGATTTCCATTGAGCTTCAGGTCCATCTCCTTGTCCATGTACTTCTTGAGCTCTGGTGGATGTGTCTTACTCATTTTGCTGAAATAAAATCTGTCTGTATAGAGATACGAAGATTTAGTGGAGATGAGAACGAGAGAATCATACAATTAGACATAATTTAGAACTCCAGAAGGGCAATTTCTGAAAACAACGAGGTGAAACCTATGAACCATGAATTCAAAGCAAGTTGAAAAAACTTTTGGATGTTTATTTCACACAAAAACAAGAAGATTTCAGATGGAAAAAGCAAATCAAAACGAGAGAGACATTTTCGAAATTCAATTGGATCCGCAAACACTGCGCCAATGCATTCAAAATTACGACAGTTGGTTGCGGACAATTGCTCACCGTAGTACCGACAAAAATTGAAGAATAAGCCGAGATTCGAATTGCAAAAGCTTTTCTTGTCATTGCTTCAGTTAAATGGTAAAAAAGAAAAGTAATTATCATATTCTTGTTGCCCAAAACTTTCTATCAAACATCAGCGTCGATGGCACTCATCAGGATACCAACCTGCGTATTTTTCAAGCGAAAGGACTCCCGAAGGTAAGAAATGATTTGCATTCCAGTTTTTCGGAAGTGTAATCTATTCTGTTATTAAGTTATCATCGGAGAAGAAGTTTTCAAATGGTGCAAGCTCCTCCGTGACAGTCAGAAACAATGAATCGGTTGTTTCGCTCGGAACATCTAACTCTCTCGGGGAAAGACTGGTAACAATCACAGTCGTATCAATCTAATCAGAGCACCTATTCAGAGCTCTTCGAATTTGCCGATTGATTACGTAGAATGCGATCAGCATGGAATTTATCTCAGCAACAACTTCCGCGAAACACCACAGAAAAAGTATATTCAAAAAAAAAATACAACCATATATTCGTCCTTTTTCAGAACTTCAATATTCAAGAGAATAGCCAAAATCATGAGTTCCGACGATGTGATTTATTCGATGACCGCTACAAACAGTCGCACTCCAATTCTCGAGGAAGGAGTTGGAAGAGAAGATATCGGCTTAGTTGGTGAGCATTTTAGGCGTTTTTAGATGTTCAACAAGTATTCCTCCTCATCATACCCAACACCGATCCACTATTTTTTTTTTTCGTTTTTCAGAGTTTCGCTCTGAATCACCATCATGTTCTTCAAATCAATTCAGCTTCTTGAAAAGATTAAAAAGCACTATCACACATGCCGAAAGGTTTGTTCTTTCACGAGAAATCTGGATCTCTTCGAATTCCAACTAATCAGTTCAACCCTCGAAACGTCTCATTTTCCCACTAACACATTTTCAGGTTTTACATCTGTACCGCCTCGAGTGTACACCCTCTTGCTGTCTTCTCCTACCTCTCACCTAACTATGATTTCGTCGACCCTCTGGCATCAATTTTCGCTAACACTACCGTCAATAAGAAAAAATTCCGGTCGAAGTCGATATTTGGAAGGTTTAGATTAATCAATTTAGCTCATTCACATTTCTGTGACATTTTTCGGCTCTGTCTTGAAAAAGTTCATTAGAGCGTAAATTTCAGTTCTGATCGTATGCGTCACCAGACAAATTCGTCATCAGAAGAACTTCGACCGTTTGTGTTCCGAGATCCAGAGGACCAAGTGATTCTCGGACAAACAAGAAGAAAACGAAATCCTTCTCCATTTTTCACACTGTTCGACAAACCTCCAGCTCAAATATCCCGAAAAGACAGAAGAGTACGTTCCAACCGTAGTTGAAATATGAATTGGTTTATTGCAGGAGAGCTTCCGAAACGGCGAAGTGTCTGAAGATCCGTTTGCCGAGAGCATCGAAGTTCCTCAAAATGTGAATAGAGAGCCTAGCTACGAACGTGAAACTTCTGTAGATGATAGATATGATCTGGATATCAGCCGATCAGATGAGCCATTGGAAATCGTCGATGAGTATGATCCAACTGCTTTCGCAGAGTTGGGCATTGGAAAAAGGACTATCATTCGACACGATGGTTTCGTAGCGAGTACGCTTCATTACGAAACTGCAGAGAGAACAAAACAAGTGATAAATGAAGACTTCGAAGCAAAGTTTCCTATAATTCACCTGACATTGAGTAAGATGAAAAGTTTGAAAAAAGAGATGGCCGAACTTGGAAAAACCAATGAAATCGATGTATACACTGTGGCCACAGCATTTGTCTTTTTCGAAAAAATAGTGGCAAAGGTAAGAGGAAGTTTCTCAAATCCTGGTTCAATTCACTAACATTTTCAGGGTCTCATATCCAAATTGAATCGAAAATGTGTAGCTGGAGCATCTCTTCTGGTCGCTTTGAAACTAAATGATTACAAGAAAGCTACGATAAAGGCTTATATCGACCAAGCAGAAGATAAGCTGCGGGAGCAAAAGTCTGAACTTCTCGCATACGAGCTTCCTCTTTGTTCAGTTCTTCAATTTAAATTACAGCCTTCAATTGAAGAGATTCAGCCACATGTAGATAGATTGCAGTTTGAAATGTAGAAAGTATATCATTTGCAAATAGGGAACCATGTATAGAGTCACTATTTTCTAATTAGGATTTTGATAAAAATAAAAACGTTGAGTTGGTTTTCGGTGTTTGTATTTTCTGTTTCATTCATGCGGCTATGTTGATCTCACAAGTTGTATACCTTCGATGTTTCGTTCTCCACCATCTGCTATACCGAGTTGATTTTCAGAGCAATGGCACAATTCGAATCGTTCTACCAAGATGTAAGTTTTATTGCATAGCTCTCGTTGCAAATTCACAGTTCTAATTTTCAGCTGAAATCAACGGAGCAGCAAGATGCAATCCTTACCTCGGAGCAGCAGATTGATCGCCTTTTGAAGCCAGGATCCACGTACCTGAATCTGAATCCCTACGAAGTGCTTCAAATCGATTTGGACACTGATATCGAAGCAGCCAAGAAAAAGTACAAGAAGCTGTCGCTACTTGTTCACCCCGATAAAAATCCAGATGATCGTGAGAGGGCCGACAAAGCATTCGATATAGTGAAGAAGGCCATCAAGCAAATGGAGGATCCGATCGAGTTAAATCGTTGTAAGGATTGCTACACTGAAGCCAAGGCTAGACTAGCTATTGTGGTGAATAAAGCAATCATTATGAATATTCGATATGGATTCATTTTCAGATGTCCGAAAAAAAGAGAAAGCTTCGAAAAGATGGAAAGGGTGATGTCATAGACGAGGATGATCCAGCTGGATACAAGAAGGCTCTTTGGATCACCGTCACCAAGGTCTTCGCAGATAGAGAGAAGAAAAGAAAGATGCTGGAAGATAGAGCCAACGACGAGAAGTAAGTACTGGTAACCGATGCCAGAATCACAACTGATATTTTAGACGTCGAGCAACCGAAGCAATGGCTCAGGCTGCGGAGAAGAGAAAGTTGGCAGAAGAGTTCGCCAAGAACTATGAGGAATCCAGAGATGAGCGATCAGGTAGCTGGCGGAACTTCCAAGCGAAGAAGGCAAAGAAGGAGGACAAAGGAAAGACCATGAAGGGAGCTGCATTCAAGCCACCGAAAGTGAAGCTGCAGAAATAGTTTCGTATCCGATCTCTTATCATTTAACACTCTTCCATTTCTATTCCGTGTTCATACATCTTGCTAATCACTAAGAAAGTTTATTATTCTTCAAAATAGAAAAAAATTACAAGAGTAACCCGTTTCCAAAGTAAGGTGATTGAGAGTGTTTGGGGATGATTGTCAATGGATCGAATGCAAGAAACAGAAATTGAGAATGGAGATTATAAGTAGATCATCGGTTGTGTCATGGGCAATGAGAGGAGAGGGAGACTTGATCTGATTCAGACAACTTTGCTGGGTCTCCACGCATTCTGAGGATTAGTTGTCATTTGCATGTATACCGGTGGTTGAGGTGGCGGAGCAGTTGGAGGCTCCAGAAGTGGACGAGTGGATGGTTCGATTGGGCTCTGAAATGTAACTAGGATTACTCTCAAAAACACGTTCGAATATCTCACCTTAACTGGTGCCGTCGAGCACATTCCACAGAAGATAAAGTTCTTCCAAGAGTGGACAGTTTTCGCAGAGAGAACCCACATGAGACATGAGAAGCCAGTTGTCAGACTGGACAAAACAGAAGCAATGTAGATTTCAGCCTGTGGAGGACTCGGTCGGTGACATGCTCCCAGTTGCTGTTTACAGTCAATTGTCATTCGTGTCCATTGAGTCAAAACCATGAAATTATAGGATTGACAAACGAGTTCGATGACGTTTGGTAGAATGAATAAAGCACAGAAAAGGCCCATTTTGACCATTAGCTTTTCCAATTTCGATGTGTCGGTTCCCTGAAATTATTTTCAGCATGATTTTGTGTTCCTTGTGGAAAGTGAAATAAACTTTAGAAATTCAGATACCGTAAAAACTCTATTAGAGTGCCATGGCACTGTATTGTTCGGAGATAATTTGGGTGGCACTGTATTAGGGGCTGGCATTCAATTAGGGGTGGCTATCTAATAGAGTTTTTACGGTAATTCCGAAACACGGAAATTCGGAATAACCCAGATTTCCGAATTTACCACACATCTCGTTCCGCACACCCCAGTCAGAAACACATATATTCTATAGCAGACCGACACCCTCTCTCCTTCACTTCGACCAAATTTCCTCTCGGTTCTTGTAATAGATATCAAAAAACCGGTCAGGAAATGTTCATGATAAACAGGAAAAACATTTTGTTAGTTGACGAAATTTTGATAGCTGCTACAAGAACCGAGAAAAATTTGGTTACGGGAAGGCCAGTTTATTAGCGGAAATACGGTAAAACCTTCTGAATATGTAATAGTTCCTCACCCTCGTTCTGAAACTGATTCTCTCTCTGCACATACTGGCGAAACCTCCAACAATGAAACATGTTCCGGTGAAAATACAAATCGTTCGTGGCACGATTACGAACCAAAGCAATGCGATGGAATTCAGATTGCCAACAGAACAAAGAGCTGTTAATTCACTTGCATCCACTTTGTTGAAAATCAGAACAACGATGGTCGCGAGTGCAGAGACTCCCCATGCGACGAAATGAACGTAGCTGCTGCATGCTTCAATGCCCTCTGGCACCCACTTTCGTCCTCCGCTCAGGTATCTGAAAGACATCTGGTTGTGGAAGGTTCCCAGGAACGGATTAGATGACACTCTCAAGGATTAATCGACTCACAACGTAAACGAGAACATTAACCACCAAAGGGCGGCCGCTGTGCTGAAGAAGTAGTTGAGAAGGAACGAGGCAAGACAGTAGGAATTGTCGAAAGTACCGATGGAAAGGTACGATCTTCCGTTTCCCAGAGCATGACAGGATCGGATTGGAGGAGAGAGAAACCGTAGAGAGAGGTACGGCAGAGTAGAAAGGAATATGCACAGGGAGAGATAGAAGACACATCTGAAAGTGTATTGATAATGAAAGTTGACGTTCATTTGGAAGGCATCTACACAAACCTCCCTATACTACTCAAATTCAACCTCAACTTTCGATCCCCATTTCCCATGAAGTGTATCGGAGACACACTTACAACCGCTTGTTCCCCCAAGTGACTCATTTTTCTGGCTCGTTATTACCCACTTATTCCCTTTCTTCTCCCTCTCTTGTTTCTCCCTTTAAAATAACGAACCTCTCCGGAAAACGGAATCTTTTTCGGTCGATCGCAAACGTCAAAAAGGAGAAAATAGCGACTCCGGCATTGGCCATGGCAAACCAAAATGACCATAAACGAACCATTTCCTGGAATAATTCTTAGCATGGAAACATAGCTGAGAAAATGGCTACCTTATTGTCAGTACTGAACATGACATTCGATTGACAGGAAAAAGCACAGTGAGACTTTGGATCATGAGAATCCACATCAACCAGGTCACTTGGACATCCAGTTGGTTTGGATGAAGAAGAACTGGAGACTTTTGACGGAACTCGCGGAGCAGAAAATCCTCCAGTGATCTCATCTTCTGTAGGTTTCATACATAATTCCGGTGGATCTGGGAACTGAGCACAGTTCAAAGGCTCTGGCCATCCAATCCCGAATTCATCCAGAATCGAGAAGCAATCAGCTTTCACCTGTAAATGCATGGTTTTGTAGATCTGCGTGTTAATCTCGTTGGCAAACAATCTTCCAACCACATCTGGCAGCTATTTACAATAATATCTGCGAAGGTAGAAGACCAGAAGACAGTCAACTTTTCTTTTCTATTATGATTGATGTCCACCTGTCCGTTATGCTTGTGGAGCGTAATGAACCACACGTGCGGAGCATGCGATGGGAGAGACCCTAATTGGAGGGGAAAGACAGCTGGGTGGACATGAACAGGTGGGAGCGGAAGTCACGCCACATTCATGGCAGTCAAAAAATAACAATATGGGTCATTAGTGTCAAATTTAATTGGAGGGAGATGTCAGTATGAAAAAAAACCGAGGATTGCCATAGATCTTTACCATTGAAGACTGAAAACCTGGCTTATTGGATAACCAACCAGCCAACCTGGGGTCTACTATTTTGCAAATATTTTCAGTCCGCAAACTTTCTTTGCTGCCTCCGGCTTCGTTGGTAATGAATGGGTTTCTTGTTTCCATAACATTTCAGTTGCTCTTCTGATCATTACGTGCCTTCTCATCTTCCCACTTCCCAGTAGTATTTACCTGTTCGCATACGGATTTACAACTTGTTACCGCCTGTGGCATTCCGATCGGGCACATCGGAGCAAACACGGAACAAATGAAGAAGTGGATATGTGGATGACATTTCGTCTTCATCAACGGCTTGAAGTGCTCCGTGTGTGTTTGTAGCTGAAAAGAAACCATTTCTATACACCAAATCCCCTCTTTCTGGGATTCCGGGGATCCTATGTTACATTGTTGTGGTCCCAAAATGCAATTAGAGGCCACCCCATCTTCTCTTTTTCTTGGCTCCTTTGAAAATGCAAATGTGTATGTGATGAAAAGAAAAGAGGCACCACGAAGAAGAAGAAGAACGGGAGGTCGTAAAAACTGGAGCTGGTTAGTGAGATGGGAAGAAGGAAACTGACCCCCGGGGCAAAATTAGAAACATATTGGCTCTCTTTTCTTTTGATTCGCCGCCTCGGTTATCAGTTCGCTGTTATCACGGCGCAAGATCTTTAGATTCGGGTCATAAAAACCTACGCGACAGTGTCAATCAGCACAAATAAAATAATGGCGGTTGGGCTGAAAATGTTTTGATGCTGCCTAACTGTACTAAAAAGTGTTTAACTTTATCTTCGCAATGTGCAAGAGGTTCTAGAAGGACCGGAAAATAAATTTATTCTAAAAGCAATTGTAGTTGCGGTCCAAAAAGGAATAATGGTGATTTTCAGTGCTAAATAGTCAACTTTAAGCATTTGAGAAGGTATGCTCCGATTATCAGATTCATCTGAAATTTTGGGAACGTACAGACAGGACCTTAATTTTTTTCGTTGACAGTTTATTATCCGAAAATCACAATAAAGTTATGTCGTATCCAAGCTCACGGGTTTCCATTAGTTAAAAACAAGTTTGAAAGTTGAACTGGAATGAGCCGAACTTCGAAGTTGTATGACTATACGCGATATAACTGACTTGATTGTGACTTTCGAAAATGTTGTTCACTACAGTAATTGAGATCTTTAGTCGTCCTATATATCCACCAATTTTCAGTAAAATCGAGTGTTGAAAAATTTGTTTTCAACTGCTCGAAATTCAGCTTTCCACTGAAAACTACCTAGATTAATACCTTCTTGACTGGTACTGTAGAATCCATAGTTCTGGAATTTGTAGGCTCTTTCTCTCCGACCCTTCAAAAAGACATCTTAATATGCAAATCCGGAATCATCAATCCTGTCTTCTATTTTGGTCCCTCTTTCTAAAGGTGTCTTTGTGCAATTTCCATCTAAAAAATCTTGTCCATCTTCTTCTTCCAACCACAACCGTCTCACGGAACCGCTATATTTTCTCCCTTCCTCCCCGATTCATTTCATCCCTTTGTCTCATTTCACTTCTATGAGACCCCCCCCCCCCTGACTAGAGATCATGTGCACCCATGAGACGCAGACATGCGCCGAGACCGAGAATAATGGTGCTCTTTGAAGATGCCGACACTCCTCCGGTGCCCCGTGTCCCCTCGTCGTCCACACCGCCAAAAATTGTTCAGTTTTCGAAAATGAAAGAGAGAGAGAAAGACACGGGGAAACAGAAATTGAGGCAGAGAGATGATTTGGAATGCAAATCAGACCAGAATCGAAACGATCCGAGTATGGAAATGAATGTAAAGAAGGGGTTACCGTGTGTTGATCGTTATGAAGAATTGTATTCGGATAGTATGTGTAGTTGTACGGCAAATCTTTGCATAGCTCGATGTCGATTGGAATACATTTCCCTTTCACTGCCTGCAAAACAATTACATTTCGAGGAGCCTCAATGGAAGTGCTCTCTCAATCCAGGAAATTGGTTTTTGAGAGGACGGACCTGATCGAAGATTGATGACGTGGCGAGTGGAATGAAGAGCAGTATTCCGAGGGTATGCATCATCTGGAGGCGAGCTAAAGTTACGAAATAATTGAAGTTAATTTGGGAAAAAAAGAAGAAGGAAACAACACAAGGAGGAGACCAAACTGGAACCGAATTTTGGAATTTCATTCGGTTTGATGAACAACCATCGAAGAATTTTATCGAAAAAGAGATCTTGTGTAAAAATGACTAGACGTTCTCGCAGCAGACACAGTGGCATTTCTAATTAACGATAAGATACTATCAGACTACTGATAACAAGAAAAGAGATATTATGGAGCATGATACTTCATTTTCAGATAGCAAGTAAAAATATGTCATACTCTCTCTTCCATCCGAAAAAAATTAAGGATGGGTTGTGTAGAGAAAAGTGGGCGGAGAGGGGAAAGACGTCTTTCCTTTTTGCACAAACATACTGTCTCGTCGTCTGCTCCTGCTCCTTCCCCTCCTCAACCCTCGCCCTTTACGACTCCGCCTTCTTCGATTACCACCCCAAAATTTTAGAGGGGGATTTGGTGGTAATGGATTAATTAATAGGAAGTAGAATGGGCTTTTTAATTAAGTGATTCAAAAGAGACAATATGGCTTCGATTCGAAAGAAATTGGACGCGTTTTCGTAGCTGGGATGACAAAAAAAAAAAAAAAAAAAAAAANNNAGGGGGGAAAAAAAAAAAAAAAAAAAAAAAAAAAGAATCAGCGACTCGGAATAATGAGCAAGAATAGAAGTTTTGTTCGAAAACTTCAGATTTGAAGTTAGATCAGATTAGGATTGATTTTTATTTTGATAGAAAGCTTTTTGAACTATCTAGTTTTATTCTGAACTGTCAGAAATTGAAGGTTTATATTTATCAATGAGCACTTTTCAATGGATTTATGCGAGCAAAAATAAATGTCATGGGAGGTAGGCAACATGTTTGATGGTAACCAGAAAAAGCGGAACTCTTGGAAAATGTTGGGGATTCTCAAAATCCAGAACTTTGTAACTTGAGTATCCAAAAACTCTCAAAATTTCTTGTAGTTCAACATTCGACTCCTTCCCACTAGATTTTTATGGGATAAACTCTGCTCTAGGTGTAAAAATAACGTCTGTTGAAATCCCATAACTCATTGGAAACTACCTCCGAAAGTGTTTCATGGACGGCAAACGTTAGGAAGGAAATGGGGAAGAAAACAGGACAATATTTCAACTTCAAATTAGTGTGTGGGACCTTCGATTCAAAGACACGACGGGATCTTCTCGTTTCTTAATGTCTTGATTTATTAGGTTCGTAGAGGGATGAAGGGAAAATATGTCTCCGTTGCCCTCTCCTCCAACCCGATCGATGATACGCACACACGTCTGGCTGTAGAAATTTAAGAGATTTACGACACGACCCGTGTCATATAGGCGATATGTTGTGTATACGACACATGTATCAGAAATGAGAAGAAGAAGAAAGGGGGAAAGAAGTGAACGAATTGATATGAACACATCTGGAGAGGAATCGGAGAGGCGGAGAGAATATTGAATTTCAAATTATAGTTAGATGAGAGTGATTACAAAAGGAAAAGGAGCAAAAAAGATGACGTTTACAGGAGGACAAGTAGATTGGTACAAGGGCAAACATGACAAGGAGAAAAAAGACTAGCAGGAGAGAAGAATGAAAACTTTCGAATTTGAAAAAGCAAATTGGCGGGAAGGAAATTTTCGAACGAGAACGTCAATGAGGCAAATGGGAAATGGGTTGAGGTTTGGAACTGGTGATGGATGATTGCGTATTGGAAAAAGGAAAGGTTAGAAGAACACGGGAGATTGGGATGAGAGAGAGAGAGAGAGGATAACAAGCAAAAAGTTTCAGTTGTAAAAGCCATCTGGAAAGATTACTTTTTTTGAACGATGTTCTGGAAAAGTTCAAGTTAAAGGGCACTGCGCAAAGGTTGTAGAAGTCTAGATGTTCGCTCCAAAAGATGGTATTATTAATCATTGCTGCCCTCACTCACGGTTCACCACCTTATGGAGCAAATATCTTGCCTTCTAGAAGTTTGTACAAATAGCCACATAGCACATTTAAAAAGCCAGATTCAGTTCTATCTATGTGCAAATTAAAATAAAAAGGGTTTCCTGGTGGAATCGTGAATAGTATTTTCCTAGGTTTGAAAAAGGAAATTCTAACCGCTCAACCACTGAATTCGACTCCGTATTCTTCTAAAGTTGGATATACTTTTTCTCATTCAGTTTACTCGCCGCCCATGTTGACTATTCTAAGCCACAAAACTCGCACTGTCCACACAAACTATCAACTGTGACCCATTTGGTTAACAATGGCAGAGGCAAAAAAGGGCGAATGGACAGAAGAAACCATCCTCTCTATCTACATGTTGTCAATAGATGATATAACTGAACACAAAAATATAAATGAAAACTGACGGAGAGGGAATGATGATGACTAGTACGAGTGCAAATAGAAGAAGTTCGGGAGAGGGAGGAGAAGAAGGCTATTTGACGTTGACGACGGCGACAAGGGAACGACGAAAGAAGGTGAAAAAAGCAGTGGTCATCATACTCAGAAAAACGGGGAGAATCAGAAGGGTTCTCACGAGTAACGACCGATTTGAATACGAGGAAACGCGGCAAAGAATTCAAAAGAAGACGGGAGGCATTTTGTTATCTTCCTCTGAACCTCATAAATTAACACGCCGTCGGGTAGAAGAAAGGAGAAAAAAGACGTCGAGTTCGAGATAAAGGGAATAAATCAGCAGATTAGGCAAGAGGGTGAGTGTCCAAGAGAATCGATGATCTTCAGAGTTAAGTCAGTTGAGGAAGGGGTTAGGGCCCAGCCAATCTGTGGGGGTCCTCCTCCGGCTGCTACTGCTGGTGTCGTTCTGATCGGCTTCTCAGATAGCATTCCTACCAGAGAGGGTCACTACCGACAGACGGGATAGAGAGTGTACGAATCGCTGAGAGGGCACGCAGTCCGAAAGCAATAAAAATGTGTGTGTCTGTGTATGTGTATGGCTATAAATCGTGGCGAATGGCGTGGAGGAGGGCTTGCACCACGCACCACCCCGCTCCGTCAATCCCACCCGAAACACCCTGAGAGAGGAGGAAGGAGAAGGATTGGAAGGCGAAGAACGAATTGATTATGGGCCATGAACTTTGAATGGAAAGGTATGTTTTTGTAAGGAAGAGAAGAAGGACAGTTTGATTTGCATCGGCGCCACTATTAATTGTCTCTTTTTCTATTCTGAAGGTCTCTTAATCTCACTGACACCATCTATTGACAACTTCATTTTTGAAGTCGAAGAATGAAACAAAAGGAAACCTTAATGAACGGAAAAAAAGGCCTTCTGTCGACAGATGGGGAGAAAAATCCTCCGGAGGGCTCCTAGGTTCATTGGATTCATATGAAGAGAAATGCATGACGGGTTTGGGAGATAAGAATGGGTGGAAAAAGCGAAGGATGTTGAAAACTAAAGTAATCTCAACAATTAAAATGCCATGCATGCTTGGATAGATGAAGTGTCGGTCAAAAGGGTATTCATTTAAATGATTTTTAGTAAAACTGGCCAACTTTGCGTAGGTAAAAGCAGGTTCCAAATACATTTTTTTTTTTGAAAACTGGAGAACTCATAAAGTACTTTTATATCATCATTTTTGTAGTTGACAACTGATTTCGAAAATCAGAATTAAGTCAGTTATATCACATATAGTAACGCTACTTTAAAATTTGGTCCATTTAGTGTGACTATCTTTTTTTTTTACATCTGTTACAAGAATCGAGATAGACATAATCAAAGTGACGATTCCTTCACATGAGTTATAGCAGTTATGGCTGGGAGAGTTCGAAATTAACAACTCCAAATTCTACTCATTTCTGTGCGATCTCCAGAAACTGAGAAGAGCTATGTTGTTTCGTATAAATCTATTTCGGGAGAGCTTCTACAATGCACTTGTAAACTAAAAAGAAAAGAAAATGTTGATCTGAAAACTTGGCAAATCATAGTTTCAGTCAATAAATCGTTTCCAAACGTCAACTGAATTCTTGAAAGCAATGCTTAATTTCGAGCATTCTCCGTTATTATGTTTTGTCTCATGGAAAGACTCAAGGTTACTTATTAGCGTTGCACGAAAAAGTCAACATCTTTCGTGTGAAGTTGATTGCGCTTTTACTTACGTCTTCGAGATCAGTCAGTGTTCAACATGAACCAGTTTGGTGTCTGATCTTTCGCTGCTGAAAAGGCTCTAGTAAGAATTGGCACCATAGATTGGGATGGGACCACATACTAGGCAATTCATTTTTTAGTCAAAATATTTTGTTTGCTTATATCCGAATCTCAAAATTTGTCAATGATCTTCTGACACCTGCCATAAACTAAAATGTATGTCTCCAACCCATTCTTCTCCGTAACAAAAGTTGTTGGGAGAGATCTACATCACGGTTTGTGTTGTCTAGCACCCATTTAAAAGTGTGAATGGAATAAAGAAAAACTTTCGATTATTTATTGCTTTTTTTGAGAACTAGAACCTATGCAAAAACAGAAAAATGGAACAAGAAATGGATAAGAAAAAGGAAAAAGGGGATGAGGAAGAAACCGGAAGAAATGGGCAATCTAGTACATCGACGATTTTGGAACAGACGTAGTGACGGGATACTGCTGGATTCAGAAGCTGGAATGGAATCAAGAGGTGAGCGATTTTTGGGATGGTCTAAAATACCTGAGCACAAATTTCATGATCGCCTGGAATTCTCTTCAGCGGAATGCTCATCTCCTTCCAGCCTTCAACCGCAAATGTTCCAATGTGATCCGAATGAATCTTCGTGGATCCTTCAAATATTCGATAACTCAAACTGACACTGTTAGCTGAATATGTCCAATCGTCTGCAAATCTGATCAACAGTTTCGTGGAATCGCAGCCATCCAGCCTAAAATTTCAAAAAGTGAACTTCTCCTATTGACCTGGATTCTCACCTGGATTCCAGTTTCAGCAGTCGTTTCAGCCAAACATGCTCCGAGCCATTCCTTCTCATTTCCTCGCTCATTTTCACAATGAAATTCTGGGTGTCGTTTGCCCAATAGGTTCCTGAAGCTCAGAGCATTGTTTCAGTTCGAAGTATTCTTTCGAAAAGACATACCGTATTCTCCGTTTCGGAAAGTTTCGTATCGGATCGTGGATTTCCATTCAATTTGATACCACTCGTTGGTAGTGAACTTGCAGGCAACGTATTCCTGAAAATAGGACAAGTTGTTTCAAACGAGATTTCACTGGAAAACGTACGGGATAAGCAGTCGGGACATTCAGAATGGGGCAGTCCTGGTTGGTAGAGTTGAATTCGATCCTTTTCTGGTGCTCGATTCCCATATTCATTCCTTGTGACAGTTTGAATAAATGTCTCGAAATGGAAGTCTGGCAAGTCTCATACCCTCCGAGATCCGGGGAAATCCTGTATTCTGTCTGGTATCCTCTGAATGTCAATCTGCAGGAGTTGGCAGTGGCTAATTGTCGCCAAGATATAGATACTCGACTTTGAAGGGATGTTGTTGACTGGAGATCCCTGATTTCTTCTCTGAAAGTGTTCGATCTTCAAAGCTATTCAAAAATAGTGGACTCACCTTATTCCCTTGTCGGATCTTAAAGTTACACAGAATTGTATTGGGTAGGAGAAGAACTGAAAGTTGGAGTATGACAGGACGAAGAATTCAAAAAACCTACATTCATATTGGCATGTGTATACGTGGAAATATGGGAACACAGATAGACAGAGACATCCTTGACGACTTCAGAATTGATCAGTCTGGCTTCATAGCCATTGAAAAGAAACAGAAAACGGATGAGATGGACGATCATATTTCATGTCATCGAGGATTCTGAAAAAAGTCAAAATGTGATAACGATGGAAGTGTGAGAAAAAGTGGCAGTGTGGGTCGGATGAGCTGACAGCTTTTCGAAGACAACGAACAAATGAATAAATGCAATTAAGAGAAGCAGGAGAAGCGTAGTGTATACACACACATAGGGATGTATGTCTTCAGAAGACAATGTGGTCCATCAGAACAAGAAAAAGGCCATTCTCCCGCCAAGATACGCCATGTTTGGTGTAATTCGGTTATTGGGTGAAATGTTGCAGGACCAGGAGCTGGTGGGAGAAGTTGCTTGCGCAACGAGCTGTACGTTTCTGACCGCAATTAGACACAAAAACGGATAATAGGAAAAGTTCATAGCACTGATGGTCCGTTGCAGAAATGTTGCAGGAAAAAAGGAGTGGAAGAGGTGGAGATTGAGAATAGATAATTTCATAGAAATCCTTCAGCTTCTGATTTGTAACAGACCGAATTTCCTCTAGCAATCCACATCCCGTTACTTTGACCACATTTATCTCCGTTCCTGTATCAGCTAACAAGAAGTAGTGAACTAACGAAATTTGCTCCGGTTTTCATAAATATTTAGTTCGTTGATTACTTTTCCATATCTTTCTTAGAAACCGAGATAAACTTGGTCAAAGTTCCAGTCTAGAGGGAATACGATATTCTTGTTGTTTTCCGTACTGCAGGTCTCAAATTGAGACGGGTTGTCTTTATATTGAGAGTTGGATGTTACCAAGCTATCATCTTCGATGAATATTCTATGCTTTTTCAAAATTATTTTCTGTTACAAATAGTTTCAATTATTTGCAAATGCCTGTGCCAAAAAAAAAATAAGAAAATTCAATTTCCAGGTAAGATACATGAGTACATGACTTGAACGTTTATTAGATTTTCATTATGGTTTCGACTCTTTCCCGGTCAATAATATTGATGGAGTTCTCCATATCACTCAGATGGATAAGCTCACAAGTTTGCTAAATTTGTTCAAGACCTGTAGTAGAACGAAAGTAAATCTGCAAGCAACAGAAAAAAAGAGCGTCCATCTGAAAACTGATCTATCCGAACGCACTAATTCCATTCTCTCCCTCTTTGCAAAGTCCCCTGAGATTTCAAAAAACAAAAAAAAAACGACTTTGAGGTGCGAATGAGAAAAAAAAACAATTGGATTAAAAGAGGAGTTGTACTTTTCTCGTTTGCCCAGAGTTGGCCAGAAAATAGAGAGATTGACCCTGACTGGCACGTTTTCGAGTTCTTCTATCATGGAAAACGATCAGTCGAGAGCAGTCTTCTTCTCTCTTTCCGGAAGCGAAAAGAGCAACCCTGACAACTTCTTTGATTGCCTTCTGATGGGCATGGGCGGTCCAAGGGGCTGTGTTTTCGACCACTGCCGATGTCCGGATGGCAAACGGGAGTGTTCTGAATAGAAGAGATATTCTTGAGGAAAGTTGCGTCGCTTTGGGAAACTTGAAAACGGGCCAAAACAGGCCAAAAGAAGAGAAGATAACAAAAGAAGAGAAGAGGCCAAAACAGGCCAAAAGAAGAGAAGATAACAAAAGAAGAGAAGAGGCCAAAACAGGCCAAAAGAAGAGAAGATAACAAATATTCCGTCAATTCTGAAATAGATTAAAGATCTCGACGAGCTCTATCTCACCTAAAAAAAAAAAAAAACGGTCGGTCTCATGTCACTGAACCTATAATGTTAAAAATATGCTCACAAGAGAAGAACTATTGTTATTTAATTAGTAGAGAGTTTGAGAGATTGAACTAGAGCAGGGCCTACATTGAGATAACAACTAGAGTTTTTGAAACCACAATTCATAGAAGCGAAAAGGAAATCGGAATTAGACCTTCCGCCTGTTCTCATCCGCAAGTGGTCCTCCGAGACCCTCTGTCTTCTCATTAGCATGCTTTTCTTCTATACTAATCCCTTCCCCTCATTTAAATTCGATTTGTGACATATTGACAAGTGGAAAAAGACCAGCAAAAAACGATGGGAGGTATTGAGATGAAATAAGTAGTAAAGTAATTAGAAATGGGGTGTGAAAAACGAAGAAATGGATGGATTCGAGGGAGAGAAAGATCGGTTTGGGAAAGTATGCATTCTCGATGAACTTGTCATATTTCTGAATGTTGTACATGGGAAAAAATGGAGATGTGTGGGTTAGAAGAATAAGAAGAAGGTGGGTGTCGTATTAGTCCGAGACAAAAAATAGAAGACGGGAATGGGACAAGCGACAATTTGTTATCCTCGAAAAATGAATTCCTTTCTTGAAAGTCGGAGAGTTTGTCCCCAGAGAGATGTAGAAGTTTTTTCAAGACTACGGACAGTTTCGGCTTTCGATCAATAATGAGATCTAAATACTCCTAGAGTTCAAATTTTAAAAATATGAATAACTGCTCAAAAACATTCAAATATGTATTGATTCGTTCATTGAATGGCACAAGAACGAGTGGACAAAAAAAATAGTAATTGAAGCAAGAAGTTTTCAGCAAAAAGTTGAATTGGAGCTATAAATGATCGGTTTCATAGTAGTTTTAGTTATGATTTAGTGTAGGTTAAGTATCATTTGAGGCCCGTCGGTGTATAGTTGAGTTTGAACAGTCGCGAAGGTTGGCTGGTACAGAGTTCCAGCATTTAATCACTCTATTCGATCCGGTCTCTGTCCACCCCGAAAAGGGAGAAGATCTACGGGCGTCAGGAGACCTGTAGTCCACTGCTCAACGTATCAGTCACCGATTTCTTCCTTGTTCTTTCCTATCCTCTTGTCACATTCAAAGATTTCAGAAGGTCACCCGTTCTCTCTCATTTCTCTCATTTACATGTTCCACTCTTTTTTGTTCTATTTGAATCACGAATAAACAGTTTTGACTTTCAAACACTGTCAACTGTTTCATGCAGCATTGCATCTCTTCCTCTTCTTCGACCTACTCTTCTGAATTCATGATGTCGTCTGTTTATTTGACACGGCAATCCGATTATTTTCAGACCCTCATCGATCTCTGCGAGACTTTTAAAAGCACACCTTCCCATTTTATCATTTCTGCCATCTTTTTCTAGTGCATATTGGCTCCACGTTGTCTGTTAGTAGAGCACAAAAGAGCCGGTCCAGTTCGCAAACCGCTTGCTGTTTACACGGGAATCTCACTCTCAAGTGAGGGGAGATCTCACGTAGACGGATCACAGATTCACAGAGTTGTTTGAACAAAAGGATCCTGGTTCTTCGTTCAAATGGATGTCCATGACGTGTATCACTTGTCAGTCTTGATTTTTATCCTCGCATTTAATATTGTCAGTATCAACATCGTTATTCGAATCTGGTTTTTTGTCTCTTTTCCGTTATTTTCAGGCGATCTCATATCTTGAAGTGAAATTTATAAATTGCGGCTGAATTTGAAAAGTATCCAACCATCACTCTTCATAAAACACTTGATCTGAATTCGGAAAGCGTGTGTGTTAGATTTGTCATGTGATTTTGAATTGGTAACCAGCACATAAAGATCTTTTCAGAACAACTCTGCTAGCAACTTGAATATACATAACATGATCATCGAATGTCAGCTTTCTGAACTTGAATGATTTTTGAAATCCTTGTATCTATTATATATGAGTTGGATCTCGAATCGGGCAAGACTGTATAGTTTCTGTTGGCGATTGTTATGATACTACTAGTTTCTCCCGCACCATTTATATGTGATTCCCTTTCTCGTTGTGACCTCTCAGCAAACTCTATCCAAACAAGGTTTCCTGACTCATAACCTTTTTTATCATTCTTCCTACCCAAAAGAAACTCTCAAAATGTGTTCTCGGTGCTCAAAGATCGCAACATTTTCGCCCTCGCAGCACACTATTTGACTGTTTGACCCTCTTACCGTTTAGCTTCGTCTCTTTTTTCTATTTGTGTATGTATTTCTTTTTTTTCGCTGTTTCCCACCGGTTTACTTGACTTGAACAAGAACGAGTTTGAGACATTTCATCCCTCACTTTTTGTGATATTATTGCAGACAGTAGTGGTTGCCTTCTACTGACTGTTCAAATATTTGAATCTTTTGATTTGGTACAGACAGAGAAGAGAGAGAGACACTTGATTCCCTGTTCAAGTCATCTTCAACTCTCTTTCCATGCCTATTATTTGTTTTCGAGTGCTTTGTTTTTGCTCTTCTGCGTCTGTTTTTGTTCGGTGCGCGCGTTCCCATTATTTCGATCATTGATAGAGAAAATTTCAAAATATGATTCATGTTTGAAGTATTCCGCTCTCCAGTTCGAAAACAATCGGCTAGAGTTGGAATATCAAGCTCTACATACAAATAAAGTCGAAAAGTGTTATTGTTTGACTCCTTGTGATACTTTGTTTTTCTTTCTTAATTCTCCTCATGATTCTGGCTGGAAAAGACTGAAAATTGGAGGGGTGTGTGTGTGCACTGTCTTGAGATTTCTTCAAGGTAAATATTATTCATTTGAGGAAAGCCCCCGAGAGCAGACGACAAGAAGAATGGGTGGGAGTTTTGAGTTGTGTTTTGAGTGAGATCAGATAGAGAAGGTGCAATCTAGAAGACGACCTGATTGTCGCGTGGAAATGCCCGTTTGCTTCATGTCCAGTTAATTGGGATCATAATGTTTCGGCTAACGAGCAATACTGAATCGAGAATCAGAAGATACACTTCTGGTGCAAAGGCGAAAAGCGTTCGAAAGTTTAGAATTAAATGCTAAACTGGTCGGCTCGTGGTTTGTGATACCCCTAATATACAGAATTGAGCTTCCAAAACTTGAAAGTGTTGAATTGGTGAAACATATTCAAGGACATCATTTGTCCGGTATATGCGCAGAAGTAGTGGTTCTTTCAAACAATATTCTGATAAATAAAGTGATGAGTTCTCGACTAGTTATGAAGGATTATAGAAATATCATTGCGAGATTTTCTGGAACATTTTCTTCTCAGTGAATGGATCAGGCAGATTTTCTATGATTTCTATCATAGACATCTCTGAATGATCAGATGAACACTTTTTTTCTAACTAAATTTTTGAACCATTCACATGATCAACTGTTTTCAGATCACACCTGTTTACTTTCACACCCCCCGTTAGCTGAAACACAATGATATCATTTAGCACTGCAAACCCCTCCCGTAGAGATCCAGAAACCCTTTTTCTAGCCTACATTGAACCTCAGGAAACTGGTGCCATCTGGCACTTTAACCTCTATCTGTTGCTTCTCTTCAAAGTTCGTAGATCTCTTCGAAGAAAACAAAAAATCGGCAGGGACTAACTTCAATTTTTCCGTAATGAAGTCTTTATAGATTTGGTTTCCATTTCCAGACAAGTATGTTGTTTTTTAGAAATGCATTTGGACGTCTGAATGTCACTTCCGGGTCTCCGCATATCCTTTTTTCATGTTTTCGTGCTCAAAATACAACTCCCGAAATAAGAAACCCCTTGACCTAGGTATCTACTCCTCCTCCTCGTTTTCTCCAAAAAGTTCTCCCCGATCACCTTGCTCCCGTTGTCCCTCTTCTTCTCCAAACTTGTTTTTCTTCTGATTTTTCGATTCATCAGATGTTTGCAACTAATCAGCGGGACCCAAATGACCCGCCCGTACCCTCGGTGCCAACCACATGACCCATCTCCGCAATTGTTATTGTCCCGTGGGTGCCTTTCAGCTGGAATTAAAAAAAAAAAACTAAAAACACAAACATCTGAAACGAGAAGAAGAAGAATGAAAATAATCTGATATCGAATTGATGTCTGTTTCTATTTTTGACTGACCATCTTTTGCTCTCCACCTGGGGGTTCTCAATTTCATGTTCCCAGGCACTTTTTGTTTTCATTTTTTATCAGTTTGAGAAAACAATCAAGCAGACAAAAACAACAGAGGGCTTCTCAACCCTTGAACTGCTGAAAGGAAAACAAGCCAATCTTTTTGATCGTTTTTTGGGTGGGAACAAAGAATCACGCGGAAAAGTAGAGACATCTTTCGAAAGTCTTGGTCATTCTGTGTCTTTTGTGTTTAGAGATATGGACGAATCATTTCACAGAAGTTAGATAGGTTTCGTTTTGTAAAGATTGACACGTTCACCAGTTCAACAAGTGCAATTCTTGGTGTATAAATCGAAGTTCAAGCGAGGATGAAGTGGGAGAGTCTGGATTTAGAGGAAGAACTGGGCATCCTATCAGAAGAAGGATGCGTGTCTTGTTCCATATGAACGGATTATAGAAAATGGAGAACTCGAATAGGTTGCAACTATGATATTTGTGGGTTTCGAAAATTTAATTATAACTGACATTTGTAGTCAGGTAAAGAAATTTTTCGGTACTATGAATATTTCCGTTTAAACTATGAGGCAATATTCAAGAAAATAAACTATTTGGTGTTGCTCCTTCTCTGAACGATTCTTCTGAAATTTCCTGATCGCCAAATCTTCTGAGAGTGCAACTGTACATGCTTCATACTTTCAACTTCATAGTTCTTCGAAAAAAATGTGCGTCCCTACTGGCACCCATCATCCCACTTCCCTCCTTTTGTACATGTTTCAACATAGACCAAAAACGTATTGAAAACACATAAAGTCCCATTTTGAAACGATCCCTCCCCCGTACTAACAGGGGGTAATAAAGAAAGATGGTCACCAATTATTGTAAGTAGAGCTTTGACCAATTTCGGTAGTATGTCTGGGGGTGTTGTCGTCAACAGTTCCAGTCATCTGATCTCTCTCTTTTTCCCGATCATCGCCCTCCAAAAGTTGATCCCTCGCAGGGAACACAACGTCATCCTGTCGCGATCTTTATTTTGTGAACTTGACTTTGATAAGTGAAAATGTTGGAAATGCCGAAAGACAGAACTGTCTCCCCCATTTTTTTTCGTATAGCTGTTATCTTTAATGATGATGTGGAAAAAGAAATAAGAAAGAAGAAGCAAGAAAAAAGTACATGAGCAGCTGACAGAACAGCCAGCTGTAGAAGAGAGGAAAGTGTTTCTGGAAAAACATGATTCACATCATTCTCTCTCGGAAAAGAGAGATAGACAGGTTGAACTATGATCAGTGTTCGATTAAAGTTGGTTTCTGTGGGAAACGGAAAACCTAGAAAACCTTGAAAGCAGACAATAATAGCTCATATCGTATTTGCATAAACAAATAACACATATCTCATTTTCGATCTCTTACCTTCTAATTTTAGCCTTTGGATAGGGTTGGAGCCTCATTTGAATAGGCGATCATTGCTTTTTTAATGGTCACACTTTTCATGTTTCAATAGATTGGTAAACTTTCTAGAACATCTAAACTAAGGACGAATCTCGTTCAAGTACTCAATGGAAGTCAAGACCCCCTCCCTCTATTTGTGTACTCAACAGAAAAAAGCCAAAATGTCTACCGTGTCTTTCGATATAATTTCTATATTGATTGTACTCTTCCCTTCCATCTTCTTTCCAAATCAAAACCGTCTGATTATTTTTCAAAAACCCCTCTCTCCCAACAATGATAAGAACATTTTTCTCGTCGAACGCATGTATCAATGATCAAAAACAACTGTGACTTTTGGAAGAAGAAGCTTTCTTGTGCTCTCTTTCAACCCGGAGAGTTCTGCTATACGAACTGAATGGCGCCATTCTGTGACTGCACTTGCCAATTGGTTGGCTAGAGAAATCAAAACATTGCCTATCATTTCTCTCTTCTTCTCTCGACTACTGTGTTTGCAGGCATGGGTCACAAGTAGTGTTTTTGAAAAGAAGAATACCATGTTTTCTCCATTACAGTTCGACCGTTCCTAAAAAAGAGAAAGCAATGGAACGGGGATGTTTGGTGGAGAAGGGATACCTTTAAAAGGAAAGAGTGCTTTGGAAAAGAAACATACCGTATTTACTGTATTATAACGGCACCTTTAATAGAACGGCACCTCTAATACAACGGCACCCCTAGGCACCTTCCGAAAAATAGAACGGCATGCCGTTATAATACAGTAAATACGGTATTTGTGTTTTGAAGGGATCGGGATGGAACACGGCTGTGATGTTCGGTGGAGAAGGAATGGACGTGAAACTGATCATTTTATGAGGTTGAATGATTTTGAAGGAGACCACAAGTCTCCATCTGGGTTATAACAACTCATTTGTCATTTTTCGACTGTACCGAGACACTGGACTTTTGTAACCCAAATGATCTGAGGCTCCAAAGTTCTGAGCCACCACAACAAGCATAGAAATTTGAAAATTTGAAGATTTCATCTATAATCTCCGACTTCTTCAGTTTTCGCTTCGGACTGTCAGAAGCTCCGAAATCCTCAGATTCTGATTTCGCCTACCAATCGTTCGACCCCCAGATACAGTTCCTCCATGATTTCATCAGAGTAACACCTTTTTCTTCTCAATCAAAAAGTGACACCAATGTTTCGATTCTGTTCTTCCTCGGGATCATTTTTCCTTTTTTATAGTGTAGAAAGAGGAAAAAAAACTTTGAAAAACATGGAACTAGTCTTCATCTCCAGCCTTACCCTTTTTTCTCCATTTACTTCTAGTTTTTTTTAAGGGGACGATTGACATGGACACGCTTCGACGCCTTCTCCACCTGTCTACGTTCTATCTTCTTTTTACTGCTTTTTTCTTATTATTCTCCACCCTGACTCATCTAGACTTACCCATATCCGATTTCCGAAAGGGCAAAAGGTTTCTCTTGTTTTCGTCTTTTATGCTCCACTGCTTGGGACTCTTCTATTCTTTCTTTTCTTTTTCTTCCTGCTCTTGGAACCATCCTAAGACTCCAAACTACACCACTTTTCTTCTTCTTCTTCTTTTTTCCATTTCTTCCTCTACGTTACACAAAAATCCTTGAATCGGTGAAAAAGTGACCTTCCGGGATCGGAATAAACTAATCGGTTTCTCTTTTTGAATAGAATGCATCAAACATCTCTCTCCACAAGAGGACCCTGTCGTTTTAATTCTATTATTCATGGATCCAGAAAAAGAGAAGATGAGCAAGGGAGAAATGCTCCACGTGACTCACTGAACCCAACAATTTGATTCTCTTTCTTCTCTTCTTTTTTCTCGTTTTTTTCTAATAATTGTTAGTCACATAAAAACAACTGGCCTCATCTTTCTTTCGTCTCAGACTCTCTGCTTCTATTTTTTTCCAACGTCAGCTCTTTTGAATTTTTAATAGAAAACCAATCGGATAACAATAGGTGAATAGACAGAAAAGGGAAACTCTTGGCTCTTGAACTTTGGCTGAAATAGCGAGAATTCCAGAATATCCTGAGCGTGACTCTCTTCTCTTGTTTTCGCATCACATTTATGGGTTGTTGTCTCCGGAAATTGTTTAGAAAAAAGAGATCATGAGAATCCTGGGAGAGAAGAGACACAGCAAAATGACAACAACAGAAAAATGGGGGTTCCCATGGAAAATGGGGAGGAACGGAAAGTTCCAGACACCATGTTTACGTCTGTGTCTGTTTTGGGAGAGACCGGTTCCGATGGGCTTTGTTGAGTGGTCTGAAAGTTTTAGATGATGCTCAGAGTTGCTTGTACTTAAAGTGCGAATAAATGACGTCTTTTGGAGTTTCAAGCTTATTCTTGAAGCTTAGAAATTTCTATGTGGAGATGTTCCTCTAAATCTTAAGCCAGAATACACAGTGTCTGAGTTTCAAAATCTGGAGGTCTTTCGAATTTTAGTCTTCCGCATCTCTAAATCGCAAAGTTCGAGAT
Organism: Caenorhabditis sp. 40 LS-2015; assembly: GCA_900536305.3. Classification (NCBI taxonomy): domain Eukaryota; kingdom Metazoa; phylum Nematoda; class Chromadorea; order Rhabditida; family Rhabditidae; genus Caenorhabditis; species Caenorhabditis tribulationis. The sequence continues at coordinate 64,897 of LR546250.1, read as the reverse complement.
CTTCGAATTTTCATAATTACATCGTTTAAAATTTTGAAACAGGAAATTCTACAAAACTGCAATGTTCAGAACTTCTCAACAGTTGTTCTCCTCGAATTTCTATCTTCCTTACAAAGTCACGACCCTATAAATAATTGTTTTGTTTTACGTCCCATTTGTCCACATGAAATCAAAACACGTGTCAGTAGTGATAAGAGAAAAACTTATTGATATCAAATCCCATATCAATTTCTGCAAGTCCATTCGATCGTAAGTTTCTTTTCGTTTTCCCTTCAAAACAATCTTTTTCTTCTTCTTGATTTCATTGTGTTTCATACAATTTCATCCTCTCTTCCCTGACAACATAAACAACTTTTGAGGTGCTTTATTGTCCTCCTTTCTTCTCTTCTTCGTTCCATTTGATCTCTGATTCTTCTCGGAAAAAACCACCATAATTTATCTCCTGATAACAAGAAGGATAGAGAGTGACGTTGGCATTCTAGACATCTTTCAATTCATCATTCGGAGCAAGAAGCGCCCTTTTTCTGCTCCATTTTTCTTCCTCCATGACCTCGACAACTGCGATAGATTCTGTTGCAAATCTTATTATTTCTGGGAAAGATCATCACCAAAAAAAATTGAAAATGTGTCACGAGATTCGGTGTCCACAAAGTCGACGATTTGAAAAGAATCAAAAACTTTTTTTTTTCACAAAAGAAAATGATTCTGTGTTTTGGCCTGCACCTAGCACCTGACGCTTTTCTGTTCTGCACAGAATCACAATTTGAAAGTTCGTAATATTTTTTGTTGAAGAGCGCAAGTGTTCGGTGCAGAGAAACAGGAGAAGGAGGAGCATCTCATCGAGAACTTAATTTTGGTTCAAGAGGGTCCCTTCGAAGTATAGTGCACCAAAGACATCTCTTGAGGGCCCGTTTCAGGAGCTTTTAGAAGCTCCACGACTTCTTCGAACCCATTTTTTCGAATCTTCTTCCGTCTTATCATCAATTATGGAAACTCATTGCTCCGAACATCCGGTAACCCCCGGGCCTGACTTTTGGTTGATTCTCTGGAACAAAACAACAAAGAGTTGTGTCTTGTTCTCCTTCGCCTTTCCCTTGTCTCTTTCATTTATTCAGGTCAAATAGAATTAGAAGAAACATGTGACATTGCGCAGTGAGAAGACGGAGCACATTGTTTTCAATTATTCGTTTAAGTTTTTCTTTCTATTAAAAAGTTAGAGCTATTCGCCGGAAGAAAGCGATCACAGATCATATTTATTATGTCTGCGTGCCACGTGTAACATTTTTTCGAAGGGGTCCTTCTCTCTCCGTCATGTGTTGTCGTCTTTTTCCTTCCAATCAACAATCGCTTTCCGTCGTTTTGTCTCCCCAGTCATCTTTTACTTTTTTCAGATTATCCCCCTAACTTCAATTCCAAATCAGAAAACTCTTTATCTTTCCTCTTCCTGAATGCTCACTGGTCAACTGACCAACACCTGCTGACCATTGATTTCCTCCTTCTCTATAAACAACTTGCCACCTGACACATGCTCATTTTCATCCAAGTCTATCCGTTCGTCGATGCACTTTTGGGTATCTGTTTTTAGAATCTTTACGTCTTTGAATCCCCAAGAGAGGGGTCCCAACTCGTGATAACAAAAAAATGACGGATCGTCTCGGCACCAAAGAGCTTACTTGGTGTTTCGAAAAGAAAAGCTCTTCGTTCCGTTTTCCAGAAACGCCGGGAAGATGTTTTGAAGAGGAGGCGTTTTCAATCAAAAAAAAGAAACATTTTCTATTTCTATCCAAAGTTTCAGACAGGAATCTGGAAACAGAGAAGGGAATCAAAAAGCTATAAAAAGGTGTTTATCATAAGGTTCCCCAGATTAATCTTATGATTTTCCTCTTCCCGATCAACCGGAACAAGATGTTGCCTCTTTCTGGATTATTCCCCTTCTTCAAAACTGTCACCTTCATCCCTTTTTTCGACACTAATGCTTTGTGACACTTTTCAAAATACTCTTCTTCGGATGTTCCGCACCACTGTTCAACCTAGATTCTCCGATTCTGCACGTGACTGTTTTTCCAACTATTTTTGAGAATAACAAAACTCCTCTGAACCAACCTATATTCAGCAAACTCTGCAAGAGAAGGTATTTTCCTTTTTTGAGTATGTGTTATCGAACACTTTCATATGCTGCTTTGCTGGTATGTCGTTTTGTTTCTGACACAGTTTGAGTTTTTGGAGAACTCAATTGTAGTAACAGAGTTCTGCAACTTTGCGCCAGCTTCTCATTTCCTTCGCTTGCAGACTTCGCACTATATCTGACGCCGAGATATAAACAATTTGGACTCGAAACGCTAGAATCTCATGAGAATTTCTTATCCCTTTGATCTTACCGGAAACTGTTCAGTTGAATCCGCCGAACAGACTCGGGTCATAAATTTTACAAGATTGTGTCTATTTATATCTGAACCTTCGTCTCTCAACTTTGATCCTTCTTCTCCCTAGTGATCCGTATCATCTTTTCTCTGTCCACTTTTCTTCGTCCACATATTTTTTCATCGAATTTTCTTTTCTTTGAAAACCGTCGTCTTGTCCCCGATAACACCCGATTTGTACCCGTAACCATCTCTCGGTCTTTTTTTCTCTCTTCTTTCTTACCAGATGTTTGTCGAAATCTGAATATTCCTCTTTTCATGTGTCTCTTCCTGACCGTTTATTCTCTCTTCTTCTCTTGTTATTCCCACCGAATGGACCCCTCCTTTCTTCCATTGTTTGTCTTTCGAAAGGCTGTTGGCTCTGCATGTCTCATTTCGTTTTTCATAATCATCATGGGCGGTTGGCAACAATGTCTTGTTCTCCGCCTTCGCCCCTCAACTTTTCCTTTAACAGATGATCTTTCTCTAAAGAATCTCAGAAATCGAAGAACTATTTGTCCAATGCCCATGTATGAAATGTGCATTCCCTCTTTTGGCGACTCCAGATGTTTACTTTTTCTCTTTGTACCGTTGAAACTTGAGAACACTCTCTTTTCCGTCCATTGGCACGTACTCAAAATAGACCATTCAAAAGTGAGATGACGTGGCTTCTTTCAGGAGCAACCCCCTTCAGTGGTGATCCCTTTGGGAACAGGTTCAAAGATAGATGGTGTCATTTGATTAGAATACCGCCTCGGGGTGAGAAAGAATCCGTTCCAATTTTTGATTTGTGTGACATTTTTCTTCATCTCAAAGCTCTTTTACGATTGAACTCAACTCAAATTTGATTGAGTAATTTTCCCTATAACTGACTGAGACGACCCAGACAACCTGCTGTTCGTTGTTAAACTTTTGATTGGCAAGAGTTGTTCGGTCTAGCCGAAGTCAAAAGACCACCATGACTTTACTGAAACCCGAGACTTCTGGTCAACGAAAGCTTCTCCTTCTGCATTGTTTGACATTTCGTGCCCTTCGGACCTCTCTCAAAAAAACTAAGATTCGTATAGATCCTTTCTTCTCCTTCTCGACTTCCTGGTTCTTCTCTCTTATCAGTTGAGCAACAATCCATCTCCCTTCACATAGCCTCTTATCAGTTTTAGGGGCCAATCAACTTCATTGAATTATCAAACCGCGCCATTGTCTCTCTAAGAAGGAGAGGAGTACAAAAGAACTGTACGTGTTTGTCTCTCCCTCCAAAAAGACAATGCCCCCCAAGTTTTGTAGTCACGTCGGCGACGGGGCGAGTCATTGAGCTTCGGTTCTTCTCTGGACTCTATTTCTGGCTCCATTCTTATCTTGTTTTCCTCTTCGCCTTCTTCTTTTCGTTTCTTCCTTCTGCCACGTCATAACTGTACGGTTTTCAAGATCACACCCAGTCTCTCAGAAGTACTCTTCACAAAATATCAGAGAGTGGTCATTGTCTCTTCTTGTTTTCCCTCTAGTTGTGTCTGATAGGGTCATTTCGAGTTGTCCTCCCTCTTTCTTGATCTCTCTCCGCCATTGCCACGTCATCTAACCATATTCGACCGATTTTCTTGTGTCCCAGAATGACAACAAGAAGTGTTACACGGAGAGGGACGAGTAAGCGGGGAGAGAAAAACAAATGGGAGTACAAAAATGTGTGAAGACACACTGTCAGATTAATGATTTTGTAGTTTGGAATGTGGAATCGGAATTTGTTTTCCTACCGATTCAGGACTGAAGTGTTTTCAGTGATTGATAACTTTTGAGTGGAGAGCCAGCCGAAATTTATGAAAGTGATGAGGACAAAACTGATAATTTTTGTTGTGCGAGTATCGTGAAATGCACGTAGTGTGCACAATGAGGAAGTTAAAAGAAAGAAGAATCGATTCTTGGAAAACCAGACGAAATTTGACCCTAGAAGCAGAGGTGTGAGTAGGGAGTCTTGAGGTTCAGAGTTTGAGGTTTATTTGTACAAAATCAAGCTGAAAATTGTTCAAATCGGAACCAGGAATTGTTAACAGATTTGACTTGTTTATACAGTCGATTTTTCTGAAAATATGTCGAAACAGCTATAGATATTCGTTTTTGAAGTTGACATTTTTGTTTTTGAAAATCGCGATCCACCATTTTCAGTCCTTTCATGTTCGACTCAGGCTAGCAGATTTGGGGTTTCCTGATTTTTTTTCTGGAAAACTTGTCAACTACAAGAAGAAACGTCTATGATTGCTTGATTCATTCTCAAAGTTTTGAAAAAATCCGATAGTGGGGAACCAATTTTTAACTGCTTAAATTTGACTGTCGGGATGAACCTCAAAGGATCTTTCGACCCATATCTTTTGGCTCGAGTACAACTTGCCCTCGAAAAGAACGACAATTTTGCTACATGTTTCTTTTGTACGTTGCCGATTCAAAAACTTCCGTCTGTATCAGCAGTGATGCTTTCTTTGTCGGAAATCATTTATTTAGATATTGCCTCATTTTCCTCATCTGACCGCAACATCCGTATCAACTTCCGATTAATGATTTCTCAATAGACTACCACCCCAAAAATGCACCTATCACTTCCAATGTCCAACATGTTATTGTTCTCTTTCCCCTCATCCTCCTACTATTTCAGTGCATTCGGCCTTTTCCAATCAAAAACGTTCTCGGACGTGAAATAAGGTGTCAGAATTCGACCCCCTGTCGGTAGGGGAGGAAGCAACCAAAAGGGGGCGGAGCCTGTTCGTCCCAGAATCGTCTGCGTCTCGTTCCTCCCTCCGCCTCCTTCTGCCGTCTCTCCTCTATCAGTATTATGGAAAGACACGGACTCGTCCAGTCGGATTCTCTTTCTCTCTTGTTTCATCTCAAAAAATCATTTTTTAATTCTTTTCTTTCCTCCAGATTTGATTCTCTCTCTTCATTGATCCTAATCTATCAGCGGAATCATTTTCAGAATGGATGATATAGCTGTTCCCATCGCATCTACTTCTGGCGGAGCTGAAGATTCCGTCATTGCATTCCAGTACCCGTGGGCTCTGAAAGTGTGTCAAAGGTTAGTATATTCCAGCTGAGTTGGCAGTGTCTTTTCGTGTCAGTTTCCATCTCTTATCGGAAAAAAAAGCACTCGACTTAAACCGAAATCAAACTGATTTCAAACTCTCCGAGGGGTCACACACACCCCTTTTCATTTTGTTTACTTCTCAGAAGAACAAACTGTGCATGCTTTCTTCTCCGTTCAGCCGTTGTTTCCCCCCGGTGTACTGTAGCGAACCCAAAAATCCATGAAAAGCGAAAGTGGTGGTTGACGAGATGACACGAAAACGGTTTTCTGATAAAACAGTGTTTCCCAGTAACGATCGGAGTTGATAAGGAATCTGAAATTGAAGGGGGAGACTGACTATCTACCAGTTTACAGCATCAAAAATCATGTACCGGGGAGGACAAAAGATCGGACAACACTCAGAATCTAAACATCCCGATATTTCAGACAAATCGAGGATGAATCGATTCTTCTGAATGTTTCCCGACCCTTCTCTACGTCCTACAAGCATGTGCAGTTCACATGGGCTCTCCGGCTCACCGATGAATATGTATTATCCAATAATGGTGAGTCGAATCAATTCTTGTTCGTGATTGTTTGTACCCTTTCCGTTTCGTCCTTTGCCCTCTATCTCTAGAGCTTCTGTTATTTTTGGAGATTCTTCTCTCTTCGAAATAGATTCTGGTTATTTTGACACGTCTGCTTCTCCGATGACTCACTCTCATTTCTGAAACATGATTCCGAAGCTGGAACTGTTGTAACACAGACTGATTCTGTTTGATCTTCGGACTCACCGCTCAATCATGACGTCACCAGGTCATTCAGAAGGACCATCAGTGGAGGCAATAGTGGAGTCGACGGAGGGGTCCTTGAGTCAAAAGAACCAGGGACAGGTGTTACATTTACTCTTGATTCTATCCCTCCCTTTCATATCTTCTCACAGTTGTCCATCTATCATTTCGTGCACTTTTGGGCGCGACGCTCCTCTTTTCACTTCTCCTCCGATCACATGATTGACCCCTATATCTTCTTATCTCTCTCATTACTTTTTCTCCTCTTTTCTCTTCTTGATTCCATCATTTTTTCTTCTGTTTCCAGCTGCCGTCGACCCGAATCGCCACGTGCTTCTTCATCTTTACTACAAAGAGGGACCCTGTCCCGAGGTGGCAGTCGAAGAGGTCCGAGCGCAGATTCTTGATCCGGCCACCAACGAGACTCTATTTGCTGGACTCGCTCTTACACCGACCGAGTTTTCACGGGGGTCAGGATGGCCAATCCACGTGGAAAAGGAGCGAAGAGTCGAGTTCACCGAGTTCTTGCACAGAAGCGTCGACTCGAATCTGTTGGTTGTTGTCGAGATCCGAATGAAGGAGTCTCTCTTCGAGCCATTGAACTATCTTCCCGATGTGGAGACTGCATTCAGAAGCCAAAGAATCGAGAGAGCTGTGAACAAGTTTGTCGACGACGTGATTAATGGAAAAATCCGGATTCCTGATTTGGAGCACGTGGATGAGAAGCAAGCCGACAAGTTCTCCGTGCACCGTCTCATCTTCATCTACGGAGTTGATACAGTATCCCGTGAAGTGTCGCAGAACGAACAACACAGCGATATCTGTGAGCAACTCGTGAGAAATGTAAGTGTTTTGTTTCGTCTGATTATTCTGTGTGAAGAAATCCGAGAGAAGGCAAATCATAAACATGTTTTTGTTCCAATATTTGGGAGCAAAAGCCATGCGCACGCAGAAAAAGAAGAGAGAGAGAGAGAGAGAGAGAGAGAGAGAGAGAGAGAGAGAGAGAGAGAGAGAGAGAGAGAGAGAGAGAGAGAGAGAGAGAGAGAGAGAGAGAGAGA